>CM030185.1:13007104-13144604 GCA_017639675.1 Aplochiton taeniatus | reverse complement strand
GGGAGAGAGAGAGAGAGAGAGAGAGAGAGAGAGAGAGAGAGAGAGAGAGAGAGACGGAGAGGCAGAGAGAGAGAGAGAGACAGGGAGAGGCAGAGAGAGAGAGGCAGAGAAAGAGAGAGAGAGAGGCAGAGAGAAAGACAGGGAGAGGCAGAGAGCAAGAGAGAGAGGAGAGAGGCAGAGAGGAAGAGAGAGAGACAGAGAGAGGCAGAGTGCGAGGAAGAGAGAGAGAGGGGGAGCGATAAAGAGCGAGAGAGGGGAGCAGAACAACACAGGGTTCATACAGCAGGAAGAGTGGGGCGATGCTCAGCAGATTGACCTGGAAACCCTGACCTGTCAGTCCTACCTCCCGTTGGGAAGCAAGCCGATTATACAGGTCAGCACGACGAGGAGGCCCACCCCCGTGAAGGCAAGGGTGACCCTGTAAGAGAGAACAAACACACACAAAGACACAGTCAGTTAACACTAAAGAACATATTCAAAACAATCAGGGCAGTAGATTAGTACCAGAGCCTGTGTTTTCTTATGAAATAAGGGTTTTTGTGTCAACTCCAACAAACCCTAATTAAAGACTCAGGGGAAGTTGTAAGGAAGTACGCAAAAAATGTAATTAAAAAAAAATGTATCCATCACACATTTTCTCCAGTATTCAGTATTTCTCCCACTCTTTGGACATTGGCCACTACAACAGATTCAAAGTTGGCTTCTCTGATAATTCAGCTGGAAAGGCCAGTCTGGTGTTAATTCAAGTGGCCTGTTCTGCTCTGCCTGGGCTCTGCTCTGTCGCCAGCCAAGCCTCCCTGGCCCGGACTGGGTCGACAACACATTAGGCAATGGCTAATCCGATGGGCTGATGAACAGACAGGCTTAATCTGGGGGAATCCGAGCGTCCCCCTCGTGGATGGAGAGGGGGCAGATTAGAGGAGGAGGGGGGGGGATTAGTTAGTACCACTCAGGCCGCTTGAGTGATGTCAGGGGGCTGTCGAGAGAGAGACACGGAGAAAGAGAGACAGAAAGAGAGAGAGACACCCCCTCAAAAGGCGTTTGTTGAGTGTGAGAATCTAGTAGGAGAGTGATATTCATCAACTAAATGGGCTATTGACAAACTTATCTTAGCAATCTAAAAAAAGTGTGCCATATTTACCACAAAATAACTACCTAGAAGACATGATTTCAAAACATGACAACTGTTAATGCCGTATTGACTACGCACACAAAATGTACAAGCCCTATTTTTATTTTTTATTTTTTTTTTTAAACGACCTGCACTACAGTTTTACAGTGTGTGAAGTTAATGAGAGTCAAGCAGAGAGCTCCCCTCTCCCTCTCCCTCTCCCTCTCCCTCTCCCTCTCCCTCTCCCTCTCACTCTCACTCTCACTCTCACTCTCACTCTCACTCTCACTCTCACTCTCACTCTCACTCTCACTCTCACTCCCTCCGTGTCTGTCACTAGCCTGGTGGTCCGGCGACCTCACGCCTGGCTGGACACAGGCCAGACAGGCCAGGGTCACGGGTCACTGCTCCATTAGGCCCTTCATTAAACTCTCCTACCCCGGAGCAATATCAGCCACAAACTGATTGGCCATGGGGGCCACATCGCTCCTCTCCGCTCCTCTCCTCTCCTCTCCCCTCCCCTCCCCTCCCCTCCCTTCCCCTCCCCTCCCCTCCCCTCCCCTCCCCTCCCCTCCCCTCGGGACCTTCACGAGCACGTCAGCCTTAGTTCACCAGTAGTGACTGCGCATGTGACACTCTTGGTAGGATTTTCAGCTCTCTTTCCGACTGACCCTTTCATCCGTTTGTTGCTGTTGATATTTTTCCCTTTTTGCAAAAAAAAACAACAACCTTTGCAACCATGCATCAAGGTGATCTTTCTTTAAAACAATATTGTTTACTTATTCCTATAACACATTTACTTGATTGGGCAGTCGTTTACACGTCCCTCTGCAAGGTTTTTACAGTGTATGTTCAGGTGTGTGTGTGTGTGCAGACAGGTGTGTTTGTGGCTCAGGTGTCAGACCTGAGGAGCAGCAGCGGATCACCACGCCCAGGCCCCACCCCCTTGTTTTTACTGTGTGTGTGTGTGCAGGTGCATATAGGTGTGTGTATCGGGTGTCTGACCTGAGAGGCAGCAGGAAGCCGTAGCGGATCACCAGGCCCAGGCCCCACAGCACGGTCAGCCTCAGGCTGACGTGCTGGAAGTTGTAGTTGCTGCGCGTCAGCAGGTTCCACGACTCCAGCTCCTCGGCCGAGAAGCGCTTGGTCACCTCGTCGTCCATGATGCTCTCCACGCCGCGGCGCGAGAAGTAGAAGATGTCCGACATCTCGAACTCGGAGGCCGGGTCCAGGTCGTCGCCGGGGCTGCCGCCGCCGCCGCCGCGGCGACGGATCTCTTTGATCTCGTCCTCCAGGGAGGTGGGGTCCTTGGCGATGATGGCTGCGGCGAGCAACAGGCGCGGGTTAGAGCCAAGCGACCTCAGACAGGGAGGGGCGTCTGAAACAACGGACGCCTTGTTCAGGGAAAACAACGGCGTCCCTGAGACGTGACTTACCATTTGAGTAGGGCTTGTACAACAGGTGATTGTTTTCCTTGGCTCCTCTTTCTATCCTGAGTGTGGCCCACTACAGAGAAGAAGAGACAAATGTTAAACCCTTCAGTGGAGGTTTGGCTAGAGCTCTGCACAGTAGCTTCAGTGGGAGAGGTAATTTTCAGATGATTTCCCCCCCCCCCCCCCCCCGAGACATCCTGTTTATTTACTTCAACCGAACTAATTCAAGGCTAATGCAGTGGCTTTATGACATTCAGCTGTAAAACTACCCGACCGCCTAATTAAATTCCCACTCTGGCCGATCATAAAAGCACACATTGTAAACGGATATTATCCGGTAATCTTCAGCAAATTAACTGTTGGCTATGAATGATGTGGTTTCCCTAGCAAGTGATAAGCGTGCAGTATCAGTTCCTCTACCAATCCATCCATTGATTCTAAGAAGTTCATTATCAGCGTGAAAACCTCATCAGATGCACAAGCCTATTGACGACCCTAATATTAGCCATGAATCACTTTGTGATTGCACTGTGTACATTGGAGCCTAAGCTGTGGGCCCAGGATGTGTGAAAAGACTCTAGGCCTGTGTGTCGACATTAAACAAGGCCAGGTCCTGCTCGTAGGAACGGAAAGGACAGAGTGTTCCCCTTCCCTTAGCAACCACATGCAGCAGGAATGGAGAGGGGAGAGGAAGTGGGAGGGGGAGCTGTCGTTTTGAAGCCTCTTGAGCCGAGCCCCTCAGGCCTTGGGTTCTCAGGAAGTTCACACAATGGTGTATCTCAGACATTTGGGGGGGGGGGGGGGGGGGGGGGGGGGGGGGGGGGGGGGGGGGGGGGGGGGGGGGGGAAATCGGGGGATCACAGTCTGCCTGCGTGCTGGACTTACTGACTTAAGATTCTTAGGCAGAGTGCAGTTGTGCTTAAACCACAAAGGATCATTTGAGATAGCGACTGCTTAGTGAACACTGTACTGTGTGGGCGGACGTCCTTCTTAAGAGTTAAGCGACATGTTATTTTCCAAAAAGCGTTCCAAAACTGCCTTTTTGATTATGCATTGAAATTCCTTACACAACCTGCAAGGAACTGGAAGAAACAGCTCGTATGCAGAAAATATGGGTGCATGGGATTTGGAAATGAAAGCAAAGGGTATTCTCTGTGTGTTGTCATAGGAGTGGTAGAGCACAAGTCACTGCAAGGCATCCTGGACAGGTCAAAATGAATAAGGGTCTGGCCCAGTAGTTCTGGGGTCTCAATAAAAAAGCAGCCACAAAAAAAAAAAAAAAGTGTTGTGTGTCCCCCAAGTCCCAAAACATTTATTTTGTATTTTTCTTATCAATAAAACTTTTGTTGTATTAACCATGTTGATTCCCAAAAGGTTTTGAATTCTATCTTTTACAGTAGAGGTTGGTTTCCTTTAGGCCTGTATAACATTCATCACGTCATGCATGGCAGAAGCCATGGTTCAGTGTCTGGAGAACCGGTTTGACTCGTGAGCTTTATTTAGGCTTGGAGTGCTCGATGCTGTCGCTATTTGGTCGGCCCGGCGACACGCAGCTGTATCAAAATCAAGCGCGGGACAGGCGTGGACCTGGGCGCCACGGGAATGTGACGGGGACGACGCCTGCTTCCCGGCGGCTGGCCCGAACCAGTCGGAGGAGTTTCGCACGACCACAGCTGTAACGGCGGTGTATCCTCCATCTTCTGGGAAGATAACCGGTGAAAAGCTACGTACCATTTCTCCTCGCTCAGTCTAAAACGGCTCCTAAAGGCACGGGAGGTGTGTGTGTGAGAGGGGTGGGGGCTGTTAAAACCTTATCTCCCTCTGGACAATTATTTCAGGCACAGTGTACGCTTCCGTCCTCCTCCTGGGGACCGACCGGCTGGAAACTGCTGACGGCGTTACTGTAGACACTACACTAAAGAAAGCGGTGGAAGAGGAGACTGTAGCCTTCTCTGGTGTCACCTCTACTTCTCAGTGGCTTGGCACGTGCTCAGAGTTGAACAGGTCCTTCCACTCTTAAACCTTCACTGAAATGAATAAACTTAGCTGGAAGCCTACATTCAACAATTGGAACAGAGCTTGATATTGATTACAAAATTGAAAGAGTCCCCAGAGAAATGAATAGTGGCAAATCAGTTATAAAACAAAATAGGCCAACCACACCTCAAACCGTCCGAGTGAAACCTTGTTGAAAGGTTGAAGCATGTGGGCCCCAGGTCTACCCTCTCTTCCTGGATTCCTGGGCGGTTACATAACCTCCGGGAGGCAGCCCCCCACCCCCCCACCCGGTCGTGGTGTAATCCACCCCAGCTGTTGCAAGCACCACTATCCCAAACAATGACACAGGGCTACGGTACTTAGGCAAAGAGTGGTATCGTGTGTTTACAAAACAAACGCACCGCTAGGCTTCACAATAGTCTCTTTAAAATGACTTAATGTCTTAAAGTTGACGAAGAGATATAATACTGTTTCTTGCATCACTAAAAGACGTGTTGAAAATGATTCTGCTATACTCCTATAATAAAGAATACAATGCAGTTTCAAATGGCTAGTATTGACTCAAATTCAGGAAAAGCACATGGTTTGAGTAAATATCAGCATGTCCTCTCCTCAAACAATATTGACTCGACGGTGTTGAAGGATAGGGCGTTGGAACATATCAGGTGACTCAAGATCAAGTTCTCATGAAACTAACAACAGTGAACTAGGACAGATAATGGGACAACATCTCTGCTGAATTCCCAATTAAGACACTATACTATTGTCTTAAATGCCCCAATGACTCAATACTTCCCATCGGAATGTTGTGTCGCATAGACCTGTTCAAACCTGCACATTCAATTCATGCACAAAATGACCTTCTACGCAGAAAATAATGAACTTTGTATTTAGAAATACATTACCATGCCATAAAAAGGTATTCATAGGTTCCAGAATAATAATAGTAATTTCAAAAAGCCTCACCTTAAAGATCTTCACCAGTGTTTTCATGTAAAGCCGTCGGATGCCAAAGGACACCCCAAAGATGGCGGGCACGATGATGAAGACCAGCAGGAGGGTGAACCACACCGTGAAGGATATGCCCAGGAAGATGCATAGCAAGTCCATGTTGTAGTTAGAAAAGTAGGGGGGAAAGGTGTTGTCTAGTATGCCCAGTGTGAAAACGGCTTATATTAAGCCTTGCCAAAAGCAGAAAGAGGGGGCAGTGTCTCTCTTCTTCAGTCCCTAAAGGGCCCCAGTCTGCATAGAAAGGACAGGGCCTTCATTAAGACATCTGGAGGACCAGATCGCTCCTCGAATAGGCTAGTAACTCCATGTTTGCGAAAACCGGCATCTTGTTATATTGTCTTAGATGGATTTTGTTCACCAATAGATTTCTGTCATTTTTGTGTTCAGAGGTTTGCACACAGGTTGTTTTGAAGAGTGCTATAATCCAAGTGATTGGAAACAGGCGAGTTGATGTTTTTAAATAAAAAATGTCATAAACTTCTGGTACTTGCAGTAGAAAATCAATTTACTTTGCGGAGTAATCCAACTATTTGAGAAGGTCACCACCAAGCAAAACGTCTCTGCAACAGGAAGTCTGATGGACCTCCTGGAAGAGGTAAACAGAATCACAAAGTTAGCACACACACAGTATTCTGCCCCCTCATTGACCTCCTTTATGTCCAGTGGATGTGGCAAGGATAAAAACAATATCAGTGGCATTCTAAAAGTAACTACTTTAGGTAAAATGCACCAAACAACGACCCGGTTAATTAAACCAATCGGGAGAAAGATTTCTCAAAAAAATATATATTTTGGCAGAGCAAACTGAATAGTGAAATAGCTAGCTAGCTAGCTAGCAAGCATTAGCTCGCCAGCTTGGGCCATGTATGGATGAACGGCTCTACCACTACAGTGCAGACAAGAGGCCCCTCGTTTCGCGCAGCTGCACTGTCGACTAGCACCCATCACAATAGAAATTGCACGTGCATTTATCTTACTCGCTGGACCAAAACAATGAAGTCTATTCTTTTATGTAACAGACATGGACACGACTGTAACGCAACCGGCGTCCCCTGGCTGTAGCCAGATGGCGGAATTATTTTACAAACGAAAACGTTATCTATGCTTAAGTTAAAGAAAGGCTGTCTTTTGACAGTTTGGGTCAATGTTAGCTAGCATTGATGTTTCAGGTTGCTGAACGGATCTACGCAGCAAGTCACAGAAACGTAACCAAGCCCTCAAAGAATTGCTCCGCTGACTGGCAAGCATCCAACATTACCGGATGATGGGAATAGTATTAAGTGTACATACCAAAACAAGAATACTCCGATTATAAACGAAGCCAGTTGAATTTGTGTCGGATCTCTTCACACTCGTTCTGTATGCCTCAGAACTACCAAGAGGCACCCAGCGCCGGTAGATAACGGATCAGGGTCTGGACTCTACGGCGTGGATGCGTGAGTGACGACGGTGTTCCTCTACTGGTGGGGCTCTCATCTGATGTTGCAACGTGAATCTCGTTGTTTGGTCGCGAGTTGCAAGAACTGCATTTTGGAACAGTGCTCTAGCTCCAAACTGCCACCTGGCAGTAAATGTTAGAATTACTACTATCAAGTTTAATTCATGCAAGTGACCCATTTCAACTATTTTAAGTCGGCTCCTTAAATAAATATTACAATTCAATGTATAACACTGCCATAAAATATTATCCCGAACGTCTTAAAAACATACTTTCTCATATGATAGAAAAGTTACATAAAAATGTAAGAAATTCGTTTTTGGTAACTCTTTATTCCACCCAAACAGGAAGGCACATCTACAGTTGGCTTATAGTTTTTGTTAATTCTGAAAACTAATCTTCTAATCACACTAATAGATGAAAAATAAATAATCCTTTAGCAAACTCTCATAAACATGTAGAAGGGAATCAATACTTGAAGACGTCATGATGTCTTTTTTGTTTCGAAAGACTACCGAGCATCAAAATCCAGCGACCACACTCATGTGGTTTAGACGCAACATCTTTTGGGAACAGCCCTAGAATTCTCAGGGCTGTATAGATTGTCAGTGTTGGGAGTTTGTAAATGAACACAACAGCCCTTTTTGGTCAGTGATCAGTAACCAGTCGTGTAGGTCCATCATGTGCTCCCAAGAAGAGATTCAAAATCTGGGGAACAAACTATTTTATGCTTGACATGTCCTAGCACTGACATGTCATGCCGACTATCTCCTGTCCCTATTGACACCAGCTCCTGAAAAAGAAGAAAGAGTCCATCATTGGTGGGTTTATAATCCCTACATGAAGATACAGTTATTAACAAGTACGTATATGTAGGATATGCATGATAAACCAGTGCCAGTGTTGTAGGAAGCGACACTCATTGTAAATTATTCGCTAGGTCTCTCTCTCTCTCTCTCTCTCTCTCTCTCTCTTTCCTCTTCCTCTTCCCCCCCCCCCCCCCCCCCCCCCCCCCCCCCCAGTGGGGCCAAAAAGTATTTAGTCAGCCACTGATTTTGCAAGTTCTCCTACTTAGAGAGATGAGAGAGGTCTGTAATTTTCATCATAGGTACACTTCAACTATGAGAGAGAAAAATGAGAAAAAAAAATCCAGGAAATCACATTGTAGGATTTTTAAAGAATTTATTTGTAAATGATGGAGGAAAATAAGTATTTGGTCAATAACAAAAGTTCAACTCAATACTTTGTAACATAACCTTTGTTGACAATGACAGAGGTCATACATTTCCTGTAAGTCTTCACCAGGTTTGCACACACTGTAGCTGGTATTTTGGCCCATTCCTCCATGCAGATCTCCTCTAGAGCAGTCATGTTTTGGGGCTGTCGCTGGGCAACACGGACTTTCAACTCCCTCCACAAAGTTTCTATGGGGTTGAGGTCTGGAGACTGGCTAGGCCACTCCAGGACCTTGAAATGCTTTTTACGGAGCCACTCCTTCGTTGCCTGAGCGGTGTGTTTGGGATCATTGTCATGCTGGAAGACCCAGCCACGTTCCATCTTCAATGCTCTCACTGATGGAAGGAGGTTTTGGCTTAAAATCTCACGATACATGGCCCCGTTCATTCTTCCCTTAACACGGATCAGTCGTCCTGTCCCCTTTGCAGTAAAACAGCCCCGAAGCATGATGTTTCCACCCCCATTCTTCACAGTAGGTATGGTGTTCTTGGGATGCAACTCAGCATTCTTCTTCATCAAAACACGATGAGTTGAGTTTTAACCAAAAAGTTCTATTTTGGTTTAATCTGACCACATGATATTCTCCCAATCCTCTTCTGGATCATCCATATGCTCTCTGGCAAACTTCAGACGGGCCTGGACATGTACTGGCTTAAGCAGGGGGACACGCCTGGCACTTCAGGATTTGAGTCCCTCTCGGCGTAGTGTGTTACTGATGGTAGCCTTTGTTACTTTGGTCCCAGCTCTCTGCAGGTCATTCATCAGGTCCCTCCGTGTAGTTCTGGGATTTTTGCTCACCGTTCTCATGATCATTTTGACCCCACGGGATGAGATCTTGCGTGGGGCCCCAGATCGAGGGAGATTATCAATGGTCTTGTATGTCTTCCATTTTCTTACAATTGCTCCCACAGTTGATCTATTCACACCAACCTTCTTGCCTATTGCAGATTAACTCTTCCCAGCCTGGTGCAGGTCTACAATTTTCTTCCTGGTGTCCTTCGACAGCTCTTTGGTCTTGGCCATGGTTGAGTTTGGAGTCTGACTGTTTGAGGCTGTGGACAGGTGTCTTTTATACAGATGACGAGGTCAAACAGGTTCCATTAATACAGGTAACGAGTGGAGGACAGAAGAGCTTCTTAAAGAAGAAGTTACAGGTCTGTGAGAGCCAGAAATCTTGCTTGTTTGTGGGTAACCAAATACTTATTTTCCACCATCATTTACAAATAAATTCTTTAAAAATCCTATATATATATATAAAAAATATACATTCCTATAAAATAGGGTTTGCATAGCCAGTACGCTTGTGTTGAACCAACCAAAAGTGTCAAGACAACCGGAGAGTCAAATAATCCTAGCATGACTTCTGTTAACAGAATACCAGGTGATCCGAACCTGAAGGAACGCGCATGACGCTCCCAGTGCCACGTCAAGCGTGACGTGTCCCAGTATGAGCTGTACCCGGCCAGACCGCCGCACCAGGATCTT
This sequence comes from Aplochiton taeniatus, assembly GCA_017639675.1. Lineage (NCBI taxonomy): Eukaryota > Metazoa > Chordata > Actinopteri > Galaxiiformes > Galaxiidae > Aplochiton > Aplochiton taeniatus. The sequence continues at coordinate 13,134,892 of CM030185.1, read as the reverse complement.
CCCCACCAGCCCTTCACGTAGGTCCTTCAGGTTACAGTGGTTGTCCTCCGCCGCCTCCTCCTGTTGCAGGAGGATACAGATATAAAAACAGGGGGTCCTTTTAGAAAAGGAAAATCTGAACTGTTTCAAATTAGCTTTTTATTTTTCACTGCAGTTAAAGTGAACCCAATCACTTGAAAGAACATCACATTTGGTCCATTTTCTGTTTAGAAAGTGATGGAAGAAGCATAACAGTGATAAGTGTTTGATTGTGTCCGGTTTTGATATGGTAATGTAATCAACGCTCTCTACCTGAGCATCTGTTTTCAACAACATGGACTGTCCGTCCTCCGACTGCACCTCCGTTTTAACTGGCCGGACCTCCTTTGTGGGCGGCTGCCCAGGGAGAGAGTCGGGGAGCTGCATGAAAAACAGCTCCTCTCCTTTGCTCAGACTCCATTTCTGCAGGAGCTCGTTCAGGGCCTCCGGTTCTGGGAGAGGAGGAGGTCTGAACTGGGGCTCCATCAACTTTGCTTCGGAAACCTCCTCTGGCTCTTGTTTTACTAAAGGGAACGGCAGCAAATATTCAATTCAAAGTTACCACTTAGTGTGACCCAAAAAAGAATATTGTAATGATAAAAAAAAATAAAAATATTATAATATTATGAGCCCCTTCAATTTGAGACCATTGCACAATGCTTGTCAAATAATCTTTCAGAGAAAGATGAAGGCCTATATTGAACTGTTTGTTGATGGTTACCCTGAACTACAGGAGTGGGCTCGGACTCCATGCCCTCCTCCACCTCGACGTCCTCTTCTTTCTTCTCCTGTTTGAGGCTTACTTTTGCAGCTTCCGCAAATTCCTCTCGGAATCCCCATCCTGAGACGGCAAGAGGCAGCTGGACAGGGCAGCTCCTCTCCTCACTTTTCAGGTAGGGGTCGTCTAAAAACTACGTAAAAAAAAATAAAAATAAAAGAGATGAATCGAAAAATCTGTGTGTTTTTGTGTTCTAGCTGACCTTGAGGGCCCTGAAAGGCACCCACAAAAATAATGTATTATTAATGAATTTAATATAAAACAGAGTAAACATAAAAGCCTATGTTGTGTCAGATATACAGGCAAAAATGGACTCACGTTATCTCGTTCCAGCTTGCGTAGGATTTCTTTTGTTTCTTCCTCCGTCTCTCTTTTCTCCTTTTTTATGTTGATGATAGGTGAAGGACCTACACTTGGGGCATCAGTCTGGCTTTCATAAGAACCTGGGCAGCACCAGAAGACACTTCATGTCAACACAATTGCCGTGGGAACGTTTCATGATCAATAAGTCTACAATTCGTAAGTCGAGTAGATATACCGTGGTGCGCCGTGCTGTGGCTTATTATATGAATGACGGATCTGTCACACGGTACCTCTCTTCTTCATCATCATATCGGCAGGCCCCTGTTCAAAGATTGAGTGGGACTGGATGATCTCAGGACGACCTCGGCCCCTTCCACGCCCGTCCCCTCGACGAGCTCCACGATCACCGTCTCTCTTCTCTCGCCTCGGGCCACTTTCAACCTTCTGCCTATCACAGAAAAAACTGAGAGGTCAGAAGTCACAACTACAACATTTTTAGGAGAGAGACAAACATCATAATAGTCAAATAGCTTCGGTAAAATAAAATTGTAACTTACTCTTCTTTGGCTTTCCGGCCAATGATGTTGGGAGTGAAGGTTTTCTAAAATGAAATATAAGTAATAATAAATAAGTAAATAAATAGCATATTTGAAAAAATTTAACTTATAAGTTAAACTTCTCATTACCTTTTTCACCCCTCCCAGAGTTAGTTCCCTGGAGCGCATTGATGGGAGGCGACCAGAGGAGATGGAAGCCGGGAGCCTGCGCCCCATCACTGCACCTCTACCACTCCCACCAGGGGTTGGTGTACGAAGGGGCACTCCGCCAGTGCCACTGGACCCTGACTCAGCCATCCCTTGCTTGGGCAGGGTCTCTCTGTCTCTGAGGAAGAAAACGACGAGCAACAAACGTTCCCAGAGGTCAAAAAACAATATAGGGCTGAGCTATGTTTTTTGGGGGTGATTTTTGCTCATCGTGTTCACCTGAGCAGCACCACAAGTGACTGCAGCATTGAAGTGCAAGCGATGACATGGCAATGTAACTACACACATGGCAATCCATGGACGTTGGCTAACTAGCTAACGTTAGCAAAAACCATGGTAAGAACTTTCGTTACAAAATGTGGCACGCTGTTCTCGTACATAATTGCTAAGCAGTATTACCTTAACGCTTCTTCAGATCTCTACCAAGACAACACTCCTCGGACAAGACTTATCCTAAGGTAGTTCAATAAGAAACACTAGTTATAGTCGGAAAAAATATGTCAAGCGGTGATTGCAGTGCAGCGCCATGACAGTTTGCGTGACGTACCGTTGCGTAGTTATGTTGTCAAATGTGCGCATACTTTTTATACTGCGTCTACATAGTATGTACATACTACATACTAATGAATCCTCTAAAGGTATTTCTTAGTCGAAATATATACAAATAATTCATTTTAACTCAACCATGTATATTTCGGAGACTATCCAAATTAATATATGTGAATATGAATATCACATAAATACACACATACACACACACACACACACACACACACACACACACACACACACACACACACACACACACACACACACATCACACTAACCATAACCCCAAGACATTATGTTGATTACCCCAAGCTTATTCAGCCCTCTGTAAAGCGTAAAGCTGCAATTGGAAACACTGGAGGACCTATTCTGGCCTCCAAGCCGCTGAAGGAGAAACAAGATAAAGGTCAAATAGATTGTTTTCTGTGCTCTAAAGTGTAATCGTCTGTTTGGATCAGATGGTGATTAGATAATAGACATGCCTTGTTTTCCAGAGGTGGTGCTTTATTTTCCCCACTAGGAACATATTTAGCAATGGCCTCCAAATAGGGTGCTTTTGCTCTCCTCTTCAAAGATTGTGTTTTCTGTGATACCATCCAACATTATTATACTTATACACCCCTACAATTCCATAGTAAATGAGCCTGGAAATTAGAATCAGGTCTACAGACTGGCTACTTGCTGCTCCCCTCCCTGTGTTGCCCTTGTGGAAGGCAACAGCGTGTCTAATGATGGATGATTGCATTTTAATTAGACTTTGATGGAATCTGTGCGCTGCAGCTCAGCTGGCCAGCCATGAAGAGGGAGACTCTGGTCCTTGGCGATAACTCGCGCTCTTTGAAATCCCCGAGAATGTACCTCGGTGTCACGTTTCTCTACAAATGTTCTGACGTGATGAATCACCTCACCTAAGGCTGTGCTGTCCTTTTAACTATACAGATTCTACCCACGTGACCTTTTGGCCTGCGCTGTTCTGTTCTCAAAGGAGGGTTTTAAAAAATCTAAAAAAGTAGAGTTTACGGCCATGCTATTTCTATTGTCCTGTGTCCATTTGGACATTCCAAAGATTAGAGGGGGCGAATAATCTGGCATGGCTCGCACTTATAGTAAAGCCATTGATTTAATCCGTTATGCATCATGAAATTGAATTCTATGGAGCGGTAACGCACACATCCGTATGATCAATCATGTCAGAATAAATCTGTGTATAGGGTGAAGTGTGCCTCCGGATGAGCAGGAGTGGTTATAGCCTGTGGAGGAAGCCCATATGGCTTAACATTTGGTACTGTGTCCCTTTGAGCACCCACCCAGCCCCCCCACCCCCACCCTCACACACACACACACACACACACACACACACACACACACACACACACACACACACGCGCGCGCTCACTGGAGAACACAGAGGCTGCTTCTGTCACCCTCTGTCATATTTACCATCGGGGTTCACACAGCATCTCCTCTCACTGAATGCAGCATTTGGGAAACGCATCGATTGCCCCGAGGGTGCAGTGACCGAAAGCATGTTGTCGTTTTCGAGGTGCACTCCACGTATTTCCTCTCTGACTCAAACCCACACCGTGGTAGAGGGTCAGTGAATCCTGTCCTTGAGGGAGAGGGGGCAGGCTGTCCGGTCATGTGTAATCCCATTTATCAGCTGGTCGACGCTGATGTGGGCGAGGGTGTGATGGGGGATCATAACTGTTGGCTTATGCCGCTCCACTGGGGGGGGGGATAAGTTGTTTGGGTCCACGACATACAGTTGCAGTTTGAGCAATGCATGGCAGCAGTGCAGCAGACAAGTGCGCACCATTCTCCCCAGAGCGAGCACGAGATTGGAGGAGGAAGGGAGGGAGGGGAGTAAGGAGGGGAGGGAGAATAAACGGAGAGGAGGAGAGAGAGAGAGAGAGAGAGAGAGAGAGAGAGAGAGAGAGAGAGAGAGAGAGAGAGAGAGGGAGAGAGAGAGAGAGAGAGAGAGAGAGAGAGAGAGTGTGAGACGGAGCTAGATGAGGCAGAGTGTGGATGTTTCACCACGTAATCCCTTTTCCAAAGGGATCTATCATCGACTGCAGGAGGAAAGCAGAGCAGTAGGGGACGGAGGCGACAGTAGATCATTCAGTTTGCACTCATCTTGTCCTGCCATACTTTTTTTTTTTTTACAGATTCTCAGGCACCACAAAAAAAGGTAAGACATTTATCACTTGCATTCGTGTGGAACTAATCAGAGAATGCACATTTTTTCCATTGCATTTCCCCACTTCAAGCCAGTTTTTATTATAATAGGCATTGACCTCATCGCCTTTTTTTTCCAGTTCCCTGCACACTTATTTTCCTGTGCAGTAGCTGTTACTGTTTCTTTTGTGGGGAATGGGGCGGGGGGTGCTCTTTGAGTTTCATATGGTACCAGAGGTAGATTAGATTAGGTAGATTCCTAACTTGAGTGTGCTGCTGTATCTGTTTGTTACAGATTATTTTGAACATAAAGACACTGAGCTTATCAACCCAATGTAATATGTGAAGAGGAGATCATCCTCCCACAAAATAATTGATAGAAGATATTCCAGTCTAATAATCGGTGTTTGCTATAAAGGCTTGGGCAACATTAGAATGAATGGGAAGCCTTGTGTCTGGGGTTCAACACATCTATTTTCTTGTTACATTCTATGTTCCTGTCCTAGGATAGAATGTTGATGGAAGTGTCCTCTCTATTTACAACACCTATCGCTCAACTGACTAAAATGTCACATAGAGTGTGTGTTATCCCCCCCCCCCCCCCCCGCTGTATCAAAAAACTCTTTATCAGGCTTGATCTACACCTAATTTTCACTCACTCTTTGAGGGGCTTTCTGTACCTTCCTCGGTGTGCGTGTAAATGCAGTAGCTTTTCATCACGACTCTGTTTCCGGGAGATAAGCTCGGTGGAAATGTATACCACCAGGTTTATATAGGAGAGAGAATGTATCCTTTTCAGAGTTCCCACACCAACGCCAGCAAGCTATGTCAGAATCTGGGGAACAAATGACGATACATATACTATAAATACAGAATCTAAGTTAACAACATTTTTGATGGAAATGGAATCTCTATTGAAGATGAAGTACAAGACGTATATTAACATTCAGAAAATATGCTAACTCTGATGAATCCTGCAGTGATTAAGATTTACATATTTATTTTATTCAAATAATTTGATGGATTTCATGCAATTAGCTGTCAAGCGTGGACTCACAGGAGGATCAGTCCACTCAAGTCATTTAGAAAACTGAATTAGAATTGAGAGCACAGCAACTGTGTTGACAGAGATATGGGGGCTTCCAGCTTTTGAGCTGCTTTCAAAACGTGCTCAGTCTAAATGTGGAACATGCACCACTGGAAGTAAGATGGGGCTTTGATGGCTGTCCTATGAGAGTCTCTTTCTGTCCACAATTCTGTGCGCAAAAGAGGTCACCAGGAAGAGAGAAAGGAGCAGCAGCTGTGGAACGCTGCAGAACAAACGCTTGAAGACACACACAATAATATTCTGTATGTTCTGTTTTTTTTTACTGTAAATATCGAGTTACTGGCGCGTTTGGTTTGAGCGAGCAATGGAGCCCGCTTTCACAGACCGCAGGGTTTAATGGGATGCTGCGGCCCAGAAGAGCATCCATCAAGAGCTGGCCCCCGAACGCAGCACCCACACTCCGGGCCTCCGTCCTCGCAAGGAGGTACCTCAGGAACCCGTCAAGCTCATTCACGTGTGAAGCAGCAGCCACTCACGCAAACGGCCGAACAAGCAGCACGTTAATTGTGTCGGAGCATATTGCTGTGTGCCAAAAGCATAGTCCTATAGGCATCGCTCTTCTGGAGCATATGTTTTGAGTGAGAAGACTTGTAATAAGGTAACTGTGTCATGTGTTGTGCTGTTGGCTTGCTGGGACTAGAGAAAAATAGGGCATGGAGCTTAAAGAATAAATGAGGGAGGAAAAGAAGCTTGGATGGCTCATAGTTAACTCAATGCAATGAAATATGAACACATTTTCAGTCAGTCATTCATCAGGATTGTAACACAGAAGAAAAAACATCTGAAAATATTCTATGATGGTGAAAATGAGCAGCAAAATGAGCAAACTATTCCTCCAAAACTGTAAACGTGATCAGTTTATCCTTCTCCTAGTTTAGGGACCAAAGAAGAAGACGGTAATTGTCTGTCACCCAGAAGGCATTTCAGACCTGGGCCATCAATTCAACAGAGAAGGAAAGAGACAGCTAATCAAACCCAATATGCTGGCCTGACCCACGCATTGCACACAGTCCAGTGCCCAAGGCTATAAGCACTGGCCTGCATCCCCTGCCTCGTATTGGTTAATAAATAAATATGGGGATTTATCACCTGCTGCCATCACCTCTCGCCCTGCTATTTTCCTCCCCACACTGAAACAATGCCATGGAACTAGATTTCCCTAGGAGTGGTGCTCCTTTCTGCTTACTCAGCATTTTCGCGTGTTCATTTCAGTGAAAGAAATATATATATATTTTTTTTACCAAACTTTTATGAGTTAGTTAAAATGTGTTGCATATGAGACTTTTCGAGTTGGGGCAACTGCTGGGGAACCCTTGGCTGCCAGTGGTTGCCTAGATACGGCCTTGGGTGGGTTTTGACATGAACCATGCTGGAGGGAAATGGGCCTGTTCGATTGGCAGCAAGCTTGTTTGTTACAGGGAGGGAAATGTCAAGGAAGGGCAAGACAGGAGCAACGGGATGTGATCACACACTCAGGTTTCCCGATGAAAGGTTAATTGAATTTAAGACAAGTTATTTACTCTTGCTGGCTTCATCATTGTTGACTCCTTCTTACCCCAATATTTTGAATCCGACAATTTCTTCACAGACTTTCCCTGAACATTGCAGTCTGTGGATCTTGGGTAACATGCTCACATGCTCACTAATCGAATCTCAATAAATGAGACGCTTCTGAGGCTTAGTGGTCCAGTGTGTTTGTCTGCGGAGTGGCTCAGGCTATTCACTCTCTTTGAAGAACAAGCGTATCTCCATAATTTACCATGAATACATTTGACTTACAAAGTAATGCGATGTGCATTTATTTCCATAAAGGCAACAACTTCAAAGGAGATTCGGTGTAATTAAACCTGTGCATTTAACCTTGGTGTTTTTGGGGGGTTTTGTTTGTGTTTTTATGTCATCAGATGACGGACGCGGACGCTCCCCTCTCCACCCCCTGTAACATCCAGATCTGTCAGGTGACCTGTGACTCGTTCCGCATCATGTGGGACATGACCCCCGAGGACACGGCCAGAGCCTCCCACTTCTTCATCGACCTGAGCCGCAAGGAGAGCAAGGATCCCAACCGCTTCAAACACAGGGTCAGCCGACTCACTCTCTCCTCCACGTTCATGCACCTCCAGCAACGGAAGACCTTACTTTCCAATCCCCGTCGCTTTCGAAAACACTCAGGACGTGACGGTAACATGTCCGTTTCCACGTTGCTGCCCTCGGGTTGCCACGGCGTCGTGAAATTGCCCTTTCAGAGAGATGATTCAAACTGTTCGCCTCGTTTGCCCTTTTCCACGGCCAGGCAGCTGCATAGCAAGAGAAGGCACCATGCTTAAAATGAAATGAGAGTGTGTGCTCGGTGCTGATCTAACAGGATTAATAGACTAGGCAAAGCGCTTCTAAGTGTATGTGGCATCGCAGTGCAGTAGCCACAACTACGAGAAAACTGGCAATGCCCTTTCAGTCACTTCCAATGGAGGAAAGATGTGAATTTTGTGTTGTCAACAGCTTCAGGCTACTGTGTGATTCAATGCAAACCCCATTTATTCATGAGTGGGCAAAAAAATATTAAAAAAACTGCCCGAAAAAAACGCAATTGTCAGCGCTCATCACTTCAATTTTTATTGTTCATCAAATTAAGACCAGCTACTGGTCAATTGAGTCAGCTGAAGAATTGTCACAAATGATTAGGGCTATTTTATTCTCTTTTGTCATAATTATTTGGTAGAGACAGAATTGTCAGTGCTGATTTTAATTGTGGTTTCTCATGTTATCTTAACCCAATGGTATTGAATAGTAAATGCAAGGTTTTGCGGCCACTAGGGTGTACAAAAGGCAACACCAACAAACTTGCATCAGACAGGTTGCCATGGATATGTAGCCCTCTGAGCTTGTTCGCAATTAGCTCTGCTTCTTAGAAGCCTTGGCCAAAACAATACCACTGATTTGATTAGATTCAGCTGAGCTACAACAATTTCCACTTGCTAATGATAGTCGTTACTTTAATGCTATTTACAGATCTTGTCATTGACTTTTGAGTCGCAGCTATTCTAACATAAAATATACTAATTTAAGATTAGCCCCCCCCCCCAGGCACTCTATAATGATATCATAGACACAGCTATGTTTTTGTAACGCAAAGCATTTTTTTTTATAGAAGAACCGCTTCTTCTATTCTTCGACCCCAATTTTATTGGTAGTCGATATTCAGTGATACATCCATCGAGTGACAAATGTAAAAGCTGGCTGTTGACATATGCTATTTATCATTCACCATCGTAGCATTATGAGGACCTCACTTGAACCATATCATGAATCTTTACCGTTTTATCCCACAGGATGTCCCCACTAAGCTAGTCGCAAAGGCTGTGCCCCTGCCTATGGCAGTGAGGGGCCACTGGTTCCTGAGCCCCAGGACTGAGTACTGTGTTGCCGTCCAGACCGCAGTGAGACAGGCTGATGGAGATTACCTAGTGTCTGAGTGGAGCCAGGTCATTGAGTTCTGTACTGGGGGTACGTGTGTCCTGGCCAACTATACCACTAGATTGATGGTCTTAATTCATTGAGCGGCATTCATTTTTTAGCCATTAGTTCACACATTCAATTGAAGATAAGTTATCAGTTTCTTGAATGGGATGCTATACATCATTTTTTTTTCCTTCCCACCTCCGGATTGAAAATGTGCAGATTATGCAATGGATCACCTCCAGCAGCTTCTGGACAAAGCGCAGGGCTCGGCAGGAAGACTGCTGAAGTTCTCTGTCTTCTATCGCAACCAGCAGCCGGACTACATCCACCATGTCAGGTCAGGGCCAGCACCTTCAGAATGGAATGGAAAATACTTTACTGTGATCCCTGGGGACATTTTTGTATCATTGTTAGGCCATCAAACAATTAAAAAAAGATATCTATCTATATAAATAAATAAAAAAGAAATTGAAATAAAATAATAAAATAATAATGTTTGAATATTATATAATATTTTTATAATAATATATGTAATTAGATGTAGGACAGTAATATGTTTTTGTGTGAATGTAGAATTAAAACCTGGAAATAGTGAGAGTTTGCCACTGCCTACCTGTTAACCTGTAAAAAGACCTGTTTAAAAGTCTCTAAACCTTATAGTTCTTACATCCTTTCCTTGGCGTCCCCCTACAGAACTGAGTGCGGTGGTGTGATGCGACCCGCCCTCAAAGACAACAGCGGCAGCCACGGCTCCCCCATCAACGGAAAACTACACGGCATCTTCCTCAGCTGCAACACGGAGTTCGACACGGGCCTCCCGCCCAACGACTCCCCCTATGGCCCGCTGCGCTTCCAGATTCCGGCCGCCCACCTGCTCAGCGCCGCCACCCGCCTGTACTTCGCCGACTTCTACTGCATGTACACGGCCTACCACTACGTGGTGCTGGTGCTGGCCCCCATCGGCTCGGAGGGGGACAACTTCTGTTGCGGTCGCCTGCCCCTGCTGGACCTGTGCAGCAACCCCTTCCTCACGTATCGCCTGCCGGAGGGCCCGGGCCAGGAGCCGCTGTTCTGCCACGCCAGCGACGTGATCCTGGAAGTGTTGTACACGGAGCCGCTGCACCTGGATCAGGGCACGGTGACCGAGATCAGCGGGCACCATCAGCTGATGAGCCTCACCACCGCCAACGCCAAGAAGGACCCCAGCTGCAAGGTGTGCAATATCAGCGTAGGACGCTGAGGAGGGGTGAAGCTGACTGCGCTAAAATAAGACGTGATAATGACCAGTGTCAGGGCGTCGGTATGAGGAAGAGAGGGAGGCAGACATTGTGCTTGTGCGTGTGTGTGTGTGTGTGTCGGTGTGTGTGCATGTGTGTCGGGAAGACCTTTACAGACAAACTTAAGAGGAATGACGCTGAACGACGGAGCCCATCTTGTGAAGAGCCCAGTAACACAAGCGGGACTGCCCACCTGTGGAGGTGTGTGCATGCTGCTTTCCTTTCTGTGTGTGTGTGTGCCCCCCCCCCCCCCCCTCCGGCACTCTATAATGATATCATAGATCTATCTAGCTTAATGTAGCATCACACTACTAATGTAGCATACACACTTTTGTGCACACTGTGTAACACTCTATTTGTCAAGTCTTTGCGTCTTGTTTGTGCATTTCTGTGTTCTCCTGTGAGCCCTTCATCTGAGAAGATTGCTTGGCCATATTTGTTGTCAAAGTTATTTTGAAATAATTAAAACAATACAATGTTCTTTGATGTGTTAAAGCGGGAGGGGGGTCGGATTGACCACCTCATTTAAACGCATTCTTAATCAAGGTTGAATTTAGGATTTGCATATGAATTCACTGTCCAAATCTTCGGCAGCAACTGCAACAGCTTAGTTATGATAAGAGCGCTTCGTTCTTTAGCTTTACAATACAGATAATGCGGAAAATTGTTACTGTCTTCCGCCACTTAACCTGAGCCTCATTCTGCATCTATAAATGGCCTGCAGACCTGATGTAAAATTGGTGTATGGTATTATGGCCTCGTCATGGGACTCTCGCCTTGCTAGGCCAGTATTCCATGACGCACCATGCAGGATCTCAACCATTCCGGAGGTGTTATGGATCCTCTGTATCCGTTGCCTACCGCCTGACACAGCCCTTTCTCACATGAGTAGTGTGAGCAGGTTAGAGGTCTCTTGTCTTGCCAGTGAGTCAGACCCTCTTCGATGCATAGAACTGCACCCTGCAGCAACTGAATATTCTGTCCTTCTAGTTTTTCCCGGGGCCATATTTTACTAAAAGTTACGTGTGGTTTCAAAACAACCTTAAAGGCAATTTGTTTCATAAACATTTTATTATCAAAAATACAGGTTCAGAAATATAGTTGAGAAGGGAATAGAGTTGAGAAAGGAATATGACATGTATAATCATCCTTTGGTGTGATTGCATTTGTCCCGTTATTAAAAAAAAATCATTTTAGTCTTTAGTCTGTTGGGTTTGTCGTGTCATGCCCCATCCCACAGTTGAGGAATAGGTAGGTGGGTACTCGCACAAACAAAGACACTGTAGTTATGTCCGTTGTTGTTATCCCAGTGTGAGGTGCTCTGCCCGCCAGGCACATAACCCACACAAAACTCGATCTTCTCCTTCACGTCAAGAGCTTTAGGGAAGGTAATGTCGAATATGAAGATATCCGTTTCGGGTCCGCCATAGCGTTTCTGCAGGTAACTACAGGGAACGTCTCTGTGACGTCTCCAGGAGTCGAAGGTGACGCGTACGAACACGTCCTTCTGGAAGCCGACGTTCCTCACGCGCACGGTCCCTTGGAGGTTCGTCTCGGTCATGCAGCAGTTCTCGAGGAGCACCATGCTCTCCGCCAGCCGGGTTCGGAAGACCTGGAAGTCTGCGGAGGGCTGTGGGAACCCCAGTTGGAGTCGGGTCCCTGGGCAGGACGTGCTGACGTTGCAGTTGTGCCAACCCCGGGGCATGGCATCGAACTCCTGCAGCCGTCGCGGCGACGTTCTCTTCCCCCGCCAATGCTCCTCCGGTTCAGAGATGATGCGCACCGCTGTGAGAGGTAATCCTTTGGAGTCAGCGAACACCACGCGCTTCTTTTCACACCTGCCCTTTCTGCTATCGTCACCTTTATCTGCCGGTTTGCATAACCTCCCCAGTGTGCTCAGTGGTTTGGGGGTTAAATTGCCAGGTGGTAGCTCTTCTTGCAGCGGAGGACGAATGCAAGGTCGCTGGGGCTTCAAAGTGGGGACCCAAAGGTATGGACACATGTGTGTGTGTTTGAAGCACATGTTTAGCGCCATGTCCATAAGGCCGGCAGACTGGTGCACGCCAAACATCGGCAGCACACTGTGACGAGGAGGAATGGTGGACATTATGGTAAATTAATGGAAAATCCTGGAATAAGACTAACTTTATACCATGTGTTAGTTGGTGCAGGGAATCTAATGATGAAAATAAACGTAAAGTCTTACGTTGTGAATGCCATCTTCGATTCTTTGGAGGAATGTTTCGGTGTATCACAGCACCATCCAACTGAGGGTGGTTCTTCCTCTAAACAGAACAAAGCAACAAGTTGAATCATTTAAAGCAAACAGCAAAACAAAAGATATAAGCCATAGGAAGTCAGGTCAACCTTTCAGAGACTCATGGGTATAATGAATAATGAACAAAACATCATACGTGACTTACAGCATATGTATGCATGTAAAATGTAATATGTCAATGGTTGTAACATATTAACAGTGAAACCACACTTCATTTCTGTGCAACTCACATTCAATATTACACCGCCAAGCAGTCTTAGGTGTCCGTAATCTGTAGCTTGTCTTTGACCTGGTGCTCCTCACATCCCGTCTCACAATAGGACTCAATATATATAAGTATGGCCCCTCCTTTATCCTGCATTAACTCCGCCTCTGTTCCCCCGACCAATCAATCCAACTTTAATTTTCACAACATTTAGTGTTCATGTAATACATTGCGTTATGTTACCGCTTATGTCACATGTCCTTACAAGGTTACAAGCACTGTAAAAAACTCAGAACCTACGATTTCTGTAATATGCTATGAGAAAAACTCCAGTATAGAGTAAGAAGCCAGGCATAAGGTCAGCATTACCTTCTAAGTACGTAACCAGCGCAATGAGGGAAAAAACATTATTTTTAACTCTTTTATTAATCTAAATGTGGGTTATTCTACCAGGGTAGAGCATGTAGCCTACGCTTACGCAGGTCTCAGTAATTCCAACCTCCACCAGTATTGTGGAAACTATTCCAACCATGCTGGCTCTATTCCTGGACTTGCTGATCAAGCCATGGTCACACTACAGCTACACGGGCCTCTGTCCAAGACTTCCGCTTGGCAGTCCACTCTCGCTGGCAGCCTCTATGGGAAGGGGGCTCCGTGTCCTGAGGAAAACCATTGTCACATAAAGGGTAACTTTCTGCGTGTGATCAGTCTGACCCTAGAGGACCTTGTTTGAGTCAATTTAAAGACACAGCTCAACACTAATGAGACATCCATTTCAATCATTAATTTAATAAGCATGCATCAACAATGAACGATGTTACTTTGGCCATAACCGTAACCCAACATTTTTGTACACTATAATTTACAAGGATTAAACGCGTGAAAAAAAAAATTTGTTTTGCACAAGGCTGCCCTCATTCTTCCAGCACTTTATTCGTTCTGCAGGCCTATGGCCACTTAGGTGACGAGTCATACAAAAAGGGTTAAACCCCTAAATAACCATATTATATAACCATACAATTATCACAATTATATCACACAGAGAACAGGCGCCATTGTTCAATTATTTGAGGGTATAAAACCTAGTAATGAACAATTCATTGCATTTAATCTATAAAAACAGTTAAGAAATTACCCATGGAAACATCTACTAGTGTTGAGTAGAAACAAACATAACATATGGTTGGTACATCCCCCCTCAGCTGATAATGAACAGGAAGGGCCAGGCTCTTTGCTGTCAGTGTGCCAGGCTAAAGGGTGTGTGTGTGTGTTGTTTGGCACGTAGCAAGGGGCTAACTCACACACAGCTGATGAGGGTGACCTATTCTGCTCAGACTGGTAAACATGCTGGAGGTCATAACTATACTCAGCCATACCAATTTAGGATTCTCAGCTTATTATTACACACGCTCTATTTAAGATTTATCTCAGCTTATTCTCACAAACACACTATTTAAGATTTATCTCAGCTTATTAACATACACACAATACTGCACTGCTGCTGATTTGAAATGTCTCTACACAACCCATAACAAACCTATACTATTCTAGCTGTAACTTCCCAAAACATCTAGGATGAATTGTGAAGCGCTTATCTACACGTACACACTACCTCCCACGTCATTTGCAATGAAAGTAGCGGAACTTGAAACTATTACTCCAGAAAAAAATGATGCAATTACTTTCCTCGGGTGTGCGATTTTTATCACGGCAATGAATTACATTTAAAAAAAGTTCCAATTCTGTGAGTCAGCCGGATGCAAACCCAGGAAGTAGGATGACTAGGCAGAGTTCTGAATGAACTCTTTATAATCCCCTGTGAAGGATCCCTACACAGGCAACGTCCCTATTAAAAGCAGCCATACTACAAAAGAACATTTACAATACATATCTTGAAATAATTTTGTTGCTGTTGGATAAAACACATTTGACTGACTCTCAAAAACTGCAGTGACACTATGAGAAACACTTGAAGGACATAGGGGGAAATGGGGAGACAGACATGGCATACGTAATGGTGTGTTCAAAGAGTAAAAACATGGAGATGTTCGTGTCTTATAATTGAACTTGAAGATAATTCATATCATGGAATTCCAAGCACATTATTATAACAGTTGATTTCCCTTTTGAATTCATCAGGTAACTTATCCAAATATAACATCGATATGTAACAAATCCTAAGGTAACACACTGCTGACCCACTCCACCACATGCATGTCCTAGATCCACGAGTCTCTTTTACATCGAGCCCACATGTGAGGCACTTCACTCATGGAGTTGAAGAGATGGGCGAGGGGGAGAACATGGGAAAGGCTTGGCCAAAGTCTGCAACTCTTTGGTTATGCGACAGCGTGTGTCCTGATGTTTGGACAACTAGCCAAGAAGAATGTTAATGTCTTCATCCGGTTCACTGGTGTTGTGGGAACGGACAGACACTTCTCCATCTTCAGTGGGCAGAAAGCCAAAAAGCTGGATCTCCGCCGGACCGGAAACAGCCAGTGAAGTGATTTCTGAAACCAGAAAGAACATCAAATATGATCATTTTGTCCGGGCTAATCGGTTACAAATCCATCCTTGAACGGCTATTAGATTCCATTCAAATATAGAAGGCCCCACTGCTATTCTAATCATTACATGGTGTCAAGTGGAAATACTTTTTCCAGCGTGACTGTTGCCAAGAGACCACGAGCGGAAAAAAAAGCAGCAAGATCTAAAAATAAAACAACACTCTAGGACTACTCTAGGACGCACTGACTTGTATAACAACCCAAGTTGTAGCCGCATAACAATTCACCAATGAATCATACAAAAATAAAGTGCACATTACACACATTTGGGTGGAGGAGGGTTGAAATGGAAAATGAATTGGGTACCTTTAAATTTAAATTAACTGGACGGCTCCACTTGAAACGAGTGGAGCAATAGTTCGATACCTCATCAGATGCTGAGAGCCCTCGTCCATATCTACAACATACTCTCTGGGAGAAAAAGGGTTTAGGGGACCGGAGGGAGTTTGACAGACGTTAATCCCAAACATAGGCAAGGCAATAAACAGCTCAGTAAACTTGAATGGGTTAGTTAGGAGGGGAAAAATAAACTGGTATGGAAATCCATGGATGCAAGAAGCTACATCAAAATCTGGATCAACGGCGCCATCTAATGGCCTTCTAGAGGATTGGGCCGGACAAATCTAACATGGAATGGCTTTACCTCTGGTCATCGGTTTCAGGTTCCACCATTATGTTTTCCTGTCTCTCTTTCACACGCAGGAAGACAAAAGAGTCTAGACAGGGCTCTGGCACTGGCAACAAAACAGATAGATATCAGCCAAGGACATAAGTTAACTTAATGTGTAGCGTCTTGGTGCCGTGATTCAAAGAAATGAGAGACATTAACACGTCTAAAACATGGAGCAGAATATATGAGTTCCCCTGCAATTTGCTACTTAGAGGATAATGTAGTATACGTGTTTTTATAATCTTTAAAGTTAAAGTCTGTTAAACGCCTCATTAAGAAGATGCACAACACAAAGCTGTATAAAATAGCTGCTAAAAAGTGCACCACAATCTAATTAGATTTGACGCTACATCCCAGCTTCTACAAGCGCAACACAAAGCTAGCCTCACTACCAGGCAGCTGAGAGCTCTTACCTGCTTTTAACATATCCACTGTCTGCAGGTTGGGAGGCATATGTCTCAGAGCTATGGCCTTCAGGTAGGTCTCAGTGTTGGCCAGATACCTGGTAGGACCATTTAGAGAATGTAAAATCACTACTCGTCCATTGAATTAAAACCGATCAGCGTCTGCATTTGTTCCATGACTCGGATTTGACGTGACTCCTAACACTTACTCTTTGGCAAAGGCAAACTCTTCGGGAGAGAGGAAGGAGGGATCTCCTTCTGCTCTGGACTTTTCCTTTTCCAGGACATGAGGGAAGAATTTCTCAATCTAATCGACAAAAGAAAATTAAGATTAGGAAGATCTATAATAGATATTTGTTAACAGGTTTTATATGCCTTCCTTTTCCACTGATTCTTAGTAAATGCTTTAAAAACATTCTTCGTGTGAGAAGGTAGGGTATTGAAACATGCACAAAACAACATTATGTTGTTTTTTTCAACGGATTGCTGCTGACTTTATGTAGACGAGAGCGCAGGTAGCTGCTGAGAACGTAGCGAATTCTGTCTATCTCCATTCGGTGTACACTGGCTTTGACATCGCCCTTCCTTGTCCTCTGAAGATTGGCTTCCTAGTGGTAATAAGAAGGCACACAATGATCATGTCAAAAGTATAATATGAGATATCAAGGTACAGCCAAGTGGGTTGTATCTTTGACGACGCGTGACTGTGGCAAAAATGTTATGAGTTGGAATATTACAGTGGCCATTAAACAGAGTCTTTAACCTTATCCGAACGCCAAGTCCAAAGTGACTTAAAATGCATCCCAGGCTGCCTATTTTGTTGTTGGCGCTTATTGTGTGTGTGTGGCCCATATGTTGAAAAGGTAAAAAACACAAGAAATATTGACTGACTGGCACAAAAAAATAAAAATAAAAAAAGAGGCCAGTTGGGACGTTTGTCTTAAAACTAGTGCTTCAAGGTGTCCAATTAATATTTACCATGTGAGTCAATTGTTCCATCACGCACTCGACCATCTCTGACTTGTTCTCTAGCAGCTCTGGAGAGAACTTCTCATTCAACCAAGCCTGGAGAGCGGACCACAGAAAAACGTCAAATTTCCCACCTTTCACCACTACATTCCTTGCACTTGTGAGTTGACTGTAACGTTTACTCGTTGTGTAAAAGATGAGCTAGGTTTAGTAGCAACTATCAAAGTGAAACGTTGGTCATTGGTTGAGAGATTCTGAAACAAGTGAGAAACGCAGCTAACGTTAAAAAAGCAAACTCGGTTATTGTGGTTTCCAGATGGACATTACCTCTTCAAGCTTGGTGATTAACTCCGCTGGAGTCATCACATCTTGACTGTCATCTTGACTGCCACTAATGTCACTGGCATCGTCTGACAACAACGCGTCCGACATAATGTGACAGGCAAACGTTAAGGATTTATTTGCAGATTTATCTTACTAAATACTCACGTATGTACCCTTAAATAATGTCTAAGAATCGCAAAAATACAAAATCGAACGTGGTTTTATTTCAACAGCAGGAAAACTTCTACACATGCAAAGACGAGAAAACATCTTCCTTGTTCCGCATAAAATTTCGCGCCACTGCAAAAGAGGCAGTAGTGTCAGCGCATTGAGTGCCGTCAGGAGTGTCAGTATGTCGTACGCCCACTCTTCCTTTGCCAGTGTTTTCATTGGTCTACCACTCACACACGGATTTATTATTATTATTTATTCAGAATGGATAACAAAAACATATTTATTTAATTTACAACAATACATTATACATACATCGCCGTAATTGGAGAAAATAATGTAAATAACTGCATATATTACATTTTTTACAGTACTGTTAAACAATTCCACCAAGGAGGAACTCACTGTGGACTATATTTAGTAACATGTTTATTGTCCAGTCCACTGGGTGCTCATGCCAGAAAAGTAGAGGTAGAGGTTTTATTGCTATCACATCCTGTGAGGATAATGTGAAGTAACACCGGTGAGGTTGTATGCATGATGGGGATTCCACACAGGAAAGGAATGTGGATTGGTGTAGGGAATGGGATCGAAGGCCGGGTTAGTGCGGTCCGGTCCCATTGTGACATGGCGGTACATTGGTAAAGATAGGGGCGGCGGCCTGATTTGGCTCGGTAAAAGTATGGGTAGACTAGGCCTGTACTCCCTCCCCGTTCTATCATACGCTGGAAAGAGATATGAAACTGGCAGCATGGGAAAGCGCAGCATAGATTGTGGGCGGGGTTTGGGTATGACCGTCCTCGACTTCTCTTTCTTTTCGGTGTGGAGCAACCTAGGAGCCATGTGGTTCAGCTTCTTTGCATTGGCCATAGTGTCGTCGCACGGATTTGACCTGCTCTGGGGCAGTTTGTAACCTGGCTGGTGAGGAATGGGTCGGAGCGGTACCACAGTTTTAGGTGGAACTTTGGTAAAACTAGAGCTGGATCCTGGCACCCAAATGGATGTAACTGTATAAGGGCCCGGTGTTGTGAGTGGCGCTGGGGACACTTCATGAGTGGCATATCTGCTGCTTTCTTTGGGAACAGGGCTCCACAGATAGTCTTTGGTGTGGCCTCTCGTGGTGTCCACTGGGCTGCTGTTTACCTGAGAAGTGTCTCTGACTTGACTGCAAAAGACAGGAAAATCCCTGTGGTCCTTTCTGCTTGCCTTGGTGCTGCTGCTGCTGTGACTGTGAGGCTCGCCGCTTCCCCTGCAGCCAGATACAGGCGTGAAGCTGCCGGAATGAACTAGCGGCGAGTCCGGTTTTGACGTAGCGGAAGGTCTCTCGTCGGCAAGGGCAGCACAGTCATCGGAGGAGATGGAGTAGGGCGAGGGGCTACGTGAGGAGGAGGAAGAGACTGGAAGAGGGGAGCCCGCGGAGGAAGGCCTGCTGGGGGGAGCCAGGTCTGGGGATGGGGAACGGTGGATGACTGAAGGTCTTTCTTTCCCGCCCTCCTGACTGGGGCTCTGGGGCTGGGGGTGGTGGAGGCTGGCCTGCTGTGCCATCCGCTTCTTCTTCTCCAGAGGAGAGATGACTTCTCCAGCTGCCGAGGCAATATTAGTGGGCCATGGGTAGGGGCTGAGGACTGGTTGGACTGAGCACTGAGGGTAGACGGAGGGGCGTTGGGATGGGATGTCTGGTTCAGGCTGCTCTGGATGCGGTCTGTCAGGCCAGGTGACTGAAGGAAGACGTGTTGCGGTCTCACACTCGCTGGCTGACTCTGGCCTCGTCTGAGTCTTAAATGAAAGGAAAGGGTGTTCTTTTTGTTATATAATGTGTATATAATACATTTAATTTAAGAGCGCCTTTCTAAGAACCCATGGACACATTTTTCAAGGCATAGACCAAGAAAAACAATGGAAAGAAGTAAAAGATAGTATATAGTTCTATGTATAATTAATATATAATAATAGTCATTATTTTTATATTTAATGTAATCTAGTTTTATTTACGTTCATTTGATTTTCTATATTTTTTATATTTTATTGAATGATCTAGTTAATTTTTAATTGTTAATTTATTGATTATATTTTGCTATTCAAGCGTCAGACCAAACTGACATATCAGTCTATGCTGACACTGCTGATACTATTTTTCTCAGTGTCACCTCAAGTGACCTTACCTCAGAGTCCATCTCCTTTTCAGACTGAGTCCTCTTCTTCTTCCCCTCGCTCTTGCTGATCTTGGCGTCCAAGCTCCTCTTGTATTGCTTCCGTGGTTTGCTAGGCGGCAGCGGTTTGTCCTCTTCTCCTCTCAGCTGCCTCTCAAAGGGCAGCAGCAGCCTATTTGACCCGAATAAGGAAGGGGGTTTAACCACAACTATATGGCAGTAGGCTTTGCAATAAAGACACTCATAATATTAAATTTTTTGGGGAAAAGAGGATTTTTTGTCATAAATAAAGAACCAGTTAACATAGGACATGGTAGCCAGCCAATGGTGATGTGTTGTGATTTGTTAGACAGAGGGAGCAATGCCTCTCTGTGTGTGTGTTCACCTCTCATAGTGTCTGCGGGTGCAGGTTGCAGCGCTGGTACTGCCAGGACTTCCTCCAAGCTCATCATACACGTTCTTCCAGAGACGCCGTGCCGTCGCCTGTAGAAAAACACCCGATATGTACATGCTTATTTTGATGGGTTTTGAATGCAAGAAATCAGTGAAATGTTGAATTGCAATTATGAATTGACTCATGATAGTGCAAAGAGACTGAACCCATGATAGTGCTTAAGAGAAGGCTGAACCCTGTTCTGTATGACCTGTGAGATCTTGATAAAGCCCTCTATGTTCTTTGAGAATCTAGGTTTCACACTTGCATATAGGAGTGGAAACTTTATTCAGGCGTGAAGACCAAAAACGTTCAGTGTTGGGCGAGCTGAATGTTGACATCTGAACATGGACTCTGACTCTTTTAATGTGGTGAACATGTTCATATACATTTAGCCCGGAAAGAAATGTCGTTTTCCGCTTCGAAAAAGCTGCAGTATAAACCAGATTGTATTCTTCTTTTTTTCTTTTTCTTTATTTTGCCATAGTTTGCCAAGTTTGATCAACAGTAAGGTCATTCTAGTGGAAAAACTGGACTCGAATGAACACTATTATAACTATCTTGTCGGTTTGTGTTGTGTACTCACAGAGTCATAACCACCCAACTTCTCAACAGCTTTGTAGATTTTCCAAAGGTTAACTGTGGTAGAAAAATGCATTGACAACAAATAGAGCATTGTTACACAAAGTGTTCAAGTAAACGATTAATCCAATGAATTGATTCTTTGCATGTTTTAATATAATGCAGAACGTTAAAGGTGTATTTTATCTTTGCAAACTCACTCTGCTTGAAACCTAGATGTGGTATCCTCTCAATTGGTGTGTTTCTGCCCTTCATAAAACTGTACAAACTGGACACAAATAATCTCTCTTCGGTCTCCTCAGGGCTTGCTCTGGACTTAGATTCCACCTCACAATCATTGGTTGAGTCTGGAATCTCCATATTCGTACAATTCTAATAAGACAAAAAAAAGACACATCAGCATCATTCACTAGAGCATAATAAATGCCATCGTCACAGGCAAATACACAATATTTCAAACCAAACAGAACCAAAAAAAAAGCTATCTAAGAAGGTTCGAAAATGCAAGTCTATTTACGAAAATTGAAAAGAAAAGTCTCACTCGGCCCTCGTGCACTCCGATGAAGAATGAAGGGAAATATTAAAAGAACACAGTTTGCTTTTACCACTACTTTCAATAGGTAACCACCGTACATCCTGTCTGAGGAGAAGCCAGTAGACATGTGGGGTTTTCGGTCTAGACTTGACGATCTTTCAGAGCCACACCGAAGAACAATATATATACATTTCATGATATACTGTCAGTGACAGTCATCAGTTAAGGCTTTAAAGTAGTACGTTATCTATTGGTTGCAGGTATTTAAATGTTGAATTTTTTTCAATGTACTTGCATTTCTGATCATAGCTACTGAAAATTCCCCATGTACAAAATGTTTTAGTTACAATTTAGGAAAGCACCCATTCCAGCAGCATGTACTTAAAGAGTAAATGCTGGCGAACTCATTTTTCACTGTTGCTAAAACTGTTTTGTAGGCAAAGAAAATTAACAGGAATTTGGAGATTGTCACAATTTGTGGTATTGACGAAATGAGAAATGAAACAGTGCAGGCTTGCAGAAATTAGAGCTCTGTGATAAAATTCTCTGACATTCAAACTGCTACAGTGGAAAGGGAAGTGATCTGTACTTAACCCCATATGTAATTAAACAACTACAACACACACAAACACAAAACAACAAAACAGTCCTCCATGTGCACCGATTAAAACATTTAAAAATATATTCACAAATGCCCCTTGTGTAATTTAAGTTACACTCACGTTTTTAAAGTCCACATTTGGAAGATGCAATATGATCTACCATAACTTTATTTATTTTTTAGATATTGCATGCTACTGTGCAGGTGCTTGCATATGATATTCCATCATTGGAAGCACATAATTAGGGCTGAACATTACATTTATAATGGTCCATAGCTAACTTCAATATTCCACTTTGAATCACCAAAACACAGAGGTTATTAGCAAAACATGTTTTCATATTGAATCGAGTTCCTCTTTGTGGTTACTTGTTTCCGAGAAGCGGGCCCTATCTATGAGTAATAATGAAGGTGGCTTCTAACTGGGATAGCCCTGACTGACTCATAGTTGTACACAGCCATTGCTCCTTGCCATCTAATCCCAACGGCCACACCGAGTCTAGTCTTTCAAACGTGGAATTCTCTCTCTCTTTCTTTCTCTCTGTCTCTTTTTTTCTCTCCACCAAAAAGATAGTTCACTCTGATATGAAGTCCTGAAATAAGTCAGCAAACTTAAGCTTGTTATGAGATCTGCAGGCTGCCAACCAAAGTTTCCAACCACAACTCACATGGTGCAGTACAGTTCTTATTTCTGCATACAAAGCAAAGGAAATGTTTTACTCGGTTGAGATATTGTGGATTTATTTAGCCAGGTCCCACCAGGAGTTCTAGCACTCATTCATGTCAGTCAGAACTTCCACTCAAACTAGCTCTGGGTTTCACTGTGTTCGCAGGATCATGTTCAATGTCATGTGGCTTTTGTGTGTGAATATAAAATAAGTTTGTCTTAGTTAAAAAATAGTCGGACACAGGAAATGTCTACAGTCTGACAAACCACAGCTAAATTGCCTCAAATAATCCACAGCACTGTCAACGTCTGTCACTCACAGACAGTGAATGTCAACCATATTCAAATTTTTGAAAACTGCCTGCGAGATACTTTTGTTATTTGGTTCGATATGACTCTCAAAATGATTGTTGGTGGTGTGCCGGGTTGACAGGGTAGTTGTTGCCACAGAAACCACTGGTCTTCCGTCTCAGTTTGGAGTCTCGGAAATGTGATATGTCTCCAGCTTGTCATCAGTCATATTCAGTTACGAGAACTGTGACTGAGAGAAGCTCCTGCAGTTTCTGTATGTGTGGATAATGTATTGAGACGTCAGGTGTGTGCGTGTGTGTCGACGTATCTCATTAACCTTACCTACTTTCACATACAAGATCACGCAATCCGTATTACTCATTTCAGAATTACCAGGCTTAGACAGCATGCAGCTTTGTGATATTTGACAAGTCTTTGTGATATTAGCTAAATCCAACAGCAGTTGGAAACAGCAGTTTGAGGACACAGTAACTCACGTTTAAATAAAACTTAGGTTGTGGATATAAATTGAAAAATGAATACATATAATACAACAATATATGCCAATATTTAAATTAAAAAACAAACGTAATATTTTACAAAATAACAAATTCAAATTCACTCACTGAAAAGCTAGAGTAAATAAAACGGTTTAATAAAACAGTCTATTGCAAAAATACATGTACAAAATAATAATTAAAACACAAGACAGACCTAGTAGAAAGTTGATGTTTTTGATTTACATTCTTCATTTTAACTTTAAAGGGAAACAAAACTGACCAACTTCACCTGGACAACGTCTTCCTCCTCGTTAGCTTCCAGCTGTGTTGTTTCTCTATCTAGTCTTCCTCGGTGTCCAAGAATAGGAGAGACAGACAGACAGATGTCAATCACACGGTTTGAAAATGAGCGGACCTCCAACAGTATTATTACTGTGCAGTATGAAAGCTAAGTGTGTGCACACCAACTTTTAGTGTGTGAATGTTTATGTAGGTGTTTGTGGCAAATGACTGTACTTATTTCATCTGTCTCTCAATAATCGGTCTCTTAGAAACAACTAAGTGTCAGGAAAATGTAGTTTGTTATAACCACAGGATACCACTTCCTGAAAGCATGTGCCAAACCACTCTTATGTGGCACCCTCTTGTATAAAGTATGCATTATGAGTCATGAATGACCCTCCTCATCATAATATGCAGGCTGAGGGTTGAACAAAAACGTCTTATTTTTCTCGATATGTTTTTCCTGTTGTCAATTTAGTAACCTTAATCGTAAAATATAAACACAAATTATGGATAAAACAGTATGTTGGACCATTTGATTTCAGTAGACCTACCTGAGAGGAGAATCCAACTTAATTTAGCAGATTTAAAAAAGTTAAGAGGAAAGGGGTTTATTAGCCAGCCATAGTCATTACTACTGAGAAATTATATGAAGAGGTAATTGTTCCTGAACTGAAACACATGAAGTAGTTGCCTATTCAGTAGCCGTCCCACCACCATCAGCAGCGATGTGACTTGCCTGCTTCTCTTTCGAGATCACTTTATTTCCGGTGTTTGTGGCTTGAAGCTTGAATACTGCTTTCTATTTTAACTTCTCTATTTCATGTGCTGCCGAAAATATTCTCATACATATGTTTTGTTAAGTTGATGTCAAATGAAGGAACTTTACTTTTATTGGGATTGAAATATGTTACATTCATGAGCTTATTACTTTGGAATCTCTGTGCATTGACCCTGATTTAGACAGTTAACCTCATTTAAGCAGGTTACAACTTTCTTATTTACCCAGATATTAAAAGAGCAAATAAGCTGATATAAATTTGCTGACTATAAATATTCGACCAAATTTTCAAAGGGATACAGTGTTAATCATAAAGAACATAGATGTGTGAAATGGTCCCAATAGATATGAACAAATCAGGTCTTGACTAAAATTACATAACGTTACCATAAATTCCATTCTTACTCCTCTCCAGATTACTTCATTGGCTCTTTCAAGGCGTCCATTTTTTTGGTTCCCTCTGACCATGCTGCTTAAGAGAAATCCTTTTTAAAAATATAGAGAAATGACCAGTTTGAATATCACAGCAGTGCATTTAGCATTACAACTAGCTAAGATTTAGGACAAGAAAACTTAAATGGTAATCCAGGTTAATAACATTTTAGAAAAAAGTACAAGGTAAAATGGGGAGGCCCTATTTTTCCACCTGTTGCGGATAGAGACTGACATTTCAGTACCTTCAACCTTTGAATGTCAAAATAACAACGCTATCAGTTATCTGTCCGGATAACGATTTTAATGTATTTCTCACTTTTAAAAGACTAAAAGCACTTGTTTTACTTTTGAAAATAGGGTTGAAGAAGAATTGATTATTGATAAAACAATAATTGCCAAAATGTTATTGCTATTCTATCATAATAAATAGGCATAGTTTATTCTGACTTTATTAGTCTAATTTGACATTCATGTTTGTTGTGTAAAATAAATATAACATGCACCTGAACAGACAGAAATTACATGATCTCTCTTTATTATCCCATTCAGATAAATTCCATATCGATGCAAACATTTTTGCATATTGCATGAAACAAAAATAATACAATCATTTGGTTTGATATGGTTGTTCTATTTTTTATGAATCCATACATATATACATTTGTACTCATTAACAACTAGATTGGAATTATTATGATATAATCTCGTCAAGTTTAGGAAAAATATATTTCACAATTATCGCAAACGAAAACAAGCTTAAAAAGAAAACATCAACTTGATAGTCATCAGTTGATGTTTGATGAAAACCCCCGGTTATTCATCTCAAAATTGTTCTACTGCTGTAAAGACCACAAGCCATGCATTAACCAGGCTAGAAGATACCAGGATTCCAATCAAAACAGTCTTTAGTTTTGAGTCATTACCCTGGGAACAAACTATGCAGTAGCTCATTCGATGATCCAAAATATCATTTTTCAATACCTGTTTAACTGGGAACTTCATCATTATAAAAAAAGGTGTATATACACCATAGGAAAATGCTAACAAAGCAGAACAACACAGCCCTGTTTCAGTCGTGTTCAAAAGGGTCAATCCACCACGTTCAACGCTTTGAGAGCATTCTTAAAAATTGGCAAGATATTATCTCAAGGATTAGGGGAAAGTAAGATTGAAACCTCTGCAATGACAATAAAAAAATCCCCTTTCGCTTTTATGGCCCTATTCCAGGAAACCGTCTGAAAATAACATATTACTACATGAGCTCAAGCTTAAAAGTCAGTTAGTTAGTGAACCATAAATGTCCACTAGAGCAAAACTTCTTGATCAGACCATACATTTTGAGTGCAGTGAAATTTTCCTGGACACCTGTCAAATGCCCAATAAAAATGCGATAACTATATGTTTTTATAATTTTATTATGAAGAATGTCTTTGAATAACAACATACTCTTGAAACAAAATGTCATGGATACATGCGTCTTGAAATAATTGTGACACTTTAAATGATCAGTTTCTATTTTCATTAAGTGGCATTGCTCCACTACATTTCAGATACCATGATGTCATTATTAATGCAAAAGCAGTGAGCTTGCATAAGGGATATGAAGATTCCACATTGACAAAGTAATTAATTCTCAGATGGATTAAAATATCAAGAGTGAGTGATATAGAATATCTACGCATTTAGGTAACCTCCTTTTGCTAATGTCACAGATTACCAGCATCACCTCATTCTGAATACCGACTAGTAATTTCATTTAAACTGACCGAATGAGGCCCGCTGGAACACAAAATAACAGAATGGTTTCAGTCTAGAGACTCATGATTTGCAATTAGCAACTGGTCCCCGAAACAGTAAAAGACATGTAAATGTTTTAGATACTGGCGAGAGCAAGGAAGATGAGGAATCAACCGTTACACACATTACATTTTCAAAAAAATAGAACATTACGGATTTTATAATCTGGATCTGAATGGTTAACCCATCATTTGGTCAGTCACAAATAGCACAGCAAACATCTTGGTTATGAAATGTTCAATTCAACCGCAATACCAAACCAATGGTTAGAAATTCACAAAGGATTGTTTTTCAAGCAAAATCATTTTCACAAAAAAAAACACATTTAAAAAAAATCTGTCTTTCTGGAAAAAAGGCAAAAAGAAGGCAAAAAATCGGAGTTGGTACCATCTATGGAAATATATTCTCCTGAAATGGAAAGGAACCATTGCTACAAGTAAGAAAAAAAAGAAGCACAAGTATACCTGAAACAAAACTTGTCACTCACAGGAATGTGAACTACAAGTGCTAGCTGTCGATGTTCACAATGAAATCTTCATTTTAAACATTAACCAAGGCTGACAATTTACGGCATCACATTTAAAGGTACGTTTCCATCAGGGGGTTGGCCACTCTATGGAATTTAAAACTAAATCCCTTAAACTATGCCATTTAACTGCTCACAACATCAACAACATGAATGTATATGCGTTCCTGAACAGGAATAGAACTTAAAAATCCTCTGTTGCCATGATTATCATTCACTCATTCATTCACTCATTCATTGGTCCATAGGGTGGAGAATGGGTAGCTCCGATTGGCTAGTTATGTATTTCCTGCTGTGGGACCGGAGGTTGTTCTACTGCGGTGGTCTCTCTGGGGGTGTGGCTGTTGGCCGGACCGAACCAATCGGCCGGGACTCGGGGCTTACATCAGCTCCACGTAGTTGGCGGGGAACATTCCGAACGTGCCGGCAGGGCTGTAGCCTCGCCACCAGCCCTCGTCAATCATCTCGATGCCGGTGATGATCTCATCCGGGTCGAAGGATATCTCCGTGTCATCCGCTGGGAGGAAAAAGGAAGCACACCAAATCCAAAACAAAATCTATTGTCTACGCACATCAGATGGGGTAGGCCAGGTACCTCAATATGGCTCGGTCAGTTACAGTATGTCAATTTGCAGGTGTGGTGTTGACCTATAGTGTAAGTAATACGCACCAGCCTGATAGTCATACAGCGCCCTAGCACAGATGCCTCTGTCTGCCGTCTCCACGGCAGCCGGTGGCTCCTCCTCCACCTGGGGAAAGCCAACCAATTAAAAAGGGGTCCTAAGATAACACTGTTCTGATTGGACGGACTAGTGGTGGATGTCTTCCTGTACCGGGTCCAAGTCACAATCAAGCCATTACAGTGGTCAGGTCAAACACTTATGTCATGCGTTGCTATGCAAAGTTGGAAGGTTGCTATGAAGCCACTGCCTTGACACACCTCAAAACTATTCTGACAACATCGTGCTTGGAGGCAAAATGTGAAGCAGCGAATATTGTGCATATTGTATAATCCAATGTGGTAATATGGGGCTGGGGTACGTGCATTTAATAGTGATTTGCTTTGGTACTTTCTTTTTACTGAATCCTAATGGGTTCTATTCACCTGAGACGGCTCTTCATAGAGGTTGTTCTGCACTGGCTCCTCTACGTACGAGTTGGTGGGTGGTGCCTTCACTGAAAGAGAATAAAAAGGCACTGTCACTTCAGCTCTCGGCCACACTGCCTCCCTCCACCAGCAGGTGGCAGCAGCAGCAGCTCCAGAGCCCTGAACCTCAGCATGAACGGAATGAGGGCAGGGACCAAAAAAAAGAATGTAATTATGGGATGGGCTTTAGGATCTATAATCCTATAATGAGTGTGACTGGCGTGTACCTGCAGTGGGTTTAGGTGTGTGTGTGTGTGTGTGTGTGTGAGAAACGAGCCCCACCTTGCACCTCCTCCTGGAGAGCGGCCTCAGGCTCAGGCTCCAGCTCATCATACTCACACACCGTCTCCTCCTCCACTTCAGCCTCTTCTCACCATAACACATACATACGGACAAACACACACACACACACACAAACACGTATATACGGACACGGCCGGAGGTTCACACACACGTGTACGGCAGTCGCAAACATTTGGGACTAACTACAACCCACCGAAAGCATGAATTTGGCGTTCAATAGCGAACCTTGCCTATCAGTAGTTTAGACAGAAAGCCAGATGAAACACTGGATCAATGACGTGAATGATACATGAACTGATGGATGAGGGAAATCGATGGTGCATACAGTTTCTACTGAGTGCACAGAGGATGTCATTAGCACAGAGAAAATAGAACAGGATGTAGACATTTGAAACATCTCACCAAAATGAGAGAAAGCATTTCTATACTGCATATAAATATGCGTGTGTGTGTGTGTGTGTGTGTGTGTGTGTGTGTGTGTGTGTAAGAGTGTTAGCTCAGACCTGCAGGGCGGACAGGAGAAGTGGAGCCTGCCGGCACAGGGGAGGCTTGGCGCAACGGTGAGCTGGACCGCTCGGCCTCGCACAGCTGCTTAGAGAGAAAAGGGCTGTGCAGACGCCCTGAGAGAGAGAGAGAGAGAGAGAGAGAGAGAGAGAGAGAGAGAGAGAGAAAGAAAGAGAAAGGGATAGACAGAGCAAGAAAGAGAGAGAGATAAACAGAGCGAGAGACAGAGCGAGAGCGGGACAGAGAAAGAGAGCGACAGAGACAGAGAGAAGGAAAAAGAAAGAGATAGATAGAGCGAGAGGAAGAGAGAGAAAAAAAGAGAGAACGAGAAAGAGAGACGCCAGCACGATGAACAGGGAGAGAGAGAAGAACAGAAGAGACAGGTTGGCCGGGGGTGCAGGGACAACGAGGGGGTTACGATGAGAGACCAGTGGACGGCTGCAGCAACAGAGCTGACAGAAGCAGACAGGAATGTGAGCGGGCGAGTTCCAACACGCCCGCCCCCCCCCCCCCCCCCCCCCCCTACTCCCAGACAATCCCCTGACACAGACGCACCCACACCAGCCGGCGGGGGACGAAGCAAGGCTTTAAAGGCTGTGTGTTAACAACGACAGTGAGAGGGGGGGGTTCCTACCTGGCTGGGGGCTGGCGGGGGCCGCGGCGGCAGGGGCCTGGGAGTCGTTGCCGTGGGGCACCATGCCCTTCTCCCGCTGCTTGAACATCTCCCTGGGGTTCATGGCCCGCTGGGAGACCAGAGAGGCCGCCTCCTGGAAAGGAATCGTCCCGAGAGCCAGAGTTGAGCTATACTCCATTTACACAGTCCCTCCAAGGAGGGACGGGTCTAACACCCAGTCACACACGCTGGCCTAGATATGAGAAGTAAGCAGATATGACCCACTAACAAACATTAATTGCAGTCCCGTTTTAGAATCCCGTCCAAGACTGTAATTAAAAACGGTCGAGGGAAAGAGGGGGGCGAGTGAAGCCGAGGGAAATCTGGGCGGAGCGCAGCTTTGATTAGACATCTCGGGAAGAGGCCCGAGACTTCTGGAAAGGGGGAGGAAAACCGGAAGGCAGGGCCTGGCGGTCGCTCCAGAGAACGGACGACCCGCCAGACGGACAACTCACGTTGGCCTTGTCCAGAGACTCTCCGCGTTTCAGCCCTTTTCTCTGGGCTGCCTGGTGCTCCTTCTCCTGCTCCTCCTGATGAGGAGGACGGTGGTGGTGAGGGGGATGAAGGATAATGAGAATGAATGACCCCTCACACTCACACACACACACACACACACACACACACACACACACCTTACTAGCTTTCCTTATAATCTAGGTCAAAATGTAGCATTTAATTCGGTGATCTGTTGCGTTTTCCTGTATCTTCCTGTGTAGAATCCTCTGATATAGGGGACTGAACTTAAGTCTTTTACAACATAATGGATGGGATGGGATGGGATGAGACGGTCTGTAAGCTAACCCAAGCTGTTACTGAACCCTGGATCAGCGCTCCTGCTCTGGAGACTCGCAGATCTGACTGTGCTCAGATGGCCGAACCACGGTCGCGAGCGAGCAAAGAAACAACTCACCCATTGTTGTTTCTCCTGGTCTCTGCTCTCTGCTTCCTGTTGCTGCTGGTACTTCCTGTTCAACCAAATGGCCGTGTTAAAAGGCTGGGACACTCAAACTGAACGCAAACCTGGAGGACTGTTTGGCTAAACAGGCTGGACTACCCAAGATAATCGATATTACACTTATGCTAATCTTTTTTTTTGTAATAATATATACACGGAATAAGTAGACAATGCTGTCATTGAGCTTACAAGAATGACAGCTTTATTGGGAATAAAATTACATAATGTTTTTTTTTTGCTTTAGTACCTCAAAGTAGGTCTCGACTTCCTTACGGAATGTTTCCACATTATGACATCAGTGAGGCTTCAAGATGGCCAAAGGAACTTACTTCTCCTGGTCGATTTGCGAGGCCCTCTCCTTGTCTCTCTTCTCCCTCAGGGACGCCTCCTTGGCCTCCCGCTCCCTCCTCTCCTTCTCCTGCACCGAGCGCTCCTCCTGCGCTTTCACCCTTTCCTCCTGGCGCCGTTTCTCCTCGTCTTTCTGGCCAAAGCACAGACCACAAGGACAGCATTTTCGTTTAGCTTGGCGTCTGATGTGCTCTATGTATGAGCGTAGACCGTGGCTAACGTACGGCGCGATTCTTTTCGCAAGTTTTTGGGTCCCCAGGGACAAATGGCAACTGGGAAATGTCAGATGGTGGAACTCAGCCTCTTACCTCTGCCTGGGCCCAGAAATTGTCTTTGTTTGTCCTCTTGATTTCAGACATGGCGTTGGTCTTCTGATAAACTGATCCCTGGAAGAGGAGAAAACAGGATATGAATCACCTCATGGATTTTTGTTTCCACCTTAGGGCCAACATTCTGTCGTTTGTTTGTTGAATATAATCTTGTACTGCCTATCCAAACACAGCATTGCCAGTGGCTGGTTCAGTTTGCTGATCATTTAGGTTTAGTGGCGGGGGATACAGTAACAAAGTAGCCACAGCAGTGTGAGTTACTAAATCCACAAAACCAGACATTTACATTCACACCATAAAAACGGCTGTAACTGATCCTTCACATACCGTACCAGGGTTTCATGGACTAACAGATGTACTACCAGCTTCTCCTGAACCAGCCTAACTTCTTCACACTCATGACAGCCGGCTAAATCACTTATTTTACGGCAGCAGTGTAAACAACTGGCTCTGCTGTCTGCACCGCGTCAAAACCCAACACAGGGCAGCGGACTGCACATATTCATTTACAGCCTTCTACAATTGGCTAGGCACAAGTCGCAGACAAAATAATGTACTGTACTTATGTGCAAAGGCTCATATGTTACCGAGTCATAAGAGCCAGCGGGTTCCCCGAAAATACGGGCTGAAATCGACCAGTTGCACAAGCTTGGTGAGCAGCATATTCTGAGACCGCAACAAACGAAAACCGCAGCCTTAAAAAGACACCTTCAGGGTTTAAACAAATGATGCACATTTGACTTCCTCACCTCGGGCGTCCGTTAAACAACAATGTGAAACACAGCCGGCTGAAACTCAAACAAGCCAGGGCGAGCTGCAAGGGGCGAGAGGGAGAACGGGTGCTGCTCCTACTCGGGAATGTGCTGAGTCAGCGCGGGCCTGGGTCGGTACATACCACGGGCCCCTGGGGACCGGCGTCTTGGAAGCGGTTGGTCTCTTTGTGGAAGCTGTAGTTGGCTCCCGAGGCCTTGGACACCTTCTGCATGATGACCTCAGGCTCCACGTCCTCCTCCGCGCGGGCATTAATCGTGACATGGGCACCCTGCAAGGCGGCGCAAAGAAATCTTGTCATGTCCTACACAGTGTACGCGCACGCACGCACCCAGTTCATATCTCTGTTAAAAGGGAACCACCCACAATGGTTGTTGACATTTCCTTAGTTTGGCATCGTATTCATCCCTCTGATAACAAACAATCTGATTCCTGGACTCAAAATAGCATTCCATATGACAAGCAGCCCATCTCCAAAACCCTTACAGAGTGCCTTGATTTCCAGTCAAATGATTTCCAGTCATTGGACTTTCCCCTGCCAACAGCATGAAACACACTGAACTGTAGAGAAGAATGCGTGGGTTATTTACTACGCTCTGTCTCTCACACCTTGAGGAAAGCTGCCATGGAGGTGACGTGGTTGGCACAGAGCCCCTTTCTGCTATCTTTCACACCTTCTCCAGTCTGAAACACACAAAACACACACACACACTTTTAGCCTCGAATCACACAGCAACACAGAGACGGCGATATATCCAGTGAGGACGAACAGAGAGCACTCAGGTGCGGCGCTAACTCACCCAGTTTATCAGGACATATTTGGAAAGGCCAGAGTTTGGGTCGAGAACGCGACAGAAAGCGTACATCACTTTCCCACTGTTCAGCTCATCAAACAGCTCCTCCAGCCCTCCATCTGAATCACAAACATTGAGACCGCCCCCAAAACGGAAAACTGTTGTTGCAACTGTACAAAGCCTACTCATAGATGAGATACCACACGGATTGAATATACTGTGACAAGCAAAACAGCCATTGGTGGAAGGCGGCGGACAATGGAAACATTACGCCCTTATAAAAGTCTCCCACAGACCTTGATCCCATTGATCACTTTATGTAGTTTTTTTTTTTTTTTACTGGTCAAAGAACTACAGTTCTGTCAAGACAGAGGATTATCAACTTCATAGTACAAACAAATACTCACCTCCCTTTTCTGCCAAGCGAATGTCATTTGTGTTTCCCTCATAGGTAAACAAGGCCCTGTGAAGAGCAGGAGATGACCAATGTTACATGATACAACCACAAATCAATGTCAAGAGGAGGTCTATTCATGAACAGTGTTAGTGAATTAAAACCTGGATGTGCCCTTAGCGAATCAGTACAGAGATCAGATACTGACAAATGAGCATGGTGAAAACAAAACAGGCAAAGCAACAGGCAAAAGGCATAACCATAAATGTTCTCGATAATGGTACCTAAAACACTTCCCCGCGTTGCCCACTGTTAGCAACTAGAAGACTAGCCTCTCCCAACAAACTGAGTTGACAGACATCACATCGAATTTTGGTAAGTATATAACATTTTTAAAACCTTCTGCTCCCAGTTTGCCCCCCACAATAGGCTTTACTGAAAAGTGATTTAATAAGAGAAATGGATTATTATCCAGACATAGGCCTATATAAACCAGTATCAACGGTTTATATTAAGAGAAAGGCTTAACATTATTTATGTCTAAATCAAGGCAGGTTGATTAACTTTCAAAAAAGGGTTGGTGGGAATGTGCACTATCTGGTAATTACACAAGACTTAAACAAAATCGAAAATATTGCAGACATGGATACTGTATTTCCAATATTGATAAAATACTGTCTAAAATGCTTTACAGTACACAGAGGTTGCCCCCTGTGTTTGTGTATCGGTCTCAAATGTGTTAGTGTAAAAATCCTTCATCATGTTAGCATATCCTTTCTATGTCTTTGATATCAATGATCACATATAAGCGTACCCTTGAATAGTTAAACACACCAACTTCAGTTACAGATATGGCAAATAGCGCAATCAATCCAGAAAGTATTAAAACATTGCCAGCCATCCCCAACAGGCTTCATAGCAATAATACAAGTCCCTTCCCCTTCAGATAACTGAACTATATAAACTAGGCAAACGGTTGCAAGTAACAACCTTCCTGTTTGCAACACTGATTGAGTTACCTGGCTTACACCAAATGTAGCAATGCATTTGGTTTACCCGCAGCAGCTTCAACGTAACCGACGCTTGCTAGCTTATGAACTAACGTTTAAATGGCTGTCAACCATTCATATATTTCAGTTGGCAATCTTCAGACAAGACAAGTTAGCGAGGGCAAATATATTATAGTATGAATGTGGTAGGTATTGTCATATACGATCACATGTAGAATTGCTGTTAAGACAAGCTACATAGGTAGCCAACAACATCACCAGTACGCTAGTTTTGATGCTTAGTCTTTAGTGTCAGAATGGTAAACGCTAGCTGGCTATCTTGTGCGATAGCTTACGTTAACAAGCACACATTTGTAAAACTTGCCCGGCCGTTCTAGTCCTTACCAGTTGGTGTTGGATTTTTCATCTACAACTTCTTTGTATGCAGCTGTAAGGGCAACTCCATTTTTGCTAAGATTCACTGCCATTTCAATGTAGATTAGCGATGGCTAGTTTTAGAAATTATTATAGCTAGCCAGCTAGCTATTAGTGATGTGCCCTTCCTCTTTCGGGAAACTGACTTTTGATATGTGCTCTGCAAGCAGGAAACTGGCCACACCACACAGCCTAATCCAGTCCTTGTCATAGGTGGACCGAAAAGCTTACGTCAGCGCCATCTACGGGGTGCATGAGAGTGGACATGAACTCAACAATTGTATTCGTTTAAAGAACATACTTACTCAAATTAATATTGTAACATTATTATTGATTAGTATAATGAATTACTAATATATGGTATTACACATCTATGATATTCTGTCCAACACTTTGTCATTTTAGTTAACTGGGGAAAACAATGCAGCTCAAGAGACTTGTAAAACAATAGGAGCTTTATTAATTTGCTTTGACACTCAATGTTTATTTTGTTATATTTTGTGTATGCGAGGGGAGATGTTTGTTCATGGTGGCAAGAGGGTCAAGCACACATATTTAACAATTTGAGGTGCAACAATAATATTATAAGGCTGGTCCTGCATTGAAACAAAAAAATTCTGACGTTCTATTTAAACAAGCCTTTGCAAGTTGCAAGTCTCTACTGAAAATAAAAAAAAGATTAACTCTTGAGGGGAAAAAAAAACAGCCATGATAGCAAATGTAGAGTTTATGTCATGTTATCTGTACCTATATACAAAATGAGGGTTAAGGCTAAGATTCTGTCAGAGGTGTTAGGCAGATGAATTGTAACGAAATCCCTGATATCTGGAAAATGGCTGTGAGAAGGTTCTTCAGAGTGCAAAGCATGCCAAGCTGCCTTTGTGGACTCCACAAGGAGCACACCAAATGAGACAAAAAGCTAGCATCACTCAAACACAATGATATGATGACAATAATAAAATAAAACAAAAAAGGAAATGGATCGAGGTTAGTTTGACTTAAAACTGAAACTGGAAGACAAACAGATGAGCAAATAATAAATAAATAAATAGCACACAAAAACAATAAAATACAACAACTCAACTTTTCAAAATTAAGCACAGATTAGTTTTCCGATGATGGTCAGTCAGCGTTAGGATTCTGTCTATGTATAAGTGGATAAGGTGTTTTCAACATGCAACATTATGTTTTCAAGAAATACTCTATTGAGTAGTTTGACAATTCCTCCCATTGATACTTTAGTACAACTGTGCGGAGGAATCATGTCTGGCACAAAAATCATTCTACCATGTTTTACTAGACCCTAAATAAGTGGTATTCTCTTGAATCAAAGGGCTTATTCAATATGGTAGACTAATAACATATTAGGCTACTAGCAATAGTTTAACAACTTCTGTAAAAGCCAGAAAGAGTATTAATAATAAATGGAAAATAAGATTGTTTAGTAAATATTGTGTGAATCATAATCCGTCAACTGTAATTAACCGGTTTAATAATAAAAAAAAGGTGAGAAAGTTTGAAAAACAGAGTCATTGAACAAGAGACATGTTTTATGCTCAGTTTGGCTTTCACAAGAGTCAATTTACTCTATACTGCAAAAACTACCCCTATGTAAACTTTGAAATGACAATCACTGCTGCAAATGTAAAAAAAAAAAAACAAAAAAAAAAATTCTGACACACAAAAGGCCTTTTTCTTCTTCTTTCTGAGCATAACTCCCCCCCCAAATCCTTCCCCCTTTCTATGACATCTCAAAGTTATACTTTTGATAAAAAAATAACGAGCATATAGTGTATAACAGGTGCCAACAAATTCCAATTCCAATCACTGTACTGGATCAGACTACAAAATAATTTTACTAATATCATACACTGAAGTCTAAATTAACTTTTGCTTAAGCTCACAAAACATACATACAAGGCTTACATATTTTTGCCTAAATAGATAGTTGCAGACCCCAAGACAACTGAACAGTAAAAATTCTAACATCCACTGTGTATATGGCATATAAAGCTGCCAAGTTATGTTTTTTTCCTCTAATGTAGGAGATCCGCACCTCGTGTAAAATTCTGATGAGCAATTTACATTAAAAGCCTACGATCTGCAAAATGTATTTTTTTATGTCCTTAACCAAGAGATAATTTAAAGGAGAAAAGAAACAGGTACACAATTCCTTAACAGCATGTACACAATTTGTTCTAATGTGATCTGAAATATTTCCCATTTGTATCCAGGTGTAATAACAATAAAAAAAAAAACACACACACAATAAAAAAAACAGCTTTGATGATGGTAAAAAGCAGGATGTACTTCCAGGATTGAGGCAGCATCCTGATGTGCAACATTGAAAGTCTGGTAATTTCCTCACACCATGCGTTGCCATTTTAAAGGCTGATACTAGTCTAAATACCTGAGCAACTGTATTCAGAGGGTGGCACTAAAATAAACTCAATGACAAGGAGTTACTTGTCTCATAATAAGCTTAATGAGCTAGTGCAGTTGAATTTAATGTTGTAAGATTCACTCCCAGCCCTAAGTTGATGTAAAAAACAGATCAACGGGTAAAGACAACATGGTTGAGAAAAATGGTGGTAATACGGATAAGCCTTTCTTGCCCTTTCCCTTGCACCTAAACTGTATGATTACAGGGAAGCTAAACAGCAGCTCACCACCTTCTCAAAGGATCATTAATCAGTTTTCAAGTACAGTAAGAGAGCCAAAGTCGTCTAAAGAGGCGAAATGCAGCAACGTTCTCGATCTTTTCACATTTTGTCTGGGTGAAAGACAGGTTGTTGAGGGTTTGAACAGTCTCCAGAATTGCTGTGAGTGACATAAAACTCGCTGCTGGTAATAGCCATGCACTATTTTGTGCCAAGCACTGAGCCCTCAGTTTCACCTGCACAACTGAGTGGATATCATCAAAATAATAACACAAGGCCACTGAATACATGGACACACATAGAACCACAAGACATCCAGTGGGAAGAGACAGTACCGTCAAACTATAAAGGAGAGAACCAAGATACTAACTTACATTCTCCTAACCGAAACAAAATGTTGCCGATTTAAGTCACGCAATGACATCATATTATTAACAACAGTGAAAGTAACCATAAGGGTATGAATAGCAACACTGATAATAATAATCACAATTATACTAGTAGTAGTAGTAATAGTAGTAGTTTAAGTCTGGTGGGGAGGTGGTCTGGATTGTGAAGAGGTTCCAATCATCCATTGTACAGGAGTGCTTCCAGGAGTTCATCGGGTCCTGCTCAACAGATCCATACAGTACAAGTTGAGGAGAAACAGCTTGGGGCGGTGGTGGCGGCAGCAGCAGCGCAGCACATGGCAGCCAGGTGGCACTGTACCTTGTAGCGCGTCCTTCTCAAACCAGTGTTTTCGTGTGGGGGCGGGTGTGTGTGCGTGGTGTGTGTTGGTATTTAGTTTCCCCCTCTCTTGTTCATTTGACTAGTTTCTTAGCTTCTTTTTTTTTGTGTGTGTATTATTCCCGCAGGTCTTCTCACATGGCATACTTCTGTGTCCAGTCCCTCGCTAGTCTGTTGTACCTGACAAACACACCGTTGGAAAAAGTCACACGCTATCATCATGGATATAAACACACCATTATAGTAATCCACTAACTCATGATTGTATAACTAATTAATGTGTAATGTGGCACATAGGTGAGGAAGGAAAAAAGTCTTGGACACTGTTAGATACATACTTTTCCCTGTCGGCTTTGTAAGTGTGGGCGATTTCTGGTACCAGTGGGTCGTCTGGGTTGGGGTCGCAAAGCAGGGAGCAGATTGACAACAGCACTG
Organism: Aplochiton taeniatus; assembly: GCA_017639675.1. Classification (NCBI taxonomy): domain Eukaryota; kingdom Metazoa; phylum Chordata; class Actinopteri; order Galaxiiformes; family Galaxiidae; genus Aplochiton; species Aplochiton taeniatus. Next base: position 13,095,830 of record CM030185.1, on the reverse strand, counting down.
TAGGAAAAGTAAGCAGAAAGTCATTGAAAGAGGCTTAATACAACTACATCCAAAGTAAGACAACGGACAAAATATTCAAAACACACGTTTATATATTTTCAATATACCACACATACAGAAAGAAAAGAACATTAAACTGTACAAATAATTTGCTATAAATCATCAAGGGAAAGGAGAATGGGAGCTTTCCATACATCTACATAATCTTAGCTGTAATCAAAATTGGTATGACAACAGTTAGTGTGGACCACGTCCTTTTAGAAGAGTGATATAACAATAAGGGGCCATGAAAAAGACAAAAATGTTCTGGCCTGACTTCAGGAAAAATATCTCAAGTCTATAACTTTCACAAGTAGCTCACAGTTAAGGAAATAAACATGTCCAATAAAACTGAGTTGTAAGAACTTTCAGTGACTGACCTTTTGATACCGTAAGAGCAGGTGACCATTGCGATCTTAATATATCAAGGCAAATACTTCCATTGCTGTTGATATTAGGATGGTAGATTTTCGTCGTGAACGCAACCTAGAGCGTAATACAAATATGTATTACATTCTAATAAAAGGTATACCAAATTCCCTATAACAAATGCCAAAAAGAAACTTCTCAAACTCACTTTTGGCGGTTTGAAGGGGTAGTCTGTTGGGAAATGAATGGTAAGGAAGAACACCCCACCTTGGTAAGGGCTGTCATTCTATAGAAGAAAAAAAAAAGTAAAGCACGAAAGCAAACGAATGTTGTAGTAACAATATCGTTGCAATTATTTTTTTACGTGCTTAAGTGTTAAGCGTTGCATAGAAAACACACCTAGCGTAATAGAAATATAAATGCACCTTGTGCAGATAAAACAAATTTGATAGAATCACATGTACTTACTGGGCCCATAATTGTTGCTTGCCAATGAAACACTGTAAAACAATGTATAGATATGGCTTTCAAACACATGGGCTTAACATTAGAAACCAAAATATTGTAAAGAATTTCATGTTCACCCTAGACTATGGGTTAATAAGGATACTTACGATCCTCTCCAACTGGTCCAGCTGAGCACTGAGCTGGAGGGTCTCTTTGCAAGTCTGTCAGTTCCTAAATACAAAATAAATGATCAATTATTGAGATGTGGTAGTCAGTCATTGAGATTCTGAGTAGAGGACCCTAGCAAAGAAAAACGTATAACAATGTGTATAATCAACATTTGGCTAGATAATACAAGTTCTGAAATGATCACGCTACCTCTTTTCAAATGTTGACATTTATCACTATAACTGTAAAAAACTTAAATTGAATTTATTTATCATGCAGATTTCTATATATTTTTTTCCATGGTGATCTAACACTACGGACTAAAGGATTATTGGCGAATTCATTTGATTATTTCACTAGGACGATAAGCTGTTGCACCCAACTAAATCATTTAAGTGCCAAATGAATTAAGGTGTGCAATTTCCTACTGAGGCAGGCTACTCTACCAGTGACTCTTCCTGACTGGCTTGAAAATGAATAGCTACTACCACCAACAGATCAATCAGAACAACAATTAAGGAAGAAAAACATAAAACATAAAGATAACATATATGAATGAGCTTTAACTTGATCTATTCTTCGTGAAGGCTCTCCTTTCTGTTATAAATAAACTGGCATTTGCCGGTGGCCCATATGCCACCCCATATATGGCAACATTGACATTGGGATCAGTATTTGGCAACCAGCAAACAGCTGTCAGAAAGATAGCGTGGCGTGAGTCATGTACAGTCAACATAGCCATAGACAACGTCGGGGAAAAGACAGCTATCAGTACTATCAAATCCAGTTACAACCCTTGTATCTATGTTTATCCAATCTTCTTAACGCGGCTAAACCTATTTAGAGAGACAAATCATACCAGAAATACTTTAAGGCCTCGCTGACTACGTCACATCGTTCCGAAGTTGCCTGACCAGCTGGTTGTAATGATTAGCTAACAAACAACGCTCATTAGACAAACGAAGGAAAGAAACAAACAAGGAGCACAGACTCAGCTTAGCTAATAATGTTACCCATGACGCTAACATTAGCGCGATTGCTAACATAACGTTCGATGAGAATGACTGAGGCAATGCGTCAACAGGCCTGTATTGGTTTGTCGCCTTTGTCTATTTTCAACGGAGATAGCTAGCTAGCTAGCCAGCTAGCTAATAAATAGTGGCTATTAGCTGTGTAACGTTAACCTAGCTTTAGGTTTATTAACGTTACAGAAAATGTCAAACAGCCATATATGTATTTAGCTACTCTCTGCCATTATCGCACTGATAGCGACCCAATAAAAAAGTGACAGTAGAAAAAAAAAATAGTTTTATGCGAGCACTCACCTTTTGAATTCTTTTCAACGCCATTGCTTAAAATGGCTATAGTTTGCTAGCCAACGGTTAGCACTTGGGCATACAATTTAAGATTCGATTGTAACTTCTTTCAAACCAGACGTTGAATTGCAAGCTATGGATCATGTAAGAATCGTGGGGAATCTAAATTGTGTGCAGTTTCCAAGATACCCTTTATATTTCCCTATATAGCAAGCTAACTGTGGTCTCCTCTACCCATCTCGTCTTGTCATTCACTGAGCAGCTGTGTGTCATCGCGAGGTGACTGACTGCTCGAGAGTTGACACGTTGTACCTCCATAGTTGTAGTCCAAACAAAGTTTTTTTCCCCTCAATTGTAGTTGTCAAAACCGGAACTATACCTACAGGGCCAGGAGTAACTAGAGCCAAATATTATAGATGAGATGAGAATGATTACATAGTAATTATTAGCATTATATATATATATACAGCAGTGCAAGCCTATGATTAAGTTAACTTGCTAGTGAGAAAACAGTAGTGTAAAAATTACGTTATTGATTGATTAAAGTGTTGGATAGCCTTTAACCCCAAATCTTCTCTCCTAGCAGCTCTGTGTCTTTTTAGACCTAATTGGACACATGACTTAAGCTCCGTTGGCTGTAAAATCATTGAAGTGAGGCATTCCTCCAATGTTCAATAGAAAAGGGACACATCACTAATACTGATTCACAGAGAAGAACAGTAATCAGCCTTGCATTTTTTTATGGCCATAATGTATAGTTTTTAGCAAAAAACTGATGAGCAGAATACTGGTGTGACTGAACGTTGACACTGTAAAGGGTTTGGCTACCTACAATATGTGTGGAGTGTGAGGTTAGCTCACCACAAGATGTCGCTGTCACAAAGCAAAGACCTGACCTGAACCACACAATCACTATGTAAACTGATGTATGAGTCCATGTGTCCACTCACACACCAACAAACACAAGCATTGAGGCAACAAGCATTATCAGCAGTAATTAAACTTGACCGCCCCACAATATAGCCCTATTGTCTTTTGGGAACCCAATGAGATACAAATAACACTAAATGTAATTTTTTGCTTACAAGTATTAGTTTTGTGTACATACTTCTGATTGGAAAATATGTTGGTAGGCCAATGCCAGCAATTCGTGGCCTGTTAAATAATACACATTTTCATATTTTTAGAATTTTTTTTGTCTTGACTTTATTGAGAAACGATTAAAATTGTTCTGTCAATACCCATCACTGTAGTGGGGTGTTCATTTGTGAGTCAGCTGCGGGCTCCAATTTCTACTTGGCCTTGTCTTGCAAAGCCTCATGAGTTTCCCTTTATATGCCTTAAACAAGAGTGGAAAAAGAGCTCTCATTATTTTAGTGGGTATCAGTGAATAGCTGACAGTGTTCATTCTTCTTAAATGGCTGATTCAATGTCAGGTTGAGGATCCGATCGTCAATGTAACACTGAGAAGGACCATTTTCCTTTGCAAAGCTGGAGATTCCTTCAGATAATATCTTATTGTTTACTCATCTCTGCGCTCTCAATGACCCGTCTGTCCTCAGGGGCCTGCCTGTAATCAGATTGAGTCAAAAGTAGAGGTGGCAGTTCAGCACTCGTGCTGTAGGGGCCCTGGGTGCTGAGTTTGCCTTCTTGCAAAAGGCCATTTAACAGCATGTGGTTCTCTGGTTCTGCTGGCCTGAAGCCTCATTCCCTAGAGCTTTGCACTCATCATACCCCCACCATTGTTTCCATTGCTTTGTAAGTGCACTCCATTGCTAGTGTCTAGTTTAAGCAGAGGGTTTACTTAGAAAAATACGTTTCACAAAGACATGGATGAAGGAAAACCTTTTGTGGCAAAGTACAAAATATAGTTTCCTGGTGACTGGCTCTACAAGAAATCAAGATATGTCCCCAACAGTTAAGAGAGTTTTCGGTTACGCCATTGGCACCTGCGGATCCAATATCAGTGGTATGATATGGGTGTGGGTGCAACTATGGCTTGATCTCATTCATACTAAAAATACTTGAATATTGTGTAATACTTTGATACCATTGACTAGTCCGTTTTTTACTTTTTCAACGCTTTAAAATAGTTTTAAATCACTTCAACGTGCATGGTCTAGCTTAATGGTGCAAATTAGGAACGAGCGAATACATATTTTAGATTTAAGTATCTTTTTGTTCTAGTTCTTCCCCTGGTTGCCATGACAACATAAATATGTCACACACTCATTTCCAAAATCACATTAAATGGGTCCTGCTGATTTCTAAATTGTCCAATAAGAGCGCAGTGCAAATTAGCACTGAGCACAGACTCTGCTCTGAGTCTCTGAAGGAGACTTACCTTTGGCCTGTCCCAGTCTGTGGCCATTTTTCAAGGCTTCTCATACAGAACAAAGCTCCATTGTGCTACACTTACAGAGAGATATTTGTACACACCCCCATGTATCAATGCTCTTGATTCGATTATACAGTCACAATGGTGTGCAGCCAATTCTAATGTTTGCAGTCAAGTCAGCAACTCTCGACAGAATACCATACTTCTCTATAGCTGCGCTATCGAATGGAAGTAAAAGGCCATCAAGTAGACTGAAGTCACTGTTTGAGCATGTCTCATTTCCGTAACTCTTGATTTGATTTTGTTTGTCAACGTTTAGGTGGCAGCTGACAGCTCTTTGACCCTGTCTGGGCTGCTCGGAGTCTCAATCGCCCCTTTTAGTCATCCCTGTTAAAGTGTCAGACGTCAGTTTTTATAGGGTGCACAACATCCGTGAATCACAGAGGAGGAACAATAAGGGCAGTAGCTCTTCTTCCACCATTCATTGTGAGAAATTCAAACCAGCTGCTGGGACTGACTCATTACCCTGCGTTGCGTCGGTGGCATGTTCAAATTGTGTAATGAAGGTAATTCGAGCGTACAGGGATTTATTCATAACAAAGCGATGTCTCTTCACAGAGTTACCTTAGTGAAAATGGTGGCGTTTAAGTGGGCCTAATTGGTTCAAGTTGCCAGGGTTCTTCTCATTCAGTGGCAGGGGTTTGTCTGTCCGTTTTCATACGTGTGGAATGGAAATGAGGTCTTGTGTCCTCGACAAAACGGTTTGAAGGAACAGCACAGGGCAATTCGTTCAGGTGTTTGTTGGAAGGACAGGATTTTTGTTCCGTTTTTTTTTGGGGAGTGGCAATGACTTCGACCAGATTAGCTGCACGGAGTGATTACAGCCATCCCTCTGTCATTGGAGTTCTGTTTTGGCCAAGAAAGGCATTGAAAATAGTTTGCACAAAGGCTGTACTCTCAGGGGGGTTTCTGGCAGTCAAAGCATCCACAGAGATTGCATCCCCCAAATGTTAAAACGGGAAGAGCCATTAACGCAGAATCTGTTAAGTTTGGTTGCTCTTTGATATGCTGTGGTGGTTAAGCATTTACACAGAGCCTCACATTTCCTCCTGTCCCTCAGTTCTCATCCCAGGTTTGATTTTTTTTTTACAAACAGTTTGACGGCTTGTGATTTTAAACGCACCACGTGGCAACGTGCAGCCTCCACTGCCTTAGGTAAAGAATCGTCAAGAGATTTAACAAACACAGTATTGGCAGTCTCCATCTGGAACCGTCACAAGGCTGGCGTATCTAAATGTTTACAAAATTTCCTTGAAACAACAAAGGAGGGATTTCCTCTCCAAGAGGCTGACGATGGCAGCAACATTTAAGGCTGGTGGTTCAGGTGTCAGGTTAAACAATAGTCTGAAGGTAAAACAAACGTCTTCTACACCTAATCCAAACAAGTAAAGTGGCAATAATAGTCACAGACATGAAAACATTGTGTTGCCCTTTATTCAAGCCGTTTGTCTGTCCTGGTGGTACAGAAACAAATATTTTACAATGTGAATAAATCCACAAACTTTAAAGCCCATGGTCAATTACCACGTAAAAAAAAACATATAGCTTTTGATTGGAAAAATAAAATGTGTGATGATACAGCAGAAAAGTTGTCCAGAAGTTGCCATGTTTGTAAGATTTCAATACTTCTTGACTTTCTTATTTCCTGCAGGATGATGCAAGCATCGAGCGATTGTTGTGTTCCAAGGGGGAGCACGATCAGCTGGGCTGATTCTGTATGAACCAAGGGTCTTGGTAAGAAATGTCACTTTTGTATGTCCACAAAAGCAGTGCCCTCTCTATTCACTGTGTCCTTGAAACCACAAATAGACACAGGGCTTTTTATGCTTTATTGAATAAAAACAACAAAAGGGGGACAAGGCCCATTCACTTCACGAGTCAGCCACGACAAAAGGGAACAGTGGAAGACTACAATGGAGTGGACTAAGCGCAAACCAAAGAAGAAGAAGAAACAAGGTAGTTGAAATGTCAAGTCCACTTGTTTAGCTGATGCACTCTAAATAAAACAAAGTTCTATATCTGGAGGATGTCCTCTGTTTCCACATTCATCTTACGTACAAACATTTGCACGCACGCACGCACGCACGCACGCACGCACACACACACACACACACACACACACACACACACACACACCACTACAAATCTACCATGACTAGCACTTGCAACACACATAGTGAATGGCCGTGCCACCCACCTTGCCATTAGTAATGCAATGCATCAAGAAAACGAACTGAGATCTTATTCACACATTTCACCTTAAAAACAACACTTAATATTTAAATTGAGTGGTGAAATTCATGTCATCGGTGTGTGTGTGTGTGTGTGTGTGTGTGTTTGTGAACGTAAACGAGTGAGACAGTGTCCATCCTGTTGCACAATAAACAGTTTGTTTCCCAGGAGCAGTCCTCGTGTTCCTGTTGTTGGGTCCGTCCCTGCACACTGGGAAGCGTCCTGGCCTCTATTGTCCACCAGGTCAGGGGTCACAGGATGCTCCTAAAAGGCCTAAAGGGGGGAGGTGAGAGGTTGGATGTGAAGCACGGTAAAGAGCTTTCCACTAGGCTTTGAAAGAAGAAGAAGAAGAAGAAAGAAAAAAAAAAACGTATTCAAATCTGTTCTTTTACGCTAACCCCTTGACTGTCAATTTTTTTTGTCCCCAAAAAAAACTGTTATTTCAAGAGCTTTAGGAAACTGAAAGCTAGGGTTTTTGAACATACAATAGAGCGACTGACCGTTCTGTAGTAAATATCCTGATTTCCTGTGGTCAGATCTTCATCGAATGATGTTCTCCTCGGCTCTTTGTATCTCTCTATTAGTGGGCAGGCGTCTTTGATGGGAGAAAGGGTAGGCATGCGTTCCCACAGAAGCACGATGATTCCATTTTGAGGAGAATGTTGGTGCTAATACAGATCATTAGAGGGGTGGGGTGGGGGTGTGGGGTGTGGGGGGGGGGGGGGCTCAAGAAAGAAGCATGTGTAGCTTGCCCTCTTCAGCACATAATGGTTTTCTTCAACAGCAGAGTGGGTCATTGGCCTGTAGGACCCATCATATAGTAATGCTAATTACATTTAGTAAATAACAACCTTTTAAAAAACAGGCCAATGGTTGAAGACAATCTATCTTTTTTTTTTCTTTCAAGCTAGTTTGGTTGGAAGTACTTGGTAGTTGGTTTTGAGAATCTTCATGCGGGAACTTTGGAACACAAGACTAAGGCATGAAACCATATGACCGTTATGGAAACATCTTACTCCTCTCCTGGGAATGCATGCAGACAGACAGCAGGTGCAGAGAGGTGGATACGTGTGTGTGTGTGTGTGTGTGTGTGTGTCTGCGTGTGTGTCCCCGTTGTGCATGTTAGTGCGTGTTAGCACGTGTGTGTCCACGCTTTACAGGGACGTGAAACGATATACAACTGAAAGTCCTATAAACTCGCATATTTAGTTCATTAAATGCTTTATTCCTTAAACATGCACACTGTTGGTTTACGGGACTTGACCCCCCCCCCCCCCCCCCTCCCTGTGTCTGTCCTCAGCTCCTGTGTCTTAGGGGATTGGGATGTGGTCTGAAAACGTTTTAAGGTCCATCCATCTTCTTTATGGCGCAAAGACTCGGGGCCTGTGTGCGTTATTCCAGATGCTCGTCAAACAGGACACTCACTGTCAACTCGCTGCATGCCTGCACGTGACATTTGATATCTGCATGCCACGGGAGTTTACATTCATTTTTCCATCGTGGACGAGTGGGAATGCGTCAAAGGTCGGCTCCCGGGAGTGTGTGCGGTTGCTGCTCCTCACAAAATGAGAAACGAGATGTTCAAACAGCTTCAAGGGCCGTGGTCTAAGTTAACGTCTCTAAGTGCAGCGAAGGGGATTGTGAAACAATCGTCGAACCCAACGACAACCGTTTACATGTTAATGTGTATGAGGAAGAGGATCGGACGGCTGGATGAGAAGGCGATTATTGGAGCAGCGATCTGATCCAGGTTTGCCCTTACACACGGCTGTCTTCATTTCGTTCACAGGCCATTCTGACAATAATGCTGTCAGTTTCAGTTACATACAATTCATTTTCCTTGGGCCATGACCCTCACCCCATCTTGCCCTATAGTATCAGTATGTCGTTACTAGCAGAAATGGCAGCTGCAATTAGTTCGGGGTGGGTTGCGGGACAGTTTGTATTAAGATCGGCCTGCAGGCCAAAAGAGGAGTCAAAATAGCCCAGGGACATATGGCAAGAGACATTTTGGACTCAAAGCTTTGTTTGGTCTCTTAAGTGTGAATGATGTCCCTAGAAGAGCTTGATTACGATTGCTGTCAGAGTCGAGTCCCCTGACCTTCAGAAAAAGTCTCTTCTCTCTTCAGTTGCTGCTCTGAAAGGTATGCACTTATTTTCCTTCAAACTCCAACTTGACAAAGTGTCAACTTACACGACCTTTTTTCTCTCCAGATCTGCATCTCCAGGAGTGTATCAAGGCTAAATGCTCTGTCTTGGCATGTCAGTAAAGCGCCCTAATGGAAGCAGATAAGACTTGGTATGTTTTGAACATTTACTGTGTACCCTGACCACTTCCTAGTCAGTTTCGTTGTTTGCAAGTCCACAACTGGGTCTGGCATTGGAGTTGATTTCATGTCCCACTTCCTCATCTTGCTCAGATGTTGGGGAGGGGGGGGCTCTTTTCCTCTCTTCATGACCAAATAAATCTGACCAGTGCCAAGGAAAGAAAAAAAAAATGGGATTAAAATTCCCCTTTTGCTTTCTTGAGGAGCCCAGCTGTACTGTGCTGTTTGTTTTCCACTGCCCAGTGCAGCTGCAGAAGGACCCAAGCACTGGAGCCCAGCGCTAGAAGTAGGCCAGCCCACTACTGTACAGAAATGGCTTGTTTTTGTTGGCAGGTAAAAGCCCTTTTCACTAAGTAATAATTGCGTTGCGGAATTAGTGGAAAGGGTACACTAGGAGTGGAGTCTGGCGGAAACCGTTTGAATGTGGCCAAATATGTTTTGAGTTTTGAAATTGCACCATTATGTGTGGTTTTACGGGCCCGAACACTTTCCTACTGTGGCCTTTTTGACACCAAATGTTCCTTAAAACAATTTGTGGTTATAAGTAAATGCACGAATATTTGCGGACCAAAATAAAGCCAAGTAGCACTCAAACACATCGGTTATGTGATCCTTTTTAAAGGGACTAGTCAATGGATCACTACGATGGATGGCCTGCTACTCAAGCGTATGAACTGCGAACCACAGCAGGTAGTGCTATAGGTCAACAATTAATATTTTAGTGCAGCATTTCAATGGTAGTGTCTAGAGGGCTGAAGTTGACATTCACACTGCATTTCACACATCAGAACTGAACCTTAGGTAAACACACCTTTGTTGGTCCGATTGCCCGCCCACCAAAGTTTGGCCTGGTAAATGTACTGGCCTGGTAAGGGCGCCGGGACTGTTCAGGTGCGGGTCCAGAACTGTGGTGAAAAAAAAGGAGGTGATGTGAGGTGAGGTGATGTTGTGATGCGCCTGAGAGATATTTCAACGGGAAAGAGGAATGCTGAATTTCAGGTCGTACCGTGTTTGTGTGGAGAGAGTATCATTTACGTGTGTCGGTCAAACGGTTCTTATGGAATAGCAGGCTTAACTTGAGTCCGTGTCCTTTGTTAGCAGGGTTAAGAGCACTTCATGGCCGGATCGAAACGTTGTCAATCAATAAAAGGATGTACCTTTGAGTTAGTGTGCAGGTTCCACTTTTCACTTTTCAAGGTCTACACTTTAAGAGCCTTGCACCTTTACTTTTTGATGTGCGTATTACTGCACTCTTTTTCTATATCACCTCAGGTGTGTCCACACAACATCTGCCCCTCCCTTATAAGAGAAGGAAAAGTGAGCGACAACACGCCCCCCCCCCCCCCCCCCCCCCCCCAGCATGGTGTTGTGAATAATGGGCCTGCATGTAACAGAAATCAACAACATGTTTTCCCTTTCTGCAATGTTCAGTATTATTCCCATTTAGTTACCGGAAAAGAACACACCAGCACTTGTTTCTTCAATGTTTTTATTTGGGGTACAAGCAAAGCTACTGTAAACCTGAGGTGTTTTTTTTTTCCTGTTCAAATGCGCAGTGTTTCAATAACAACCAGAAGAAATAACATTCAAGACGAAAAAAATAAAAACTCGTTTTAAAAGCTTTCTTTCACTCACTACACAAAATCACTGTTACAGCTGTTGGCACGTAGGTGCTGTTATGGGCTATTATATCGGCTTATTGAGATCTGTCTTTCCTTTGTCTTACGTTACGGAGTTTGACAAATGGAACACATAAAGAGCACACCTTCCGAGACGGGACCGCGATCGCTCTCCATTACAAAATATAGTTGTCGTCAAAACCGTTCAAAAGTAATTCACAACAAATTTCAAAGAAGTGTATTTGAAGGATTTTTGGATTGAATTTCATGTCTTCTCTTTCAAAATGAGTGCTGAGATCAAAACCGCAATAACGAGGATGTTAAAAATATGCCATAAAAATGACTTGTGGTGCAGTTTCCCAAGGCCAGAGAAAGGAAATAGACGGACAGTTTTACCCTGACCCCTTCACTGGCCCTCTGTAACCTCCCAACAGCCCCGCGGGGGAATCCTGTCTCCATGTGTAAAACAGACCAGCACAAAGCTTCCTGGAAACCTAAGACCCGGAACAACATGGGGAGGAAGCCCGTCGCCAGCCTGCTTTGTGTGTGTGTGTGTGGGGGGGGCAGAGGCCTAATCTGGAGGCCACACAGAGCAGGGCGCCCGGGCTGGACGAGCGGCTGTGCGATGCGGAGCCGCACGGTCATTGTTGTCTTTGGGGAGTAAGCAGCTTTAGCGAAGGGGGCCGCGGTGTGAAAGCCACCTCTCGTCTGGAGTGTGTGGCCCCTCCAGACCCCTGTGTTGACATACAGGGCAGGTGCAGCTGCCGCTCTGGCCAACCGTAGCATAGCGCAGGGCCCCCCTACCGTCGACCCAGGCGCCCGCGTGGCACGGACACGCACGCACACACACACACACACACACACACACACACACACACTAACACACACACTAACACACACAGTCTTGCATACAGACCCACGGCAGCTTGGATGTCACATGAAGGGGGGGTTGTACGGACAAAGACATATCTACCATTTACTTAAATATCTCTGCAACAATCAGCAAGGCATTGGTGGGTTAACACAGGACCCACAGAGACGAAAACAATGGTTGGATTCTTCCGGCTGGAGGATGGCTCTGGGAAATGGCAGGGATGCCGGGCCTGATAAGTGACCGAGGGGCTCGGGTTACATCCAGCTGTCCACCGCCACGCATGCCTTCGCGGAACGTATGTTTCATACATAATGCGAACCATCTCGTGCACGTAAAAGCCGTAAAAATCTGGCGGACATGTTAAATAAAGTCAACACCCCCCCCCCCCCTCCCCTCCCCCTCCCACCCCTGGCTTGTAGAGCGAGTTGCATCACAGGAAAGGACCTCCGAATCCTCCGGGGAGATGGCTGGAACATCCTCAGCTGAGAAAACACGGACCATTAAAAAGCGCGTTGCCTCGTAACTGATCACGTTAACTGGATCAATGAAACGGTGTGAGCCGGCGAGGGCTGGACGTTCACTCTGGACAGAGAAGGGCTGGTGCTCTGAGGCCCTAACGGACGCCAGTCAGCAGGGAGCGGGGCCCCACGTGTTATTTAAGCGCTGTAACGCAGTGGCATCGCCGATTACACACTACAGTGTGACCAATGCATGCCGGAGCCAAATGAGTTGATGCTCTGTTTGATGACAAGCTTATCTAATGACCTATTTAAACCTAATCATGGTAATATGCAATACAATGCAAACATTTACACAGCTGGTAATGGGTTACACATATTACTGTACGGCAGTATGTGGTTCCTACCAGTAATATGCGAGGTAGAGTTCATCCGGAGTTTCTTTCCTCCATAAATCATGGCAATAGGAGTGAGTACGGCATATACTTCCTCTGCGGGGACAAACAGGGTGAGGTTGAAAACAAGCGCCTGGCTGCATTAACGTCACCTCAATACCAGCGAGAGGCCTGTTCCTGCCCATTTGGAAAAATATAAGTACGTTTTCAAGAGGCCGCACACTCGCGAGGAGAGTGCTTTTGGCAGGCTTTGAAGTTCCCAGAAATAATGCTTCTTAAAAGCATCCTCCGCGATATAGAAAACAGGAACTGGACAGGTATTTCAATCAGAGGCCTGAGTGAGCACTTCAGAGCACATGCTAAACCCGCCACGAGGACGACGACGGAGGATACATTGATGCTTGTTTGATGTGGTGTGTGTGTGTGTGTGTGTGTGTGTGTGTGTGTGTGTGTGGGTGGGTGGTTGGATGGGGTGGTGGCGGGGGAGGGGGGGGGGGGTATTTTTTTTTCATCTCGCCGTGCTTGAGGGATGGCCTTTGTTGGTTCATTGTTAACGGCCAACGAGGCTAGATTCAAGATGATCTAATTCTTCCCTTCAAAACGCCGACGTTGATTTGGCGCAGGTCTCTTCTGTTATATGTACAAGTACGTGAGAGAGTTGCTACACCACATAGAAGGTAAACATAATAATGGTTGGTGGTTATGTTAGGTGCAACATGACCACAAAGACCAGGGGGTAACACAAAAAAAATCAAAATGAATGGCTGCGTTTCCTTTAACCTTACCTTCCCCCTGCACGGCACACCATTTCAGTTACACTCCCGAGGCCAGTAGAAACTTTCCTCTGGCACCGTGTCCTCACACAAGCCTCAGTGCCAGATACGGTCATGCCAGTTTGAAAAAGGAACATTTCTAAATGTTAGCTCTAACAGAAAAAAACAATGCACCCATGAGTTTTTTTTGGGTGTGTGCAAAATGCACGATTGCACAAGGCACTCATATATATGGAGTCACTCGATTCAAGTGTAAAAGGGAAAGTAGGTCCAGGCTAGGAGGGTGTGAGGGGTGGGAGGAGTGAGCACTATGTTCCTTTTGGTCCATGCCAGCTTTGAGTAATACCCATGTCCATCACTCATCGAAATGATGCCATGTGATACATCTGTTTCCCAATGGCATTATCTTAAGCATTTTGTTTTGAAATCCATTCGCAACCACAGTTTGCGAGCTTGCTATTTCCCGGACAGATTGGAAATGTGAAGGCTCAGTCAGAACTGTTTTAATAGTCTTAATACTTTGACACCCGGAGAATGTCGCTAGCTGCTTTGTACTGTGTTTTTAAGAGCAGAATGAAAAATCCTTGGAGTTCAAGAATGTGAGACATGCAGATGCATACATTCTAAGAAAGAAGGCATCCGCACACCACACACACACACACACACACACACACATCACACTTTTGTGATTCAATGGATAAAGTAGGTGGGCTAAACATGTGAAAATATGAAGTGAATGAGGGCATAGGAAAGGGACCTCTTACACAACTGAACCACTGGGCCAAAGTCGTGACTAGGGTCCGGGAATTAGCACTGAATTAAGTACCACTTTGATGGGGAATTGATTGAGCGATGGTTGGCAAGACATGAAAGAGTGACCTTGAATTCTCTAAAGCCAGGATGAGGAGACACCGAGCGTCTATCTCTCCCTCCATCCTTCCTCCCCTCCTTCTCTTCCCCTCTCTCTCCCACCACCGACGCAGACAAACACACTCGCGCACCCGTACCCACCGCGACCACTCGCACCGTTTCCCTCCGAGGTCTCTCTCAGGCTCCAAAGAAACACCCACCCACACACATGTAGAGGCCGACCTGAAAGGTGTGATCAAAACACAAATGTGCAAGAAAATACAGATCCACGTGCACGTCCCCCTTCCGATGACCACCCCTCCCACATCGCACCCTCAATCTTCCACCCGAAAGGAAACACGTACGGCGCGCCGGAGTGGAGAGAGGAAAAACTTCAAAGCCAGGCAGATGCAGGGACAGCAGCACCCTCTGAATAAATTGACTGGCCACCAGTCGATCTTCCCTCAGGCTAAGATTGTGGCTGTTCGCATCGCTCCTGACCCCCTCATCAGCGCCCAGTTAGAGGGAATCCGTCGCTAACAAGGGATTCACGGTGTGACTCGGAGATAAAGGGATCTCAATGGGCGGATATGTTAGGAATAAAGAATCCAAAATGACATTGAGGAGGCGCAAATTAGTGCCAAAATATTTCCTTTCTACCGAACCACTAGGCCCCCAAAAAAGAATATGTCTCTAATGAAAGGAAACAATCCAGAAATGCCACAGTCGTATTTGTCATGTATAAATCTGGCGTCACCTTTATTTGTTCTGGTGGTTTCAGCCTTTTCTACACGGAGGTGCCGTTTCACAAACCCCTGCTACCTGGCACTCTGTTTGCCCATGACCCCCCAACAACAGCACGCTGCCGGAACTGAAGCACAAGGGAGAAGTTTCGGTAGTTCTCGTTTGGGCACGGGGGTGGCACTCTGATGTGGTGTCGTCGAGGTCACTTTTCTAGATCGATTCAGTGATTGATTGGGAGAGTCACGCCTGGAAGTATGGAGGTTTGTACGTGTGGGCCCCGGATGAAAGGTAATTATGTCCGCAGGGACACAGCAGCACAATCACTCGCACATGTATGGAGCCACGTTATCGCCGTTTCTTTTCTTTTCTTTTCTTTTCTTTTCTTTTTTTCAAGAGGTTTTGACATACTCTCCTTTGGGAAGGGGGCGGGATTTTTTTATTTTGGTCTTTTGATTAGAGAATGTTGAAAAATGTGGTTTCAATTTGTTGATGGGGAAGCCATTTGGGAGAATGTAATGCATTATGCTCAGTGCATGTCACCGTTCACGAAGACACTGATCTGTACCAATGATCTGAATATTCAACTGTCTCTATTTCTGTGCATGTGTGTGTGTGTGTGTGCGCGCGCGCGCGCTCACATGCATGCATGGTGTCCTCCATTGTTCAAGTTTACCACACTGACATCTCATAATGATCTAAACACACGCTATCTTGCATAGACACTCACTCTCCCATCTCTCTGACTCCCTCTCATATACAGTGTGACACACACACACACACACACACACACACACACACACACACACACACACACACACACACACACTCACACACCCGGGGGAGTGGTGCTCTAATGAGGCCCGTGGAGACCCTGTTGGATTGTCAATCAAACCTCAGCTTTGCTGACACGTGGTCGACAACATCAATGGGATTTTTCTCAAACAGAGGGATGCCTGTCAGATTGCATCAAAAGCATCAGAACAAATCTGGAGTCCACTGGAGCTTCAGTGAAAGGAAGTTAGAAAGGATGGTATAGAGAAACAGAAAGAGGGAAAGAGAGAGAGAGAGAGAGAGAGAGAGACAGAGAGAGAGAGAGAGAGAGAGAGAGAGAGAGAGAGAGAGAGAGAGAGAGAGAGAGAGAGAGAGAGAGAGAGAGAGGAGAGAGAGAGAGAGAGCGAAAGGGAAATAAACCACAATGACTTGGGATGATGCAGAACAGGGTATTTTTTTCCAGGAGAATTTTGACAAAAAGTGTATTTTTAGTTTAGCGAGTTGGCCTCTTTCATGGGAACAAAACGATATTTTAGTTTGAATATGTGTAACAGAGTGGCTAAGTCTCATTCCTTACATCAACGATAAATACTAACTGGCCTTGCCTTTTCCCATGGCTGCTCGGCTTTACCACTGTCGGTGTATTGTCTCAAGACGCTCACCAACACACAATTAGCATTGCAGCAGGGTGCAATTAAGAAATGGTCCGAAGCCTGTCATTAGTCCGATAGCACAGCTACAGCAGCACGTAGGCTATAGCCCCAGTATGACACGGATGGCCAGGTATCGGCGGGACTCTAAAAGCTATACTGTTGCAGCGCTCAGCGTGGCATGTAACCATGGACATATATGCAAAATGCAATCGCTTCAGAAATAAAATTGGGTTATCCTACAGGTCCAATTTGATGAGATGATCTTTCTGGGGGTATCAATGACTTTGTTTTAACAGATCTTTCTTCCTCTTGTATTTTGTGTTGGAGCAGACAATCTTATTATGGCGAATAAAGGGCAATTATGACCCTGAGGTAATAATGGTTAGGACATCTATATCTACACGAGTCAATACATTTTTTAAGGGTTTGCTATGCCTATATGGGTTAAGAATAAACTTCCACAACATAGTAAATTTGGGATTTGAAGGGTAGGTTATTGACATACTTACTTTGGTAATTAGAACATAGGTTTGGCATAGCTGTGCATACTTGATATTGACAAAATAGTGGCCAATACTGAAAAAAGTTGCCTAATATCCGAGCCCTTTTCCAGTTAACTTTTGATTTTACTTTCTAACACATTTTCTTTTCTAAATCCTATATTTATGCGCGTGATGGTTGCTTGAGGGTTAAAACACCGTGGTACAAACGCAGTCTCCGCGACACTCTGAATAAAGTGTCCGCTTTCAGCGCTAAACTCCTCCTCTGCGAACAAGCTGCGCTTTTCTCCCACTTGAGCAACCAAGTAGTTTAGGAGCGCATTCCCCGTCAGCTAATGTGGAGGGAGAGATCGATTTATGTCTACACGTAAATCCAACAATTTTAGCGAAATCGATAAAGCTACTTTGATAGAGCAGACAATCGGAATATTGTTAAAAGTGAACTTTTGCGAAAGCTTGCGACTCGGTAACGGAACTCAATAAGAAACTTGTATCTTAATAAGCAGACCGTGGACTGACTCGTGCGTTTTAGTGAGACCAGTTCATCTTCTGTCAGATGAATTGCAACAGACATGTGGATATTATAGGAGGTTCAATTGGACGTCATAATTAATTTCAATCGACTAGTCCCCTGTCCCCTTGGTACAACGAGCTTCTCAGTTGTGAGACGCATTCTTCAACACAAGGAGAGAGGAGCTACAAGTTAAGAGAGCACCCAAGAGGGGAGAAACTTTGTGAAGTTGCCCCATCCGGCTATTGACAACTCTGGCTGAATGCGATAGCGTACATTTATATGGATTATTGAAACAATCACCATCATGGAAAAGTTGGAAATTATTCAGTGCATCGAAATGGAGATTTGAATTTGTTTGACATTTTTTGCCTTTATTTTGGAGTGGAATCGGGACGTTTCCTCCCGAACAAAGACAATTGTGTTTGATTGCATATTATTTTGTTTGTATTGAAACATTTTGATCGCAAATATGCCACAACTGAACGGAGGCGGTGGTGATGATTTGGGTGCGAATGATGAGATGATTTCATTCAAAGACGAAGGGGAACCAGAGGAAAAAATATCGGAAAATGTGTCTGCCGAAAGGGACTTGGATGATGTAAAATCTTCCTTAGTAAATGAGTCGGAAAACAACAGCAGCTCTTCCGACTCGGAGGTAATTTACGCACAGGTTATGTTATTCATGCTGCTTATCCTAAATTGTTGCTATAGTTTAATATAGTTTCCCTTTTACCTTCATTCTCAGCAAGCAGAGAGGCGTCCCCTACCAAGACCCGATTTAGAAAGTTACGAGAAAACCAGAGAATACTTCAGTGAAGGTAAAACAAAATCCCCACACGCACATTAAACTGCACTATAAATTCTTGCATCTATTTGTTTCTCTTACATTAACCCCAATGTACTTGTCCCTATAGCACTAAGAAGGCAGCAAGATGGTGGCTTTTTCAAGAGTCCTCATTACCCTGGCTACCCATTTCTTATGATCCCAGATCTTTCCAATCCATACCTATCCAATGGTGCCCTGTCCCCTAGCGCAAGAACGGTGAGTGACCGCAACACCGTCCTGTACACACGATGTTACAATGTTGCCTGAATAGCAACACTTCGCTATTCAAAGTTTCAGACATGCGTTAAAAAGTTTCTTGTGTACAGTATCAGACCGCCATATTCCCTCCAGTGGCCTCTCAAGGAGTAGAAACTAGGTCTTTGTTCTATTGGTTTTTTCTCTTTCTGTCAGTTGCATATTTTCCTAAATATATACGTTCGCCATAGTTTATTTAACTGATGTCTGCTTGGACGCTGGCATTGAATATATTTCATAGAAATTACAGTTACTTTTTTTTTATAGCTTGTGAAGTGTATCGGTCACTATATGATTGTTTTGTTCATTCAAAACGGAAGCGGTATCTTTAGTTTGCTTTCATTCGAGGTCTTTACGGTCCTGATGATGTCAGCAAGTAAATGCATTGTGTGTTTTAAAGCTTGGCCCGTGCTTCAAGTAAAACCTTTCCAAAAGTCCTATGTGTTTATCAAATATATCTATCTATATGCAGATGGTTAATGGCCATGTGTCTCCAGCTGTCAAGAGATTTTAGGGCCTGTATTTACCTTTTTTATTATATTTTGAATTATGTAGGGCAACTTGCAAGTGACTAATCACCTGTTTGATTTGCCTGTGTCCAGATTTATTGATGTTCAATTGTGAATCTATAACTATGATATACAGTTACTGTAGTTATAATTTCATAGCCAATGAATACTTTTTTTTGTCACAATATAAATATCAATGCATATATAAAAAAAAATGTGTGCTATACCTATAGTTTATCAAAAGTATTCAGAATCAATATCGATGCAGATTTGTGCTCTATAGTTCCTTATTTAGATACATCCCCTCTCTAAATCTCCATCTGTTTTGACACTTTTACGCATTGTCGCACAGTCTTGCAAAAAGTATGATAAATGAGTATCCCAAAGAACAGTGTTAGCCACCTAACTTCCATCAGGGTATTGTTGGTGAGAACATGTCCCAATTTTTGTCTCATCAACCCCCTACACCCCCCCTCCCCACCACACACACACACACACACACACACACACACACACCAATTCGTAAGGACCAGCCAAGCATTTGACTGAAAAGCAATACCCCCCACCTCTTTTTTTGTGTCTCCTTTTCACTGTTCCCAACCCGCTCTCTCTCCCCTCCACTACCCCCCCCCCCCCCCCCCCCCCCCCCCCCCCCCCCTTTTTTTTTTTTTACCATCCATTCAATTAGAGAGGCGTTAGTTGACTATTGTTATTCTGAGCAGGCGCCTGATGGCTTCATTGGAGGTCTCCATTGGGGCTCATTAACTAAATGGCTGTTCACTCTCTCTCCAAACTATTTACTACATAACCCTGTGGTGATCGGTCATCTTTTTTATGTGTCCTTTTTGGACAATTGTTTTCCACACAAGTTTGAGATCGGGTGTCAATTCACTTAAAGAAGAATTTGCATGTTTATTTTTTATTTATATTTGTTCTGCACATTGAAACTAATTTGCATATAGTTACTAGCAATACATGACCACTTAGAAGGAGGATGCAACACATATTTGTGATTGTTTTTATCTTGACAACCATTGTGCTTACTTTTCCCATTACCTAACTCTCCGTATCAAATAGCACTTGCAACCATATTTCTACAAAAAAGCAAAACCAACTTCATAACTAAAAGCTAGTTAGTTTTCACATTTGATTGTTGATGGATGTTGCGTCCAACCCCGTAACAAATCAACCCTTACAATTTTGAAAAGATTAGTCTTCCTCTGTCATAAACATCGTGACAATAAATCTGGCCTAGGACATGGTGAAGCGGCACTGTCAATCTTCACGCTACAAAAACAGTCAGACAAAAGCATGCAGTCATTCTTTGGGTTTGTACAGAGCCGGCCTTAGGAGTGAATAATCGCTGGTTTTGTCCTGTTGTTGCACATAAGTAAACCCGTTGCACAAGACTTGTGAGTGTTGTAGGTTGAATCTGAATCATCGGATGTTGAGTTATTACCTTCAGAGCCAGCTATGCTAATGGTTCACAACGGCTGGATTTGTGCAGATGCAGCTGTATTTGTGAGGGGAATACTTGCCATTATCCTGCACAAACATTGGGTTAACGAGTGAGTTTAGCTAATGAGCTATACGGGCGTATTTACTCTGGATATTAGCTTCAACTATGCGCTAGGTCTCCAAATTGTTTGGCGAGATGTCAAGTGCTGGACTGTGGGGAGTGCGTGTGTGATTCTACCTCTCTGGCCCTAAACTCCATATTTATATGGGCCTGTAACAGGGAATAAGTGGTATTGAGAATGGCGGTTTGAATTTGGGAGAGGGAGTCCTGTGACTGTGGGTGCTTGGCTGACACCGACATAAAAAGTGTGCTTTTTCTTAATAATAATTCATAATTGCCCCCCAGCTGTAGAACTCTTGCTTTTTTATTTTCCCTCCAGCGGGTAACCACTTTTCGTACTTTTGTAATGTAAAAATTTTTGCAACTCGGCTCTGAAAAGATTAGCGGGTGTGTCGCTCCTCAGTTATCCATCCAGTGAAAAGAGAGAGAGAGAGAGAGAGAGAGAGGAAGAGAGAGATGGGGAGGGGGTGATGGTGTTGATAGACTGCTTAGTAGTTTTTTCAGTTGTGATGAAATTAAGTTGATCCTCGGGGTCCTAAACATATTCCTGTCTATTGAACCTGTTCACAACTCTGGACTGGAAAGTCAAATCTCAACTACTGATGAATCAAAGAGCCTATACATAAACTGAAATTGTACTTTTCTGGGCTTTATGAAAAACTGTTCATTTTTTTTTTATTAACATCCTGGTTTCCTGGACATAGAGTAAGCCAAGTCCTAAACTAAAAAATATTTTCAAGGGAGATTCTCAATTGACAGTGCGATTCAGTCTAGACCTAATCTATGTCCAGGAAACTGGCCCATAGCCTGCTAGCTTTTGTGGACTCACTCGAGTTCCGTGCCCCCCCCCCCCCCCCCAAAAAAAACGTTTCTCTCTCTGGCCCAATCGTGTTGATGTCGAGGCAGAGTTCGAATATGCGAATGTGGCAACCCCTATCATAAGCAGGGTGATGAGATAGGTTTACACAAGCTCAGCTAAAGATCCCCAGAGGGGAGAGCATAACTGATTTAAAGCCTGTTCTGAGTTGAAATTCCGCTGTAATCCGTCGGGAGTTGTGGAAGAGGTTTTGGAAAGATGTTTTACCAGACTTTTGTCAGGGGTTGGAGGGCCAAAGAGGCTTTTTTTTTCCTTTTGGGAAAAGATTGTCAGATGGTATTTCTTTTAGGTCTGTTGTTTATTGATGCGATACTGGTCTCATTGTCTCTGCACTGGGATAGTTATCTAAAGGCAGTGGCACACACACAGCTTCTGCTATTCTCTGTGTACCCCCCCCCCCCCCTCCCATCCTCCCCCATCCTCCTTGTCACCTATTCCGGACCCTTTTTTCGAGTTCATTGCCAGTAAAGAAAGAAATGTCTCTTGCGTGTGAGAGAGGTGTCAGGTACGTGAGAGACAGAGAGGCTAGTCGCTCAAATAAACCTAAATCAAGTGTCCAACACAGGGCTTTCAATGTCAAACACACACAAGCTCGGAGGCTGTGGTGTGAATGCACAGTTTATATGCCTCAACACGTTGGCAACGACAATAGCATGCTTCTCCAAAATCCTTTTTTTTTTCTCCAGCCTTTTTTTTTCGGTCTGTGGTGTGCGGACAAAGAAAAGTAAACAGTGGCATTGTCCCACTGAATAAGACAGCCTCTCCTTCTATAAGCAAACGGTGTTTGCGTGGTGGCTCATATCTTTTCATACTCACTTGGCCAGTCACCTTCCCTGTGTGTGTGTGTGTGTGTGTGTGTGTGTGTGTGTCTGTGTGTGGGTGTTTGCGTGCCTTTGTGTGTGTGTGTGTTTTTGCATGTTTGCTTGAGTGTGTGTGCGCATGCCGTCGACATACTGTGTTTGCCCAAGCAATTATTTTGCCTACTCAGGTGTCTATAGTATGTGCGTGTGTGTTAAGTGCAAGTCTTTGCCAACTCTTCTGTGTGTGTGTGTGTGTGTGTGGATGTGTTTGGGCAAAGGGGGGGAGTAGATCTCAGGTGAGGGTCTGTGTGTACAGTCTGTGTACAAGACTCACACAATCTGACAAACCCCACTGCTGTGTGTAACTACCGACAGCCATCTAAATGTTAGCTGGTAAATATTTTTTTAACTGAGCGCAGCGCAAACAGAGCGTACATTTTTGACTAGGTTTATGTTTTCAGGGTTTTTTTTCCTTCAAAGGCAAACAAATCTACAACAATTTAGTGGCAGCATTTGAAGAAAAAAAGATAGTGTGCATGCACTACTGAGACTATGAGTGGCTGAGGTTTACCTAAAGCCCCTTATGATTCATTCATTTATAGGACTCATGGTAATATTAGTTGTACTTGGGAAAAGATAATTACATTTTTAACCATCTTTTGAAGTAGCAGTGATGCTTATAAAATATGGTTAGGAAATTGTCAGTTCGTTTGCAAGACTGGTATTTTGTTTCATGCTTAACTGATTAACCGTTCACGCAAGATTAAATTGAAAGTTATGTCAAGTAAACGATATCCATTTAAAAGTACAAACCCCCTCTAGTTTTCAGATTGACTTTTCGGGGGTGCCGTGAAACCTTGTTTTACTCCCCAAGTCAGTTTTATTCCAGTGTTGTACGACCGGTTTTTGAATGTTTGCATTTCACCTCCGCCTTCACTCATGTGCATGTACTTGTCCTTGCCTAGCAGTGAGTGAAATAGTGCCAGTATCTATTCCTTCCTCTTTGGTCTCTGCGGAGCGCCGGAGCTGGCATCAGTTCCTTGTGCCACCCCTGGCTTCCTAGCTCACCACCTACCACTACCCCTAGCCCCCCTAGCCCCCCCCCCCCCCCCCCCCGCCTTCCCTCCCCTTCCCTTCCCTTCCCTCCCGCCTGCCATTAGAAATTCTGTTTATAGCACTCTCTGGCTTCTCAAGAGCAGGGCCCATCAGGAGCATCTCAGCCCCCTTTGAGGAAAAGATAACCACCCCCCCCCACCACCCCCTCCCCTCTCCAACACAAGACTCCCTACGTTCTGTGACATCAATGAATCCCTTTGAAGTGCCAAGATGAATATGTGTGCAAATGTGTTTTTATCAATTTATTTATCCCAGATATATGTGTTATTTTTTTTTTTCTTTACATAGTTTTTTTTTTCCTTCTCGTTTTGGTCCGTGCTTCTGGAAGTGACTGTAGAATTAACTTTCGGGGTGGGGGGAGGGGATCTGGTTTGGAGACATTTTGGCAAAGCTGGAACGTCCAGTCTCATGTGTCTTAACAGAGTTACCGAGCTGCCCTTTTGGCCTGGTTGTGATGCAAGGCGTTTTGATTACGGTGTGTCTTTTCACCGGCCTTTTTGCACGTGGCACGCATCAGCGTGTTTACCTGACAACAGCTCCCTGGCTAGCGACGTGGGTGGTCACATGGGCGCAGCACCTCAGACACCTGCGCGTCAGCCAAATACCTCCCCGCTCTTTTTGAACGGACGGACGCGTTGTCAAGTGGAACCATCCGTGTCCACACATTCAGCCCGGAGACGGGGCTTCACTCGGCGAGGGCTGTGTCGTGTCTGTGTGCGTTTTCTAATCCGAGCTGTGGAGCGGCTCTCTGTGGTCGCTGGGATGGGACGTCACGGGGCTCAGCCAGTTTGATGAGCTAAGGTAGCAGCAATGCTCCACGTCAAAGTCTCCGAGACACACTCCTCCGTTTACCCCGGGGGTGTGGCCACCACTTTAACACTAACAACCCCCCCCCGATCTCCCCTCCTCCCACACCCCAGCTCCCAGAGCAAGGGCTGTTAATTATCAAAAAATAAAAATCACAGCTGTAAAGAATAAGTTACGAGGGGGCCAGGCATGAGGCCGGTGGCGGTCGGGGGTGGGTGGGGGGAGGGGCAGGGGGGGGGGGGGCTGGTTAGGCTGTGGAGTGGGTTGAGGGAGTCCGTATCATATATCATGTGAATATCAGCTTGCTAATGTGTGTGTTCTGGTATTATGACTGAGGCTCGGAGACTCCACCAAAATGGGGACAGGGGCTTGCCCCTCGTTTTTTAATGGGGGGGGGCTCGGTAATCAATCTCCCTCCTAGGTGATCAGCCCGCGGTTGATTGATGGCAGACGTTAGCGCAGTGACAGTCCAGTACCCCCTGTGTACCCCCCCAGGCCCCCCACACCCCCCCAGACGTCGGTTACGCCTCACTGTACGTGTGGCACCTCTCACCCGCTCCCCAGAACAGGCTCGTTGGTTCCACATAAAGAAACATTTGCCCCTCTTTAAGGGCACGCTAAACTCCGTGCTCATAAAACCTGGGGGTGCAACAGGACGAAGAAGCATACACACACACACACACACTTTCAATGGAGTTTCATCAGTCTGGTATTCCAGACAGATGTTTTCAGTTTAAGCAGTGAAGGAGGCAGGAGAGAGAGAGAGAGGGGGGGGGGGGGGGGGGGAGAGGGAGAGAGAGAGAGAGGGAGAGAGAGAATGAGAGAGAGAATGAGAGAGAGAGAGAGAGAGAGAGAGAGAGAGAGAGAGAGAGAGGGAGAGATAGAGAGAGAGAGAGAGAGAGAGAGAGAGAGAGGGAGGAGTGGTGGCTGATGAGTTGTGTTGGTGCCGGGAGCTTAAACTGGGGCTGATACTGGGTGTTCCTCAGACCTGCGTTAGCCTTAAACTGGGGCTGATATGGGGTGTTCCTCAGACCTGTGTTAGCCTTAAACTGGGGCTGATACTGGGTGTTCCTCAGACCTGTGTTAGCCTTAAACTGGGGCTGATACTGGATGTTCCTCAGACCTGTGTTAGCCTTAAACTGGGGCTGATACTGGGTGTTCCTCTGACCTGTGTTAGCCTTAAACTGGGGCTGATACTGGGTGTTCCTCAGACCTGTGTTAGCCTTAAACTGGGGCTGATACTGGGTGTTCCTCAGACCTGTGTTAGCCTTAAACTGGGTCTGATACTGGGTGTTCCTCTGACCTGTGTCAGCCTTAAACTGGGTCTGATACTGGGTGTTCCTCAGACCTGTGTCAGCCTTAAACTGGGTCTGATACTGGGTGTTCCTCTGACCTGTGTCAGCCTTAAACTGGGTCTGATACTGGGTGTTCCTCTGACCTGTGTCAGCCTTAAACTGGGTCTGATACTGGGTGTTCCTCAGACCTGTGTCAGCCTTAAACTGGGTCTGATACTGGGTGTTCCTCAGACCTGTGTCAGCCTTAAACTGGGTCTGATACTGGGTGTTCCTCTGACCTGTGTCAGCCTTAAACTGGGTCTGATACTGGGTGTTCCTCAGACCTGTGTCAGCCTTAAACTGGGTCTGATACTGGGTGTTCCTCTGACCTGTGTCAGCCTTAAACTGGGTCTGATACTGGGTGTTCCTCAGACCTGTGTCAGCCTTAAACTGGGTCTGATACTGGGTGTTCCTCAGACCTGTGTCAGCCTTAAACTGGGTCTGATACTGGGTGTTCCTCTGACCAGTGTCAGCCTTAGCTCTGAGTGGCTTCCAGCCGCCTCCATCGTTGTCGTCATCGCCCCCCCCCCTCCACCATGGAGGACCAGCATGCCCTACTGCCGTCCCCTTGCAGGCAAATCAGTGGCCGCCGCTACGGCCCCCGCCTCAGAACCTGACGTCCAGATTCGACCCCTCTCTCTCTCATTTTGATCAGGTCTCGCTTTAGTGCACCGAAAGGCTGTCTGCGTAACCGTGGCGAGCAGGATCCCCCCCTCAGTGTGTGTGTGTCTGTACGCACGTGTGCGTGTTTTTACGGCCAACCCCGGGGTCCCCATCATCCGGCAGTCATGGGAGGATCTGTCCGGCCCCTCCTAAGTGAAGCCGGAGCTGGGTGTCGGTCCAGGGCTGAGGTCCGGTTCAGGGCGAGCAGGGAGAAGGCAGCTGTTCTTCCTGTTGAAGCTGTAAATCAGCGCGGCCGGCGGAGCGGCTCCCCGGAACGGCGCCGTGGCCACTCAGCGCTCTGAGGGGCTGGCTGAGGACTTCTGGTGTGGACGGTGCACCTGCACGTCTCCCCCCTCCCCACATACCCCCCCCCTCCCCCCAAAGGAAAAGGTCTGGAACACCACCAGGAAGACGGACTGTCCCCCCCCCCCCCACACAGGGACCGGTTATTCATGATATACTGCACATGGTTTGTCGCCTCACCCAGACACGTGAGCGGCCCTCTGAACATTCGGTCCCCGTTGGGCAGATATACTGTTCCGTCCGGCCTAAAGATAGGACGCCACGGCGAACGTCTTAAATGCTAACCCGGGGTATTATTTGTCTTTTATCTACGCATTGGTTTTACATGCACTTTGCATTCATTCAGATGGTGGAGAGAGTGGCAGGACATGAAATATAATAGGGGATACGTGTAACTTTATCAACGTAATCATATCCACCATGTGCCAAGATTTGAGCCCAGGTGCAGTCATGTTGACCTCGGGTATTCCTGGGCACGCCTACTAAATTGTCATTCACCTAGGCTAGCTGTTAAGCGTTGGATAAATGCCAGAATTTCCGAAAGGCAGTTATTCAAATGTTTTTTTTCTAGCAGGAATGTTTCCTACAGTACATTTAATGTAAATGATTAAAATGTTGAATGTAAACACGTAAAAACGTAGAGATTGTTGGCAGCGATAGAAGCAGAGCGGGCGCTCTCTTTTACAAAGTCAAAAGTGATATTATTGTTTGCCTTCAGTCTCCATGATGATCCGGCGGGTTTGTGTCCTGAGGTTCACTTTGGACGTAGCCTCTGGTTGCCCTCTTGCTACCTTCTGTAACCCCACTAAACCAATTGCGCTCATTAAAGAGTCACAATGCTCTGCAACGCATCCCATCAGATTAATAGCAAAGGCGCTGGCAGCCAGTAATCTGACATGTGTAGGCCCTTTATTCCCACCTAGACTTGTGGAACCAGTTAGTCCGAAAAGACGTCAAAGCCACTGATTCGGGGCTATTTTCCCTTCCCTTGTGTCATATTTGATACTTCCTGTTTGCGTTACTGTTGAGACAGGAGTTCTGAGGTGGATTGTGGTTCTGGACCTGATAATCTCCTGTGGTATGTCTGGGATTCCCCTGGCGTTGTTTCAGTGCATGGCAGAGATGATGGAGCTATTAGGGTACATTTGATTATGGATTATGGTTTGTTGAGCACTTAACCTAACAAAATAATTTTTTTTAAGTGGTTAAAAGTTTAATTTTAAAATGATATTATTTTTGTTGTCCTCTTAGGCTCAATATTACATATATATATATATATATATATATATATATATATATATATATATACATATAAATATTTCCTCCCGGATGTTTATTATTGATTTGTAGCTCTTTTGATTTTCTATTTCTATCCTCTAACTCTATCGTTGAACAAATAACTTGAACCATTTCCAGTCTGTGCAGTAAGAGTGTGCCCGCCTTAGCGCGTTTAAGAGGAGGGTCCTTATTTGTCCGTCAGAATACTATGAATCTTCATACCTGCCTGGATAAACAGGACGAATGCCAGCTCCTCCTCTGCCCCTGACATAATCCCACATGGTTGGATACAAAATCCCCTCAAAACGTGAATGACTTATTGGATTGAAATTCAGAATTGCTACATTAGAAGAAGAAGAAAAAAAATATAGAAAAGAAAAAAAAACCTCTAATCAGACCCTGGGCCTATACGAAGTGCAGTAGGCCAAGGAGTCCTTTTGTCCAATGTTTTTTTCGAACATGCACTGGAAAGGCTGCCTATTGGAAATCCCTGAAGCAGGCTTCAGGGGCAGGTCTGATTCTCGTGTGAAATGGGAAAGGCTCTATAGCACTCGGCTGACTTGACTGAGGCTGTATGGGCGTGTTGGCAGGGGGAGCGCTGGTCATGAATAGGGTCTTTGACTACCTCAGACTGGCCCTGAAAGGCAAGACAAAGGCCCTAGGGCAACGGCTTAGAGCCTCACAGCTGAGCTGTAGAATGCCTTGCCCGGTCTTCCTCCCTCCTTGGCTGATTTAAATACTACAGTGGCTTTCAGCGTTGGGTTTGACCCGGGCTCGAATTCCACTCACACTTTTCCATCAACTTTTTTTCCCTGTGTTTTTGTTTACAATATGCTAATGTTCGGGGCCTGTCTTCCAAATCCATTTCTCTGAATTTGGGAGCAGGGATTATGCATGTTCTTGTGTTTTTTTTTTTTTTTAAACCGGCAAATGATGAAGCTTCATTTTCAGTGTTTATGTCTGCAAATGTGTTCGACAATTTTGTTTAATGTTTTATCACGGATTCAAAAAATAAAGAGCCCTCGTCCTCGCTTGAATTCGGTAACGTGAGCTGGGCCTAGCTCGGCTTGACGTCAGGATAATAAAGTTGTTTGTTAAGGAACATTTATGTTTGCTTAGGTCCATATAGCTATACTGGTAGGCGAACAAGATGGAATAAGATAAAGATGTTGACCTCCGCGTAGTTAGCCGTCATTGGGAGTTTTTTGTGTCTCTCTTTTTTTCTTTGTTTTTTGTTTTGTTTTTATAGAGCTGTGGGTGCGACATGTCCACGTTTTGAGATTTGGCGTAAACCCTAAATCTTATCAGCCAAGTTAATAGGTCAGTTGAACCCTAGCCAGACACTCTCACCACACAGGCTCTCTGGTTTCAGATGTCACTCAGAGCTTTGTTTGGCCCCTGGGGTGAGGGGTGAGAGGTCAAGGTTCAGGGCCAGTTGGCTGAGTGGGCTCCAAAGCCCTGGCTTCTCTCTGCAAATCCGATGCCCCTTAGCTACAATGCAAAAGCTGCACTCCTCTGGGGTTTAGGTCATTGTATTTGACCATTAGAAATTCATTTTCTGGTATTTTTTCTCTCCTTATGTTGATGTGGCTCACTCGGCTTCTGAGTTTACGGTCACATGATTGTTTTGCCGTCGCTTTAATCACATGACGGGTCTGTTCTGTGAATTTGTGTGTTTGGGTGCTCAACAAAATAGATAGCATTCACAGCCCTGTGCACTTTTGTCCTCCTATTTATTTTTATTTTTTTATATTCTCGAGTACCCTATGTATCATGTTTGAATTTGAGAATTCACACTGTATTTGTGAACACCATGTGAAGGCATTAGCGACTCTCCGTCCAGATCAACAATCCTGTTTTGCACCTCGGCAAAACCTCGCGCTGGACCGTCAAAAGTTTTCTCGGCCTCTTTGTCCAACAAAACACCTCCACCGAGTTTGCCAAGAGTTGCCTCGCCCTCAGCCCCCAGCCCCCACCCACAGAGTCAGCCTTGCTCCACCCCGGCACCACCCAAAAAGTCCTCCGGCTTCCAGGTTTATTATGCCATTTCACGCAGACCAAAATCGCAGCTGCACGGAGAGCAATCTGGATCACATTAGCCCGGGCGCTGTGATTTATAAATTGTTTCTCAGGCCATAAATCCCTACTGTAATTGTGCGCAAGTTCCCCCTCTCCCTTTCTCCATCTCTCCTCCCTTCTCTCTTTTCTTTAGCGAGCGTTGTCTCCCTGTTCTGCGATACCTTCGCTCTCTCTCTCTCTCTCTCTCTCTCTCTCTCTCTCTCTCTCTCTCTCTCTCTCTCTCTCTCTCTCTCTCTCTCTCTCTCTCTCTCTCTCTCTCTCTCTCTCTCTCTCTCTCTCTCTCTCTCGAGATAGTCTCTGACAGTTTATACAGTGCTTGGGTCGTCTTTAATTGTTTGCAGAAGTGAGCGATTTGGATTCGAAAGCCGCCTGTTACGTTATGGCAAAGGTTTACGTGAAAGTGGGGGCAAATCTCGACGGTATAAAATGTCCCACGCCGACAATAAACATGGCTCTATGTAAGAACAATTTTAATATATCACGGTGGTATGGTGTACTATCTGTTCTCGTATTCCCGTATGAAAAGATCCATGTGTAGCTGTGGTCCTAAGCTTGGCGGTAGTAGGGCTTAGGCCCCGCATTCCTCTGCACTCACAGTGTAATCGGTGGAGGCCTCTCTTAGGCCATGTCCCTGGGAATCTGATATTCGCAGCCGCCTTCTGATCCCAATCGCATTGCCTTCCTCATACATTTATTTACATGTATCTATTTTTCCCAAAACAGGGGTGGTCTTTTAAAGGATGTTTTGGTATTATTCAACTATAATTTGATGTGAATCTTTTAAGTCTATTTAACTCCCACTGAAAACCTCTTAACCCTCATATCAACGCCAAGAGTTAACCGAGAGTTTTTTCGTTCCTCAAATGACTAGGATTGGGATTCTAAATTCTGCCGTCGAGCATGAAATCTCGCTCGTTTCGATTGTCAGTGTTTGGCTGAGCCTTCCTCTCCCCTGCCACCGACCAAGAGTAAGTGATTCTGTCCAATATTGACCAGAGACTGAGAGGTTAATGTGCTCTTAGGAAGGTGAAGGCTCCTTGCATATGTTTACCCCTCCTTTGTCTGAGCCCTCGGGGGACCTTGAAGAGATAGAGGACCTCCTGACCTCTTCTCCTTTGGCTAGTTGTCCCTCCCCAAAGACGGATGTATCGAAGATTGAAGCACCCGCCAGGATTTGAAAAGGGCGGGATGGCCGCTGGAGTTCTGCTGTGTTCTGGTTCAGTCGGGCTTTGGTACCACGACAACTCGGCTTCTTAAAAAATGAAAAAAACAAAAAATGTGGTGTCATTTGTTTAACTCATGTCTTTTGCCCTCTCAACTCTATACTTTTTACTGATACAGAAATCGTTTGCAGCATTTTGTTTTCATTGCAGACTCAAATAACCCGAGATGAATTTATAAGATCTAAAACCGTAATAGGAACAGAGTGTTCAGGTCTGCATAGCCGCAGTGTGTGAATGAATGTTTGTATGTGTGTGTCTGTGTGCAAATGGGAGAGGCAGGGAAAGGGAGAGGGGTGCTAAAAGATGGAGAGGGAGGGAGGGAGGGATGGAGGGAGGGAGAGAGAGAGAGAGGGAGAGAGAGCGAGAGAGAGAGACAGAGAGAAAGAGAGAGAGAGGGGGGGGGGGGGAGGGAGGGAGGGAGAGAGAGCGGGTCAGTCTGTGGAAGTTAACATTGAGGTGATAGGGATGTCAGGCAGTAAAAATGGAGAGGAGGCAGGGCTGAGACGCTGGGCCCTGAGGTTTGTGCCTGCTCCTAGAGCAAACACAGGAGGCATCTGCAGGCAGCTGTGTGTGGGGGGAAGGGGCTGGTTTTTTGGGAGGGGGGGGGGTGAGTTGCTGGGGGCGTGGGCCCTGGTTGGTGTTGAGGAGAGGAGGAGGACGAGGAGGGGAAGGGGGGGGGGGGGGTTGCAGAGTGAACACAATCAGCCCTCTGTTTTCATAAGACTTGTGGTATGTGAAAGCAGAAACAAATGTGTTTAATTTAGGTCCTTTTTCTCTCTCTCCTTCTCCCTGACACCCACCCGCACTCAGCCCACTCTTTCAAACTGACTTTTTCCTCAAGATGCTTTTGTGGCCTAGTGCCTCTGTCAAACTACTTTTTGGAGCAGTTAGAAAAAGAAAAAAGACACCAGAAAAGCCAAAAAGGAAAAGAAAATCACTCTGGGCCCTGACAGAAAGATGTTTTAGAAAAGAAAAGTTGGCAGACTGGCTGTTGTTAAGATTAAATTAGCTCAGGGGAGGTAAATATTTATCTACATCTTTTTTTAGGGGGAAAAAGTTTATTTTTATGATTTTGTTTTAAAACGTTAGTTTAAATGTGAATAGGGTGCTACGGTATTTGTCCTGTTGCGTTACGGGCCATGGTGGGTAATTACTGCCTTCCAACCACCTTGGCAAGCTCCACACTCGGCATTATATTGCTAACTCATGCTGTCTCTAGCCGATTAGCGTTTGGTCATAAAGGAAAAATCCAGGTATATAGAGTGTGTCATTTTTGGAGAGATGTTGGACGGCGTGAACATGCAAACACACACACAAACACACACACGCGCGTGCGCACACACACGCGCACACGCACACCCCTTCACACAAGCACGCAGACATGAGTTGTTTTCTACATTGAGATTCGCAGCTAACCCTTCTGCCTACCACAGCTAACCGCCACATGCTCTGGACGTGATTACACTTAAGTTTTATGGCTGTGAATGTCAATGACTGTAGGCTGCTCCCCTCCCAAAAAAACAATTTAACGAATTGTGTTCCTGCACAACTGGACAAACAGTGCCCGGAGGAGACGATGAGCGAGGCCTGGGCAGGGACCTGATAACGGGGCTGACATTAGCCCTGCTTGGACCTGCACCAGAACCTCCCATCAGATAACGTTCACATAGACCTTCCATCAGTAGCGTAGCGCCATGGAAACCAGATACCCCAGGTATGGGAAACCATGGAACCCACCTAATTGACTTAAACAGCATCTTTCTCTTTACGAGAGAGCCCACCTCTTACCAGATGCACAATTATTTTCTTGTGGCTTTAATTATACATCGTTTTTTTTGGTTTGTTCTTGCAACTCACGATTGCTCAATTTGTTCCAATTGTTCTCCTTAGCGAGGCCATACATTCGTTCTTGTTTCCAACCACACCTGATTGAAATGGCCTTAATGTAAATAAAAATGTATGTTAACATGAGACCTTTTAAAGACAAACATTCACTCAAGTCTAATGCTCCACTGCTCTCTCTACAGGAAGCAATAATTGAAAGTTATGTCAACTAAAAGAGGGAAATATAGCCCGGAAACGACTAATTGCTTGAGCTGAAAAAAGGCACACACTCTGTTTTTAAAGTAACAATTTAACCTTTTAGATCGAAAAACAATATTCCGTACTGCTGCCTTGTGCTATGCCCGAAGCAGTTTGTTTGTTGATCTCAAATTCAAATACACCACCATGTTCAGTGTGTAAAAAACAGTCAGAGCAGTTTGGCCTCGCTTAGGATTTGCATGAGGTAGTCATATGACACTGAGGGCTTATCGAGTTCAACGAAGCTGGATCTGTGGAATGTCTGTCTTGCATTTCGAGGTCCGTACGCGATCTGCTGCTCCTTTCAGAACCAAGGAGCACGCAGGCCAAACGCACTGTTCTGCGTGCGTGCTTTGCAACATGGCACACGGAAACCATTTCGGGAGCTAAGCGTCACGTCGGCCAGGTAGAGCCAGGGTGTTGGAGCAGCCACCTGTACGGTGGTCGGACAGCCTCAGACTTCAGATGGTGTAGACCATGGGACGAGGGCTGCTAGGCGCCGCGTGTGACCGGTGGGGAATCTCAGAAAAAGCTGCTCCGCTGTGTACTTTAAAGACCTCCCTCGCGCTGCCTCCCCTCATTCACTCCTCCTCTCTCCTCCCTCTCTCTCTCCCTCTCCCTCTTTGCGCTAATAGTTCTTTTGTGTACAAGAGCATGTTAAGAGGCCAATGAGCCTGGCCTTAATAGGGCGAGGTTACCATGGGAACCGCTGCACTCTGGATGGCCGACCTTTGACCCAGTTTTTTTTTTCCTCTCCCCCCCCCCCCCCCCCCCCCCCCCCCCCCCCTTCCAGTTTTTTTTTTCCTCCGACCGGCTGTGAATGAGAGAGCCGGGGCGACCCCGCATGTCACAATGGAGGCCTAGCGCAACCTAAAAGGAGTGCCCCTTGTCATGCTCACTTAACTTCACTCGGCTGTGAATCCCTAATGGACACTGCCAACGTGGCGGCCATTAGTCGGACGCTCCAGCCAAAATATGAAGCACCTCTGACATTTAGGAAATCTCAGCCTATCGCGGAGCGGACCCCATTAGGCTGGTGGTTGATGGGCCTAAGTAATGTTAGACTGGTTAGGCATCTCATACACCTTGGGACGTGGCCGTGCTGTGCGCTGGTGTCGGTTTTTTTTAACACAAATGTTTATTGCGTTTGGACATGGCGTCATGCACCTCCAACTCATTAGGGCGACGTTGCAGGGTTTCTGCGTAAGCCTTCGCTCTCTTTTTTCATTTTATACGAACCATATAAATACAGGGTGTCTCTGTGTTTATGGCAAGGACTTTTATTTTTTCCATCAATTACGCTGGCAGCAAAAAACACGTTCCGTTTGTGTTTTTTCATTCCGCTCCGTCTCTCCCTCTCTGCGTGACTTTGTTCCTTTTCCTCTGGATTGTTTTCCTTGATGACTTCCTTCTCCCGCGGTAATCCACTTCACGGCCACCTTGGATGATGCGCCGTGTTTCCACTCTTCAGCCGTTAGCAGCCGGCGCGCAGGGACCCGCTCCACAACCCCGTCGTTTCCCCATCAATTACCACACTAATTAGCACCACGAGGACCGTAGGTTTGCTTAAGAATTAGCCCTGTAATGGCCTGTAATGTGGGCCAACAATGGCCCCTTAATGTAGACCCAGAGACAAGGCGGAGGACTTTGCTTACCGGCAATTGCCCCCCCACCACCCCCCACCCACCCCCTCCTCCCCCGGAGCTCTTAAATGTTTGTCATGCACAGATCAGGTTGAGATACCGACGGGGTTCGCATAAGCAGGCCATATCAGTCAGGACAGCCCAGGGAGGGGAGGGGCTGGCGGGGTTATTGACAGGACCTATTGTCGTAAAACTGTTGTTCATATGGGTAGGGGATAATTAACACCTCGGCCACACAGCAAGCTGTGTGGCCCATTTGTTTATCTGTTGGGGGGCCAAAAGAAAACAATGGGGAGGGGCCTCTCCGGCACAGTGGGTGATTGACATTATCTGCTGGAGCGATCCGTCGAGGCATTCCTGTTGGCTGTTCCGCTGGGTGGGACAGGGAGGGGGGGCTCCAGGGCAAGCCAGCAGAGCCACCCCTGGTTCAGGAGCTGGTCAGAGCACTAGCCTGATACCATCTTTCACTTACTGGGTGTGTTTTTTCAACGCTTTAAAAATCTTTTTGTCCCTGTCTTTAGTATTCAAAAGATTAATCCACTTGTTATTTTTCCGCCCAATCTTATTGTGTATTTTGTGTTATACGGCTGTTGCTAGCGTCCGTTTTACGTGCGTTTTAAAGAATCCCGCTCCCCCCCCCCCCCCCACACAATGACAGCATGCCATCCCTATCATCACTCCTCCAAGTTGTCAACGCGCTGGAAAGTGGGCATATAGTTTTCTTCCCCCGTTGGCAAAGTGTCTGACTTAGTTTGACAACAAATGGCCAGACATCTGCCTTTCCTCCGCGCGCTCTGATGTCCGCCGCCAGTGTGGCACCCCACACTTCATAGATGACAAAGACGCCTGCCTGGCTATGTTTTCTCCCGGCTCAGTGGGAGCTGTGTAACAATTAGAACAGCACACTGGCAGCCTGTGCAACTCCACAGCATATGCTGGGCTTTTTCTGGGTTCAGAAAAACCAGAAAGACCTTCAGAATTCTTTTCTTTTTTGAAGTTGGAAAAAAATCCGTGGCAACTTTGCCGCCTTTTGTGGCATCTGGGTCTCTAGTAACTAGCAAACTTTTATTGATGTCTATTCTGGGTGTTGGATTCAGAGGAAGGCTGGAAGACGACTAAAGAGTCATGGAAATGGATCAGATAGTTGGTTAAACTTCACTTTTATTTGAGAGCTCTCAGCATTCTGTCACCATGTTTTAGTAGAGCAGCCAGGCCCCACGCTGTCTCTGCAGGGCTCAGACCATATGCCCGCTCAAAATGTGTTTGTTTTCCAACGAAAATTAAGGGCACATGCAAAGCATTACGGTACCGCCTGAAATGTACTCTAAATCGTAATTGCTGATGTTACTTCGTTCGCGGTTTGAGTCTTAAAAAAAAAAACCGAAACGTTCAATAACACTGGGGCGGTGGGATCCAGCCCTGTTCTAACAGTAGACTATCCTCTTCTTTAACTCCGACTCCAATGTTTTAGCATGCTGAGGCTGTCTCCTCATTCACCCGCCCTTTGTCTCCGGTATAAGGGGGAGGGGGGGCAGCTCTTTGGGCCGTGCCCAGGTATCCCCTCTCCTTCCCTAATGCGGGAGCGAGTGGCAACGTGCTGTGGTCTATATCCATCCGACGGGAGCCTGCAGGGAGCCCAGACTCCAGCAGCTGGACTGTTGGCATCACCCAGGCCGGAGGTTTGAGAGCGTGTGTGTGTGTGTGTGTGTGTGTGTGTGTGTGTGTGTGTGTGTGTGTGTGTGTGTGTGTGTGTGTGTGTGTGTGCACGCTGGTGAGCCGGCGCTCCATTGGATGCAGTGGCAATTACACGAAGTAGCCTCCGCGCGAAGAAAAAAAAAAAAAATGGCCTCAGGGCTTGTTTCTCAGCCCTGGCAGAAGCTGTCAAAAAGAGGGAGGGATGGGGAGGGGAAGTTAGGGGTGGGCACGGTCAGGGAGGGTTGAGAGGAGGAGGAGGAGGAGGAGGAGGGGGAGGGGGGTTAGCCCAAATGCTTACAATAGCATTTGTTTCATTTGTGGACTGGGGCTCATGATTGACATAGATTAGACAGTTAAAACTGTATTGTTTTGGGAGGTTTTTTTTCTCTTCTTCCTCCCCACAGAAAGTTGCATTCATTAGGCGGCGTGCAGGGGGTGGAGAGTAAAGTTTCAATGGGGAGCTAGCAGCCCTCTGAAAGCAGCCACCCCCTGACAGTTGTATGGAATCGGGCCCATTACTTGGAACCTACGACTCAGCCTTGAGCAGTCGAGGGAAAATGAAGAGGGCTGATGTCAAATCCAAGAATCCCCGTACCCCCCCCCCCCCCCCCCCCCCCCCACCCCTCTCCATTCCCCTTTTTAGATGGGGAAAAAGGTCCCCTTCCTCCCCCTCACTGGTGCATAGGAGCCCAGCTGTCAGGAAACAATACCCTCGGCCTCCTCCGACAAACTCATTCCTGAAAATGTTTTCTTTTTTTTTCTCCCCCTCTTCTCTCCCTTTCCCCTTTCTGGCCATAATGTCTTTTCCATTTTTAAACTACAGTCATCTAAGCTTCCTTCCTCCCTGCGAGCTCCTCAGTGATGAATGGGGCTTTAAAAATCAAGTCAACCTGTAGACATGATTGTCTTAATGTTCCAGGGGAACCTTGAGTCGGCTTTTGTCAGTTTTAAATAGACCTGACGTGCGCTTTCTCCTCATGCTGGTTTATTCATCATTTTGAAAAAGAAAGAGAAATGAATTATGAATGTGAATTATTTGACTTTTACGATGGTTATGTGGAGCTTCGGCATGGTCCTCCATAGGAATGAAAGAAGGGACCTATAGGCCAGATCTTTTTTTTTTGTTAAAAGTATATGTAAGCGCATCTGTAAACAACTGACCAGAAATAAAAAAAAATGTAAAGTCCAATCCATGCTAGCATTCCGTACCCAAAAGGTATTTGAAATGAACCGTAATACCATTTATCTATGTGCAATGGCAAAAAAATTCAGTCAGAGCTCAGACGAAAACCCTTTTAATTAATTTGAAACAGCCGATAGGAGGGAGAAAATCTGCATGCATGACAATCTGCTGTATCCGGTCTTCCGACTGATCCACAAACCAGATGGTTCGGCTCTTCTTCGGAGCTCTGTGGCTCACCGGACCGCCCGGGAAAAAAAATACCGGTTCAACTTGTTGCATTAAGTTGAGGAGTTGAGGAGGAAATAGCTACTCACAATAACCTAGGGTACATAATTCTATACTATATGTAAGAGTGGGGGGTTAGGGGAATGCTCTGATCAACTGGGAATCAACTGTGCTTTGGTGCTTTGAATCCAATAGAACGATGAGAAAGAGAGAGAGAGAGAGAGAGAGAGAGAGAGAGAGAGAGAGAGAGAGAGAGAGAGAGAGAGAGAGAGAGAGAGAGAGAGAGAGAGAGAGAAAGAAAAAAAAGAAAAAAATGATAAGGTAGGTGGAATGAAAAAAAAAAAGACAGAAAGAGACAGTGAGAGAAAGCAAACTATTTTAAGCCCACCACTACACCAGAGCTAATGATAACAACTATGATAACACCATGGAAAATGCCAACAATGAGCGGTGGGATTAGTTTAGTTTGGGGTCAAGAGGTCAAAGCAATCGTCCAGGGTAGAAGGCCGAGGCTTAGGCTGTTTCCGCACACCCGCTCGTCCCACCCTGCCCTCTCCCCACTCCCCTGATTAGCCTTCCTTCCACCACCCAGCCACCCTTACCCACCCACTCACCCAGCGATGAGTTCCCACAGCTGGAACTGTGTTGTTGTTTTTTTCTCGTGTTCGCCTCGACAAACAACCATTTCACAGCCGGCCAGCGGGTCCGTCGGTTAGCCCTTGAGTGTGTCCGCCAGCCAGCCAGGCAGTCGGTCAGTTTGGAGCGTATTCACGTCCACTGGGTAGGCTGTGGCAGAACCCAGCGTGTGACCCCGGGCAGCAGAGCAGGAGTCTCACACAGGTGCTTGTCAGAATTATGGCTCTCTGTTGGCTGACTGCATGGTTTTACTTCAACACCATTCGTGATGTTACCGTCCAGACTGTCTGCTAGAGCAGAGAAAAAAAAACTCTGCATTTAATAC
Organism: Aplochiton taeniatus; assembly: GCA_017639675.1. Lineage (NCBI taxonomy): Eukaryota > Metazoa > Chordata > Actinopteri > Galaxiiformes > Galaxiidae > Aplochiton > Aplochiton taeniatus. The sequence continues at coordinate 13,056,946 of CM030185.1, read as the reverse complement.
GGTTAGATACAGAGTGGAATTTCTATATATTTTTGGGTTATTTATGTATCCATTTAGAAAGGTAGCGTTTCACCACAGTTCATTGTTACGGTTGTGTTATTACTACTGTGGATGTTGTTTCAATTATTTGTTGAAAACAAACAAATCATTCTATGTGATAGAATACTGCTTAAGGATGATGTTTTCCCACCTAATCATTTTTTTATTTTCATTTAGCGAGTTGTCTTTTTTCATATTTTACATTAAACCAATACACTATTTAGTACATTTCCACCTGTTTCTTTATTGTGTTATATGCATGCCCTTCATTTATCGTTGCCCGGGGCTTTATGTATTGTTTTCTCATATTCCATCTCCCACTGTGTCCATCCACAGTACCTGCAGATGAAATGGCCGCTCCTAGATGTACCCGGGGCAGCAGGACTTAAAGACGCTCGCTCTCCGACACCCGGCCATCTAGTGAGTAATCAACATTCATCCCTCATCAATGCCTTCATTCATTCATTCATCCATCCATCCATTCATCCGTTCATCCATTCATTCATTCACTCATTCAGACATCCACCCATTCATTCATTCATCCACGGTACTGCACAGTCGTCCTGTTCTCAACAACGCTTCCCTTCCTAATGCATGTAGGCAAATGTTATCACGAGAGGGAAAGCGTTTTAGGGATCTTTGATTTCATGGAGTCTGGAGCAATAGCAGCCTAGGACTGACAAAAAGGGATCCAAAACAAATCATGGAACTGTGGTCGGAATGACAAAGTGAAATTGTGCGTATCCAGGTACACACGTATCCAGGAAAACACACAGTTTGGAGGCAGTTTCGCATCGCCGTGGGAAAGGCCAACCACCAAACAACCAGACTCTTGCATCTCTAAAAAAAATAAAAAATAAAACCACGTCCATTCAGTGTCCTCACTGTACCGTGACAGCTCAGCCTATCCACTGTCGCCTCTGTCCTCACCTGCCCACCAGGCCATCCGTCTTGGTTTGAGCACACAGGTGCGACTTTGTCATGGTGTAGTCATAATCCCTTTGGGCCCGGGCCCAGCCCAGGGCCGGGACGATGCGGGAGCTGGGAATACCAGTTTTACCTCACCATGGGGGCCTGCCGTGGAGAGGGGAGCAGCAGCCCGAGAGGAGCAACATTCCGGCGAGGTGAGGGTGGCCGAGCGCATCAGCCGTTGAGATCTTATCGCCTGGATCGCAACCGATTTCTCCGCAGAGGGAAAGATTTATTTCCTGGAACCTGGGGTTTTAAAAATAGCCCGCGGCTGCCGTGAGCCTAGCTTGCCCGGTCAACTCGGATGACACGGTGGGGAGGGCCAGGTGAGGGATGAGTTCTGTCTGCGGTGGTGCTGAGTGTCTGCGGGAATACCAGATGACTTAGGGGCCTCGACCCGGCCGACCTCGCACGTAGACACGAGCGTTTAGTCCGCGTTTTCTTTGGTATCCGTTTTTGTTTCTTTTCCCCCGTAGGATCTCATAAGTGCAACGCTTGCCCTCCACAAAGTCCTCATTGAGCTCCGTCAATGGGAAGCTGTTTTCTAGAAGGGGCGGAGCCGGTCCCAGGGGAATTTGTCGCTACTCCGGGGGTTGACTTTGGTCTCCATTGGGAAACCAATTACGCCTATTTTATTACAATAAGTGGTGAACCGGCGGTGACCCGCTCCCTCAGCATATCCAGTCTGTCGGAGAAACACAGAGGCCGCTGTGCGCGACATGACCCTTGTCTGTGGCTTCTTTTTTATTGTATTCGCCTAACAAACATAATTATGAAATGCATTAGCCTCTCTATATTATGGCACCCCAGCTCCCTCTCAATAAGAGGTAGTGTAACGGCAATTGAATCAGTCCGAAATGAAAGAGGAGTATTGAAGACGTGACCCGAATGTTCAGAGGGTGTCCTGTGGATTCCTGCCGGTGTGTGTGTGTGTGTGTGTGTGTGTGTGTGTGTGTGTGTGTATCTGTGTATCTGTGTGTGTGTGTGTGTGTGTGTGTGTGTGTGTGTATGGCCGCTGCTGCCACAGGACACTTACGATGCGCAACTCGAATCGGCCTGGGGGTGGGGCCGATTCAAGATGCTCTTCCCTTCCTGCTCCCGCCCATGACCTTTAACCTCCGTCGGGCGACATCGACCCGGGAAGGTCAATAGACACCCAGTAACCTACGACGACCGTTTAAAGAAATGGCAGGGACGGTATTGCTCGTCAAAGGGCAGTTCTTGACGATGAAGAAACGTTTTCCGGTCGGCTTTTACCGCACATAACGGTATTTCTTCTTTGCACAGGAGGCTTGTGTTGCTCTGTGCCTGTGCTCACGTGGTGTTTAATAATCCATGCACGAGCCTTTGGGAGGAAATCGATAGGCTAGGTGAGGGTCTTTAGGCGTGGCAGCGGAAGCAGTCTCTTTCTCTCGTTCTCTGTAACCTCCCTCCCTTCTTTCTGTCTCTCTTCATCACGCACTCCATCTCTCAGCCCTATTTTCTTCCCTCTCTTCTCCTCTCTCTCTCTCTCTCTCTCGCTCTCTCTCTCTCTCTCTCTCTCTTCTTTCTTTCTTTCCCGTTCTACCCCTTCCCCCTCCTCCTCCTCCCCGGGGCAGAGTGGCCTGGGCAGGGGGCAGAGAAGAGGCCAGGATGGAGGAGAGAGATCTGGAACCGCCCGGTGGTACCCCCCCTCAACCCGTCTCCCTCTAACCCCTGCACACACACACACACACACACACACACACACACACACACACACACACACACACACACACACACACACACACTGGGCCAGCAGCCCGTCTGGTCCTCTGGTGAGCGGCTGCCTCAGACAGGGAGCCAGGCTGATTATGTGCTCATTACCCCACCAGAGGAGTGAGGGAGGTGGGGAGGGATGGAGAGAGAGAGAGAGAGAAAGAGAGAGAGAGAATCAGAGAGAGAGAGAGAGAGAGAGAGAGAGAAAGAGAAAGAAGGGGGGGGGGGGCAGAGGTAGCAGGAGGCTGACTCCCCAGGCCTGCAGGCTCCCCAGGCCCCGGCGATGGACTAATGAGAGCAGGGGGAGCGGATGGGCGCGCGCGGGGGGCCAGGGATTACTGCCCAGGGCCCACAGAAGCCAGGGAGCAAGGAGGGTGAGGGTGGGGGGTGGGGGTGAGGGGGGGGGGTGGGGGGGGGGTGGGGGGGGGTAGGAGGCCTGAGGAGAAAAGGCAGTTAGGAGCCTCTCCAGACTCTCCCTTTTCGAACCGCACACAGGCTTTACGCGTTCCTGCGTTCCCCAGCCCTCTCTACTCCGGATAACACTGTGTATTTATGATGGCTTGGCATGCTGTTCCATTATTCTTTAACATTTTGATCTGATATTGGTCACGTGGAATGCCATAGGTGGGGGAGCTTGGTACGCACACACAAAACATTCTACAGGAAAACCAGTTCCAGCTAGGACTTAGCTTAGCCTTAGCCTTAGCTTAGCTGCCGCACTGCCGAGGAGCGTAGAAAACACTGATGACGACGACCTGACCCGATCCAGGGATGATCCCAACGTCCTGGTGGACCGCGATCGGCCCAGCGTTCCCGGCCGCGTCCGCCGCCGACAGTGCTGGATGGCCGTGGAGCTGGCACCTTCAGGAAGTCCCTAGACCTGGCTGTAGAAAAACAGGGGTAGCGGGGGCGGGGGTGGGGGGACTTCAGGAATCAGAGGCCGGTTGGGGATGTGAGCGGTCCTGCCGGTGGAAAGGCGGCCCAGCCCGTCGTGGTGCTGCTGCAGATTGGGTCCATAAGGCCTGTATGCTAATGCTTAAGCTGCTACGGCCAAGAGCCTTAATTATTCAGTAGGTTTGTTTAGCATTCAGCTGGTATTGCTTGCATTAGTAGTTGTGTGTGTGTGTGTGTGTGTGTAGGGGGGGTCAGTAGACTGGGAATAGGTGAACAAGCATTTGAAAATCACACAAACACACACACGTACATATTACCTATATACATACATATATACTCCAAACACACACACACACACACACACGCACACACACACATACACACCAAAACACACGTTGTGCCCGGCACCCCCATACCTGTGTTCAGGGGGCTGCCTGGTCATGAATAATACATCAAAGCCAAGGCAGCCAGGTGATGCATTGTGGGAGGCTCAGCAGGCCTGTCGGTCTGATTCCACTGGCAGAACGGCCGCACGCTGGACAGGAGAGGAGAGGAGAGGAGAGGAGAGGAGAGTAGAGGAGAGGAGAGGAGAGGAGAGGAGAGGAGAGTAGAGGAGAGGAGAGGAGAGGAGAGGAGAGGAGAGGAGAGGAGAGGAGAGGAGAGTAGAGGAGAGGAGAGGAGAGGAGAGGAGAGGAGAGGAGAGGAGAGGAGAGGAGAGGAGAGGAGGTGCTGACGTTTACGTACGCACAGCAACAGCCATCAAAGCCGACCTACACATTACCCTTGATCGTACCGTCTCTACAGCTCTGACACACACACACACACACACACACACACACACGCACCCTTACAAACGCAGACACACAGGCACCCCTACAAAGGCACAGCCACACACACACACACACATATGCACCCTTACAAAAACACAGACACATGTGCTTACTCTGTGTGTGACTCACTCAGTCCGACACACTTTTCCTTGTGGCATTAGGACCGGTAGATGTGTCCCATAGTTCCATTCTGAAATGGCTGTCTGTGTCTCTGTTGGGAAAGAAGCAGCCCTGACCTGAGGGTCTGCCCCTTCAGAAACATATCAGAGCATGGCTTAGTGCCTTAGTCAAAGCTCCACTTTGTGCTTGCCTAAATCTAAACAGACACAGATGAATTCTTCCCTCTGGAGTGTGTGTGTGTGTGTGCGTGCGTGCATGCGTGCGTGTATGTGCGTGCATGTCAACATTCAATTCCAGAGTAATCCTGAAGACAAGAGACCTGGTCTTGTTCCTCATGTCACCAGCATGTCATCAGCCACTTATTTAGTCACCACATTGGTGTTCTAAGTGACTCGAAGTGCCCTGTCGTCGACATTGACATAGAAATGCATTCCTGACGTAACTTACAACTCGTAAGTGTTTTTTGCATTTTTCTCTCAGGCCATTATGGCTCATCTGGGCGGTGTTTGTAGAGACTAGAGGTCTCTAAAAAAATTGTTGCGGTTCTGTTTTTGGTTTATTTCTTTATTTTTCCGGCCCGATTCACACCTTTCCAGCTCTCTCAGCTTTCCACAGTTCTCGGTGGACCTTTGACTGACTCCAGAGAGAGTTATCCCGGGTTGCATTAGGCATCGAACAACCGGAGTCCATCACGAAATCAAAGGCTTGGGGAGAGGCCGGCCTGAATACTGATCTGAGGCCTGCGGTTCCACTGTGGCACTGCGGAGACAGGAGCTTCTGTAGAATCAAAGAACTCAGGACTTCAATGAAAATAACACTCCCTCCACTTTGGAAAACATAGACTAGATTTAAGCATGGAAAAAGAACAAAAGCATCAGAACAGAATAATAACAATGTGTGTCTCCATTTTTTATTCTTTAAATAATAATGAGTGAAATGATAATTACCATAAATCATAATACGGGTTGTATGACAACACAAATATTTAACTTTATGAGAATTAAATATGTAAGTGGGTTGAGTTGTAAGTAGGTTGACCTGAAATCATCTGTTATATTTGGTCAAAAGGCCTAGTACATTCCACGACAATTTGGTTTGGTTTATATTTGTCCGAGATGGCTTTGTTGCTGGATCACGGCCTCTCGGCTCCCTGTCTGACCTTGGAGAAGCTAACTTAATTTACCACTGTCCAGCATCGGTAATCTGACACCGCCGTGGGTCATATTATTCTAACCTCAGAATATTATTGCTGTTGACCTTTGCAAAGGTGATGACCAGAGGAGGGGAAAAAACGAGAGAAACGGAACAACGCAAGCGTGATGAATGGCACCCTTCAGCCGGGAGGACGGTTCTGACGGCATGTGACGTGCGGCCGGCCAATCGGGTCCCCGCTCTCGTCCGCATCCTCCTGCCGTTGACAAACAAGGGGCTTGGATTTCCCAGCGTGCCTGGCATTCCTTTCGGGCTGTCTTTCCTGGAGCTTTTCGAAAAGGGCCCCGTGAGCCTCCCACCCAGAAGCGATCGCCGAGGCAGCGAGGCGCACACAAAGCTCCGGGGTTGCTCGGTTTGTTCTGCGGGCTCTCCTCCCCGTCGGCTGTTTGCCTAGTAATTCAATTCAGATGTGCAGGATCCAAAAACATGTTTGCTTGAATGAAATCCACCCCTCCACCCGCACGGACCAGGGCCTGTGCTTTTCTTAGCGGTGTTCCAAGTTGAACGGGCCCGGCCGAGGCACTGCCACCTCTGCCTTTTTCATCCTGAGACCCTCCGAACAGACAGACACCTTGTCTCTCCACTGGCTCCTTTTTTCCCCCATTTTTTTTCTTCTTCTTTATTTTTCTTTTTCGCGTTACGCCGTCTGCTCGAGACGCTGAGTGTCGCCGCGGCGTCTGCTAATGCTACTCGCTAGCATACCTGGCGGCAGGCCGTTGTGTCGCGGAGGCCGGTGTTTCTGGAGAGGACATGGGGGCTCGGCCTTGTCAACGCGGATACCATCTGGTTCCCGGTTGCTCTTTCGGGGGCCGTCGCCTCACGTCGTCGACGTTGTTTATATTTAAAACACGTCTCGTGTTCCGTGCGGTTTCCTTATTACACCTTGCCCAGGGATCATGAAGCCAGGCATGTGAGGCCGTCATGGGGTTGGAGAAATATCACCTCCAAACATAAAGCCACTGAATGGGGGTATTGATTGGCCCAGGAGTGGCTGCTTAGTTGGGCTCCATTAAAGGGCTTTGGGCAAGTCTTCAGTTGTAAATTAGGAGGGTTTTTTATCGGTTTTTTTTCTGAGCTGGCCTCTGTTGAACTTAAGTTAAAATGCTCATTTAACAGACAATGCAATTTAGTTGTTAGGGCTTTAATAGTGTCTTGAACCTATTTCGTTTTTTTTTGGGAGAGAGAGTTTTAGGTTTGGTTATGTAAGGAGAGGGAGAGAGTAGGTTGATGGGATAACCATGTCTGTGCCTTAGACCGCAGAATAACCTCTCCCGTTCCCGGGAGATGGCTGTGGAAGATCGGATGCAGGCCAAGATGTTAGCGCATTTTTACAACCTAAAAAGTATTATCCATACATTTTTCCTGGCACATAGAACTAATGTACTGATTCGAATCGGTGTATCCAAACTGGTGCTTTTTAAGCTTCACAATCGGTTCAGAGAACTCCATTGGCGTACTCCAAAAGTATGAATTATTAACACGTGATATCCAATTCTCACTGATGTGCTTCCCAAAATGTGTTGGCACTCAGGTCTAGAGGTCTCTAACTGCCTCCACATTATGGAGGGAATACAGGCACATTGTACATGAAATAGGACAACACAGAGTCACTGAAGTATACATGAAGTGTGGGAGCATGGGGTTCATTAATAATAACCACATATTTTATACAGCCATGACATGATATCAAAGGCTTTGGCGCGTTTGAATGAATCATATGCACCTACGCCGAATTATGAATTCAAACGAATTCGCCTCCAAATGCACTATAGTCCCGGTGAAAACAAAAGAAGTCAAGCGATCTCATTATAGACGCTGCTTCACGTGAAAATATATTTGCGTGATTGCTAGCTGACATGGCCAAAATCATAGTGTACTTCGGGTCCTAGTGTACTAGGGGCAGACACAAGTTTGCAGATTTTTTTATTTATTTTTTTCAATAAAGGAGGAAAGGTTGGGCAGGTTTTAAAATTAAGCAGAGAGAAAGAGAGAGAGAGAGAGAGACAAAAGAAGCATGGCTGAGATTTGGAACAATCCTAAGCAGCATGGAAGTAGGAGAGCTTGCAGTCCTGTCTGAGGTCTCAATGCGGACCTTGTTCCCCTCCCCACCAGTCCACGTTGGTGAAGGGGGGTTTGGAGGGAGGTGTGTGTGTGTGTGTGTGGGGGGGTGGGGGGGGTGGCTGGGGGAGGTGGCGGGGGCTGGGGGAGGTGGCGGGGGAGGGGAGGACACTGAGGAAAGGTTAGACTGGAGGAACAAGACTCCTTTCTCGACCCCCCGTCCCCCCCCCGTCCTCCCCCGTCCCCCCGTCCCCTCCCCCGTCCCCCACCACCCGGACCCTCCCCGCCCGCCCCACCCATGTGACGGCCTGGGCCAACAAGTGCTCCATTCAGTTTGAAAGCCTGAACGTGGGCCTACTGAAAGTGGAGTCGCTGGTTATAATTATTATTATTATTATTATCCTCGTCTTCATCTTCGTCGACGCCGTGGTGGACGCGGCCGGTCATTCGGGCCAGGTCTGCAAGCTGCTATCGTGTCGGAACCAGAACTGGCCGAGCTCCGGGGGTTTTTCCTATGGCGCTGTAGAACAGAGTGTGTTAACACGATTAAAATAGCTCCAAACAGGAGACGGGAGAGGAAGCAAGTTCTTCATGGTCTTTCTCCCCGCTCATAATATTACTGGTGTGAAGGTATTGGAAGCACAGAAGTATAGAATAATAATAATCATAAACTTTATCTGTGTAGTACTTTTCAAAACAGTTATAAGTAAGACACACGCATTCTGTTAAATATCAAATGTGTATGTGCTTTCCTTGGGTGCTGGTTTGGATCGGATCCATAAATCAGAACATACTTCCCTGATTCCCTAGAGGTCCATGCATATGTATGTTTGTATGTGTGTGTGTGTGTGTGTGTGTGTGTGTGTGTGTGTGTGTTTTTTAGCTGTATGCTGTTTTTTGCTGTAGTAGATCCACTTTTATTACAATGTCAGGGTGTTCAGCACACCTGAGTTGGTGGGGCCTTGTGTTGGTTGCGACTTTTGGATTGGTGGCCCTGTTGTTTCACTTGTTAGGCTGAACAAACAGTTCCCCCCTCAGCTAAACGGCTGTAATGGTCTTGGCATGTGTCTGCAGGCTATTAAGTGTTCCTTGGTGCGGGTCCAGATTGCATCATTGGGGTCTGTCACACGCATAGCCCGTGTTGTTGATCATGCAGGGCAACAGTGAACCACTCACACACAAACACACACACACACACACACACACACACATCCTTCCACGTGTGATCATACAACACACACGTTTCAGCATGCACACCACACATGCCGCACGCACGCACACACACACACACACACACACACACACACACGCACACACACACAATACTATTTGCCATAGTGACTTAAGAAATCTCTTTTCACTTTCTTACATCATACACAGGGGATCTCAGCAATCTTCCCCCCCAGGGATGAAAAATGAGAGTAAAATAGTTTAACGATCATGCATAACCGACATGCCACTCACACGGTATCAGACAGCAACTTTGACTGGATGTTTTTTGACGTTTGTCCTCTAACCCGACCGCGTGTCTCCTTCCCCCCCCCCCCCCTGTCTTTCCTCAGTCTAACAAGGTCCCAGTGGTGCAGCACGCCCACCACGTCCACCCCCTGACCCCTCTCATCACCTACAGCAACGAACACTTCTCCCCCGGCACGCCTCCCTCACACCTCTCCCCTGAGATCCTGGACCCAAAGACAGGTACGGGTACCCTGCATCCCTGACCGCTTCCTCCTCTGAGGTTTGAAGGGCTGCGACTGAAGCTCTGCACACACGAGGAGGCTGTTGTTAGCCGTGGCGACGTGTCAAATTGGACATTTTGTGTAGTTCATATCGTATAGCTGTATGTATGGCCTAATGACATTTCGTGTGAACCACATCTCTAGACTGTAGGAGAAAATCTGCTGCTTGTAAAAACTGCTGATCCATGGGATCGATTTTTTTTGTGTAAAAATAAAATACAAATGATCATTCCTTTGCTGTGGCCAAAAGTCATAGCCAGTACCACACTCTCTTTAACTCTGGATAAAGATTTAACAGAGCGACAGAGCCAGGAGACAAGCAGATATTAAACTCTCTATGCTCTGCTCCCCCCCTCAGGAATTCCCCGGACTCCTCACCCTTCAGAGTTGTCTCCATACTACCCCCTGTCCCCCGGGGCGGTGGGCCAGATCCCTCACCCCCTGGGCTGGCTGGTGCCGCAGTAAGTAGTCCCCCTTCTCTTCCACGTCACTCAAAACTACCACCTAATATCCCCTATCACGTTCAGCTACGGCTTAAAAAAAAATGGCCGAACGTCATCTCATTGAGGACTTGGGAAGAAAAATGCTGGTGAAAAACCTCTGCCTTTTTAGCGTTCTGCGTTCGGTAGTGTGAGCTGCGGCGCAGGTGTTTGGCTACAAGAGAGACGCCACTGAGTTTATGCAACGCACCGTGATGAATTATGAACTTTTTAAGAGCTGGGCTCTGGCTCTTGTAATCAATTGTAACGGTGCTGTTCCGCGAGCAGGGGATTTGGGTTGATGAGGGAAGGATTAGTACTGCTGGGTTATCTGTCAGCTGTGTCTCACCCGCACTCCTCTCTCTCTCTCTCTCTCTCTCTCTCTCTCTCTCTCTCTCTCTCTCTCTCTCTGTCTCTCTGTCTCTCTCCCTTTCTTCACCCTCCACCCCTCCTCTTCTCAGGCAGGGCCAGCACATGTACTCCATTCCCCCAGGGAGATTTCGTCACCCCTATCCAGCGCTGGCTATGAACGCCTCCATGTCCAGGTGAGTGGACAGCAAAGCCCCCCCCCCCGCCCCCCCCCCCCCCCCCCCCCCCCCACGCCCCCTTCCCCCTGCTAGAGGGGAATTGCCTGGTCGTACTACATTAACTAATCATCTTTCCCCTGCTCTCTGCTACTAGCCGTTTCTTTTTTATTTTTTGTTGCCCAGTGTTAAAGGGGCATGGGAATGGATCTGATCAAGGATGGTTTGAGGTATTGGGCCTACAAAGGACAGGGGGGGGGTTTGGAGGGGGGGGGGGGGGGGCTCGAGTCTTAAGCAGAAACGAGGTTAGCCTTCCAAGGAGGGAGCGAGCAGACGATTGGCAGTCAGCAGCTGACTCCTCTAGACAGCACTGTCTTCTACCCTCAGTGGGCTCATGCCAGTGTTCTGAACCACTCGGGTAGACACACACACGCACACACGCACACGCACACACACACGCACACGCGCGCACACACACACACACGCACACAAAGATGAAAGAGCTGAAAATCGATGAGGACAAATCAAAGCTTATCTGAAAGGACCACTCCCCTCTGACTTAACTCTCTGCCGCACTGTCAAATTTGGAAAGATTTGTAGCGAGCCTTCCGGTGTTAGCATGCGATTAGGTATTCAGAGGGGTTTCGATTTGATCGATAGTTTGCGCCGGGCAAGCCTCAGACCGACTTTAAGCCTCAGACCTACATACCTAAGTTTTTGCTACACTTATTGACTCTTTTCAATGTGTGAGAGTTAAAAACTGACAGTTTTCTTTTTCACTATTGGCAGGATATGTTTTGGGCTATCTTTGAAGAACTCTTTTCCATTAGCACCCAAATCAGTAGCATGTCTATGGTCTGCTTCGCTTCAAATGATAGTCCAACGTTAAGATCGATAAACATTAAGAGAAATATAAGAGATTAACAGTTGTCCCTCAGTCTGCTCTCGATTCTACCTAACTAGCTCCATTTTATAGAAAGGAAATTGTCTTCCCTGTGCCACAATACATTGTGACCCTCATGATTGTGCTTATGTGGAATTTTAAAAGGTTTTTCTGTGAGCCAACGAAGATGGATTTTCCTCTCTGGTTAATGTCTATTTAACGAGACAACATAGCTGAAGGGGAATGGAACTTCATTTCCCCCCGTTTTGGGCAAAACAATGTTCCATTGTATCAGAGGTTGGAAGCGCGAACGCGTTGGTATCTGAAGGTGTTCTGTGTTTGTGGAGCCCCTTCATGGTCTTGGAAGGTGGTGAGGAAAAGCGGTTTCAGGTGTCAGTCGCCACCCGGCCGCCCCCCCCCCCCTCCCCAACCCACCCCCCCTTCCCCTCAGTCACCATGGTAACCACACACTCTGCTTTTTCTCTCTGGGCAGGGTCGAATAAAGGGGGCTTTTTATTTGGAAGGACACGAAGCATGAAGCTCATTGTGCACTTTATTTTAGTTTAGGTACTTCTGGCGGACAAGCTATACGAGCTAGTGGAAACCGAGTCGCGAGCACAGGGAGGGCATCATTTTTCGGCCGCCCCGACCAGCCCGCCGCGTGCTTCTGAGAGTGCGAAGTGTCATTTTCGAGCGTTAACGCTAACATGTTTCTCTTGTAATTGTCTTGCCCCGCGCCAGCTTGGTGTCCAGTCGCTTCTCCCCCCACATGATGCCCCACCACCCCCACGGTTTGCACCAGACGGGCATCCCTCACCCCGCCATCGTGTCGCCAGCCATCAAACAGGAGCCTAACAGCGACCACATGAGCCCCTCCATGCATGGGTAAGAAGGAGCCCGCCCGGACGCTGTTGCCATAGACAACGGCATCGCGCCGCAGCACAGCCCTCACCCCGTCCACTCACTCACTGCTCGTAATTGAAACGGGCGCACGCCATTCGGAGGAAAATGAAACGAAAACATATTTCTCCGAAAATCACATGAATAACGTGAGAACCGTGTGTGTGTGCGTGCGTGCGTGCGCGTGCGTGCGTGTGTGTGTGTGTGTGTGCGTGCGTGCGTGCGTGTGTGTCTGTGGTCTCAGCAGGAAGTCTCCGGGTCCCGCCAAGAAGGAGGAAGACAAGAAGCCGCACATCAAGAAGCCGCTGAACGCCTTCATGCTCTACATGAAGGAGATGAGGGCCAAGGTGGTGGCTGAGTGCACGCTGAAGGAGAGCGCTGCCATCAACCAGATCCTGGGCAGGAGGGTGAGCACAGTGTGGCAGGGATTACACCGGACGCTGGTGTCAGAGTGTGTGTGTGAGTGTGCGTGTGTGTGTGTGTGTGTGTGTGTGTGTGTGTGTGTGGGTGTGTGTGTGTGTGTGGGTGCGTACACACGTGCAGAGTTTGACTTCATTCTTACACATTTCATTTGTTCTAGCCAGTTTGGCTTGTGTTTTGAAACACATAATAATTCATGCCAGATGTTTGGTTTTGACACACACACACACACACACAGTAAAACGCTGTTCCTATTTGACCACTCCCCCCACCCCACCCCCCGTCCACAGTGGCACTCACTATCACGAGAGGAACAAGCCAAATACTACGAACTGGCTAGAAAAGAGAGGCAACTCCACTCTCAACTCTACCCTGGCTGGTCTGCGCGAGATAACTACGTGAGTGGGGCCCTTTCAGGATCTGTCGTCTGAGCCCAAGTGGTTTCACAGACGCACGCACTTTATGTCCACCAGCCGCAGAACATATTTCACTATGATAACACTAGGTAAAGGCGACGAAACCCCCGTGAACTGAGTTCTGTGGAGGTGGCGTCGAGGCAGTTGGCTTTGTCTTGGATTGCGAACAGCCTTTTCTGACCGCACGGTTGTGTTTGTCTGAGCAGGGAAAGCGGAAAAAGAGGAAGAGAGATAATAAGCCAGACTCGACACCGGAGGGTAAGCAGTCTTTTCTTTCTCTCCAACTTCTCATGGGCTCATTTTTTTTCTTCCTTTTTTCTTTTCATTTCTTTGTAAGGCCACGAAAAGCCCCTCTTTTAGGGGTCTGTGTGAAATGGAAAAGAGCTACTTGTGGTTTCGATTTCCAAATCAGCTTAAAACACATCAATAACTTGCTTCTTTTTATACTTTCCCCTCACGTTACTTTCCCTACAAACTCCTCCATACTAACCCTTGTCCTTCTTCTGTGTGTCAACATGCAGCCTATGAGATTCAGTGCTAATAGTAGCAGGTATGATAGCCGTCAGCGTTACGTTGGCTATGTCACCTGTCTGTTCAACGCTGTTCTATTCGTCCTGTGTTATCAACGCAGCGAAGGCGAAACAGTCTTCATCGCGTGTCGCGCACCTCTGTCGACTGTTTGAGTCGGTGTGGAAGCCGTGTGTGCTGCATGTGCCCGCTCTTTCCTTTACCCTCATTCTGTTTACCAACTCCGGCGTTTTGGTTGCGTCATTTCTTTTGCTATTCTCTGGCTTGACTGGCCGTTCAACAGCGTTTCTCTTTCATTTCCCCATTTCCACGTTCTTTCCCCGTCTCCAGACTTCTCCATAAGGAACAAGAAGCAGTGCGTGCAGTACCTGCCCTCGGAGAAGATGTGCGACAGCCCCGCCTCGTCCCACGGCAGCATGCTGGACTCCCCGGCCACGCCCTCGGCGGCCCTGGCCTCCCCGGCTGCCCCAGCCGCCACCCACTCGGAGCAGGCCCAGCCCCTGTCCCTGACGACCAAGCCGGAGGGGCGCGGGCACCACCCTTTCTCTTTTCACGGCAAACACCCCGGATCTTCCTCTTCCTCCTCCTCCTCTTCATCTTCGTCCTCCTCCTCTTCCTCCCACCACCCGCACATCGCCCTCCCGATCGGCGCTTCGGGCAGCCAGCCGACCACGCCCATTTTAAGCCGGCCAATCCCGTTCAGTTCGCTGCACCACTCCATGCTGTCACCTCCCTCTCCGTTCCATCAGGCTGCCCTTCACTCCCATCATGCCCTGTTCCAGTCCCAGCCCCTCTCCTTGGTAACCAAATCAACCGACTAAATTTACTCTTTTATTGTGCTGTATATTGCTTTTACTTAAAAAAAATAGATATTAGTACAACTTTTTGGGGGTATAGTGAAAAGGAAGAAATACTATTGGTCAATATTTGATCCCTCCTTTTCTACATCTCTCAATTAAATGTATTTTTTGTAAAGTTACTGCAGGACTGGTTTCTTTTTTGATGCATTTATCTAATGAACCTCTTGTATAAAAGAACCGATGTACATAAAAGTTTCTTTAAAAAAAGTAAAAAGAAACAAAAAACACAATTCCTTCTAGCCAAAACTTGATTAATTTTAGTATTAAGTTGAATTCATAGTGCAGGCCAATAATTACAGCCCAGGCAACTACCCCTTTTCAATGCTCAAATGCTCAATTGTGTGACCCCTCTTTGACATGTTAAATAAACCTTTGAAATTGTTTCATAAAACAAATGTTGTTTTCTCTGTGTTCCCACCTGGGCATCTTTAATTAATCCTTTCACATATTTTGTACATTCAGCCGCTTATTAAAACTCAAACTATCGTGTTGTACATTAAAGATAAAAGCAGATTCATAGATGCGAGGAGAAGCTTTTCCCAGAGATATGTTTTTACATGTGAATTTATTGGCTGCTGTAGGCAATTGCTGGTTGACATTCAATTTTCATAATTACACTCTTTGGTTGCATCCATGAAAAAACACTTTTCTTCAACATAACAGCTCATATCCATAGCAATTGATGATAGTAAGGGGAGGAATCAGAACTAAATGTTTAATAAGGTGAATTTAGGCTACCCACACTGGAAAATGTGAGGCTGCATCAGGGTAACAAAATTCAAAGCCAAAAATAAATACAAATAAAAAAATAATAGACATCTGTTCTTTCCTGGAATGTAGAAAGTCCCATAACAACGACAAAAAACCAGGTCAGCCCTCCCTCCCCAGCACACTTAAAAAAAAAAAAGCCTTCTCGCTTTTCCCTGTTCCTCACACTCCTTTGCCACATCTTTATTCACCATTTGGCAGAGGGCTGAGGCTTTAATTAACTCCACGGTAATGGAATGGAACCCTAGGGACCTCATTAGGCAATTCAATTAGTGGAAAAATACACACGGTGGGTTACAGTTTTTGGTGGCTTTGGAGATGGAAGAGTAGTGCCAGGGATGGACCAAATTAGCATTGTTATCTAGCGAAAGGGGCCTGTACTGACTCTAGACTGACTACCCGTGTTTCTGGACCAATGTCCTCATACCTGGAAGAGATGGTTATGTGTTTGTTTTTTTAGTACGTACATATATGTTAGTTCATTCGTCGACAGACATGTTTTTTAACGACGGGCCAGTATCGATTCGCTTAGACTCACAAATAATGAGCAAAAGGATGGTACTTGTGAACGAGCATCGTGGCACACTAGTGTTAACATTTGTAACACACTCTATTTATATTCATAATAGGTCCATGAAACCTTTTCTATCATAATACAGCGCCCCATCTCATTTGCACTGGCTCATGTCTGTTGCACCCACCGATGGACTGGCTGGTGCTCATGGAAGGTTTCAGTCCAGGGTTTTTGCCCTGCGGTGAGAGACAGGAGCTGTCAGTCTCCTCCGTTCTGTTTCAGCCAATCATTAGCGATAATAAGTCTTTGCTTGTTTGCCTTTCTGTCCTACACCATTCAAGGCAGAGACCTTGGTCTGTCCTGTGCCAGGCCTGTCTGGCCGCCCTCAGCCACCTCCACCATCCGTCACTGAAATCACAGGTAATGAGTTGTCAAAAGCAGGCAGGGAAGCTACCTCCTCAAGGCCACACTTCTGTTACAATGTTCCTCCGAGGACAATAAGTAACTCCCTGAGCATGCATCGCTGTTTTATTAGTAGGCCTATCCCTGGAATGAGTGTCTAACTCAAAACAAGATAATAATACTATTTGTTTCCCTCATAATTCAAAATAGAAAATGCATTACTGTTCAATGGCCATCTTGGTTGGCAACACAAACAGAATTTAGATGGAAACCCCTACAGCCTTGCATAGGATGTTAAATAATTATTTTGACGGGGGACGGGGGGGGGGGGGGGGGGGGGGGGGGGTCGCTTTCAGTTTTAGGTCTGTTGGTATTCAACACCACATAGAATAGTGATATTTCATTTGTCTCTCAAACACCACTGTTCCAATGATATTGTTGTATGTTCAACATTTTCTTTTCGACATCTGCCATGTAAGTACAGGGTCAGATTTAATACATGTTAATTTTACTCATTAAATTCGTGCAGACTCCTGCCAAGGTTCTATTTTTTCTTGTAGGATTGCTTTGATCTTGAATTCAATTTTCAGGTTAACCCTTTGATATTTTAAATGTGTGACGCTGACACATTGCACTGACACATGTCCCCAATGACACTCTGGAGAAGTCCAGAATCAAATGGAAGCAAACTACATTTTGGGGTTTGAGTCAGTTTGAATACAATTTCCAAATAAAGAAATAGACAAACATTTTGACATTTCACAAATTTAGAACCATAGAAAAATTACAATTTTAGATGTATATTTCATATATATATATATATATATATATATATATATATATATATATATATTGTATTTTAAACTACAGACATATAATTAATACACCAGTTTATCGTCTTATTTCCTTTTTTAGACTTTTTAACTATTATTTTCCACTATTTGTTTTTACACCAGATTGTTGGAGATCTCTGGAGGGCGTGTTTCCCAACGTGATTTTAATTGATTGTTTCCACAACTCTTATGGAGCTTGGTGAGACTCAGCTGGCAGCTCTGTGAAACCAGGTATGGCTGGCTGTGAGCTTAAGTCCCTTCTTAATGTATAATTCATACCCATTTGACCTTAACTACGAAAATGCAAATGGTGCTTAAGAATGAGAGAGATAATTTGACTTTTCAAATGTCAAACACCATAATTAAGACATATTCATTACGAGAATCCACAGGCCTCCCATCTCCAGCTGACATGTAAAACACCTCCAATTAACATTTGGATGATTAGCCTTCCAAAACACCTCTATAGCCGTGGTACTGCGGCCTGAGGAATGTAGGAGGGGCTTCTACTGTAAAACGACGTTCTACCTTCGTATAAAGAATTTTGCAAAGTCATAAAATATTTCCGCAAGCAAGCAAATAAACACACAAACACAAACACACGCACACTCACATACACACAGGGTGATATAGGCTACATTTAGGCTGCGGATAAAAACATATGCTCATTGCTCACGTTATTATTTGTACATTTTTCACAATGCAATCCATAAACTATAAACCAATGAATAATACCTGGACAATCTAAAAAGATCAAATATTGAACGTTCACGTTACTACTTAAAAAATACCAATCGTGATATGTACCTAACGCATGGCAGGTTTAGGCCCAGGCTATATCTTACTGGACCGCACTGCCACCTGCTGTTAAATTCGGCCTAGAGTAGGCTAGACCTAGAGTAACGACACTTTTTTGTGAATTCATTCTTGACTATGAATTTTTTATTATTTGTTTAAAATGCTGCTCTCTGGTGTGAAAGCAAATATTACATATACAAATATGCAGACGATACTTATAAATTGCCGTCCAGAAAGCAAAAACGATGTAGTTACACCGCTTCAAACCTATGTGTGGCGGTAGCGGCATTTCGCATCGGTACAACATCTGTGGCTTTGTACAGAAGAAGAACATTATTTCCCATGTCTTCCTGATTGTCACCCTGGTCACTGTCACACTTTCGATATCGCTCAACAGTTGCCTCAACGCTTGTGCAGGCCAGGTTAATAGCGTGACAGGCATCCGATTGTCTTAAGCCTACTCTTTCATTGGCATAATGCGGACAGTTATTGCAGTAATAACGTTACTCACGCTGGTATATTTGTGCGCAGGTGAGTTTTCACATGATTTTGTATTTATTTTTTGATACGAAAGCTATCTCAGATATTTAGCGTCACTTTTTATTGCAGCCTACATCCGGATTGACTTTACAGTACCAGCTATTCGTAAATGGTGTGGGGATATTTGATTTACTAATTAGTTGCGTTTAGCTAGCTATTTGGTGTTAGCATTACTAACCGTACTGTAGGCTTTATTTGACTATGAACGAAGTTAAGGTAAAGGACAAAGTCCAATCAAATGGAGTTATACTATGGTTGACAGGCAATATTATTTGTTATCTTTTCCGTGTTCAACTTAAATCGTAACAATTGGTCAAAGATTTGCATCTGTAAATTTGCATCCAAGGCTTTTTACTGCAACAAATGAACGTTGATGGTGACCTATTTTTATGTCACTGACAGTAATACTATTGTGAATAAATATCTTTGCTCTAAAGTCGGCTCCATTGTCTCTGGTTTCTTGATAGGTAGGACTACCATGGTTCCCCAAAAATCACCTTCAGGTTCTCTGAGTGTTCCACCTTCTACGCCAGATAAGCAAGAACCAAACGTGAGTAAAGCTGTGAACAGCCAGGGGCAAGCGGCTAAAGATGACAACAATTTGCCAAGCACAGGGGACAATGAAAAGTCGGCAGAAGCGGCTGGCCAGGTGGGGGACACACACACGAAGAATGAGGGACAAAAAGAGGACACGCCTGATACTAAACTGGACAAGGGGGACAACCCCCCGACTAAGCATGGGAAAGACCAGTCATCTACATGGGTTGACGACGAGAAAAGAGACGGCTCTCCGAATGCTAAGGGAAAAGCCATGCCAACGAAGGAAGAGGCTGCGACAAAAGCTCACAAGGTAGCAGACCCTGTGAAGGGCAAAAAAGATGCGGAAGAGAAACAGAAAGATGATCCACCTTCAAAGAAAAGCCCAGATGGGGAAAAAGACAAGAAACAAGATGATCCACCTTCAAAGAAGAGCCAAGATGAGGAAGTGGACTCACCTAAGGACGAGAAAGAAAAAGGGGGTGTGACTTCAGAGAAACAAGAAGATGGTCCACCCTCAAAGAAAAGCCAAGATGAGGAAGAAGACCCACCTAAGGACGAGAAAGAAAAAGGGGGTGTGACTTCAGAGAACCAAGAAGATGGTCCACCCTCAAAGAAAAGCCAAGATGAGGAAGAAGACCCACCTAAGGACGAGAAAGAAAAAGGGGATGTGTCTACAGAGAAACAGGAAGAAGATCCACCCTCAAAGAACAGCCAAGATAAGGAAGAAGACTCACCTAAGGACGAGAAAGAAAAGGGCGCTGTGTCTACAGAGAACCAAGAAGATGATCCACCTTCAAAGAAAAGCCAAGATGCGGAAGAAAAAGGAAATGTGGCCACAGAGAAACAGGAACTGGACCCAACTTTGAGGAAAGGCAATGCTGAGGGGGAAAGCCCGGATGATGAAGTTGATGTGGAAGAAGATGAGAACCATGGCCTGCCTAAGAAACCAAAGGAAGTCGTCAACCAGTCAGGGGGAGGAAAAATAATTTCGAACTTCAACGGATTGCAGCCGGAGGCTGAGAGCAGTCACTTCTTCGCCTACCTTGTGTCCACAGCTGTATTGGTAGCGGCTCTCTACATTGCCTACCACAACAAGCGAAAGGTGCTCATTCCCTTTACTACCTATGAGAACATGTTGAATTCCATAAAATGTTCTGTACGATGTTCATAAATTGACTATAATATGAATCGAGTGTTTAGGTTACATCTTATCTTTTCTCGCTCATCGTCTTTCAGATCTTTGCCTATTGTCTGGAGGGGAAAAAAACGAGATCCACTCGTCGGCCCAACAGCACAGATTATCAGAAGCTGGACCAGAAAGTAAGGACCGTTTTAATATTTATAATGTCATTAAAGTAAAATGTTGCCTTGGTTTGTGTGAAGCTTGTTTTGCATTGCAACTGAAAGATCAGGAGTATGTTATGATGTCTGATACAAGTAAATACCTTTTTTAGGCCATAAGGTCTAAATGTTAAAGGGATAGTTCAACTTTTTTGTTGTTGTCTGACTAGGGGTAAGTAGGAACCTACCTTGTCTCAAAAAGTGGAACTATCACTTTAGGACTGATTTGATTGGTGTGTAGTTGTCTTAAGGGGTAACTTTTTACTTTAACTTCTCTTTCAGATGTAAGGTTCCATCACTGTTAAAGCCATTGGCCTCGCACTGGATTACTTAAGGAGGGCACATTTAGAATATTTGGGATAGAAAATATACCAGGGTAAAACAATGTTGATCCAACTTTACTGTGATGCATATGCAAACTATATTACACTATAGTTTTAGCCTATTCGTCTAATATTATTTTTATTGTCATTGCATGACTATGCAGAATACACTGTTGCCTTATTCAGGGAAAGAAGGAAGCTGATCATGAAAAGTTAGCATGCTGTGTATTGCACTTGTGTTTTTCTGGGCATCTTCTGTGTTTTTTTGTTTGTTTTTTTCATTTAATCTGACTACTCAGGATACTCTAGTAAAACTGTCTCTTAGGTAAGATTTAAAAAATTCAGATTCTCTAGTTTGACTATGTATTGTGTAACAAAAGAAAAAAGCAATTTTTTAATATTTTTGTGTTCCCTTGAGGGTAAATATATTTCATCTTCTTTGCTGGATAGATCAACGATGCCACCAATGTATGTATGTAGACATTATATGATTTGTTTTGGAATTAATCAAGTACTTTTGGACCCCGGCTAGTATGACCCAATGGTGAAGGCCAGTTGAATGTGATGGGGAGACTTTAACTGAAAAGAGGTTGCACATGGCTCTCACTGTTACTCCCTTTAGAGAAGGGTGGCAAGGCTATAAGTGTTACCGGTAGGATTTCAGGATAGAAGGCTTAGCCACTGACCCACCCAATGTTGATTCTATACGAGTATGTTTAAGGCTTAGGCAAAATGAACTGTGGACAGAGTAAGCTGTATTTGCACTGTGCAGATGGGGGTTCAATAATGGAGTTAAGTGGGTAGGTATTGTAGTTGTAGCCAATGATCCAAATTAGTTGACCACATTTGGAAAATAGTGAGGTGTTATTTATGTACATGCTCTTATGGCCACTGTGACCACCGTTTGAAGGACTCGTTAATACAGAACAGGTTAATTGGATGCATAAATAGACAGGCCAAGTGCAATATACATTTAACTGAATTGCAGTGCACTCAAGGTGTAGAAAGTGAAATGGTTAAATTTGTGTCCGAATAATTATAGCTTGATTGTGATGTAATGTTTTTGTTCTGTGCCTGCTTACACAAATCAACATAGTTGGATTGCTTGTTGAGCTGATTTTTGTTGTTTCTCAATCAACTTAGCTGTATTTTTGTAATAGTTTGAGGGAATGGTTTACCTAAATAATTATTTTTGGAATGCTGGACCAATGTGTTGAAAAGAAAATTTGAAATAAATGTATTTTATACTTTGTTGTATGACAACCTCATATCTAAATCATATTTACAACTGCCCGAAGATACACAAAACAAAAAGGTAAAGCTAATTCAGTTTATTCGATTATAAAGTTAATTTTATAATGAAGGGATCCAGGAGCAATGATCGGTGTACCATCTCAACTTTAAAGGTAAAGCACAAACATTCGATTGACATGCGATTAACGAAGTACAGGAAACTAGACAATATTAACTGGAAGGATTCTCATGTCTTCCACACCCAACATTTTTTTTCAGTGCGATAGCTTCAAATGGGAAGCATATTTTTGGTCTCCTCTTCATAAATGTCTGGTATTTCTCCGATAGTAGACGATATCATCCTGACTGTGGGACAACCACGCAGCTGAATCTCGTACTGAATGAGCTGCTTCCAGAATCCATTGTTTGGTCTTATAATGGCACGACAACATTTGACCCGTCCATGCGCCTCCAAGAGCGTCATGTCATTATGCTTCATGAAATACGCCATGCACAACGCGGAGGAGCGGCTCACTCCGGCGTTACAATGTACCAATGTGCGACCACACTGCTGCGCTACTTTGTGTATTTTATCTGCCACAAGGTCAAAGTAATCACTCAGAGGGGACAGTGGAGAGTCAGCTACAGGTATATGGATGTATTCCGTTCCTGATATATTAGCGTGGTTCATGTTTTCCATAGCACTGATTATGCAAGTGATGTTTTGACGAGATACAACCTCAATGTCTTTTGCCGCTCGAGCGTTGCTTAGAAAAAGGTGATCTGTAATCTTGCATAAACCCGAAATTGTTGGTACTGATGATTGATACATTGGCCTACATAACTTAAATTGATAGCTAGGCTAATACAGCTAGTCCAACATCCATCTGCGTACGGCCTATGTCGCTATGCGATCGTTTTGGGATACAAATAGTTACGTTAAAATGACGTTATTCAAGTCAACAATATCATATTTAACATGACTTTATCTGAATATGTCGCACTCTCAGCTAAAGATCGTTCCAGCGCTTTGGACACTAAAAAGGTTTGGACGACGTTGGCTGGGTTGGGCGTTTGTCGCTTGCCTTTGTGTTTAATGTGTTGTGAACTTCTACGGGGAGCGGGTACAACCAAAAATATGGCAACACACAAAACGCAGTCCTCCGCCATCAACTACATTTTAGCTCGTGCGCTTTATCCGCACTGCAGTTTTCTCCGTTATTAAAAGTCAATAATACTGATTTGTGTGTGTGTAAAAGGTTTATTATTCACTGTAGGCTATAGAAGAAAATATCCAGCCTTATTTCTAAAAACATATTATAGGCTGTTATTATAAACATTAATTGTAATACACACTGTGGCAAAAAGTATATCCTAGGCCTAGGCCTAATTAAAAGATGATTTAACAAGAAAACGCATGGCCATATTCCTGCATGGTTGCTGTGTGTGCCTTGCCTGTACATATTTATTCCATAAATTTTAAAGTAGGCTAGCATACCAAGTAGGCTATTTGTTATATGAACCATGTACTGTTGGTTGTGGACTATTATTGAAAAAATAATAACTTGGGCCCCAAATTCATAGCACTCCCCCAATCTTCTTCTCCCTTCTGGTTGCCAAGGGAACACAGATGGTGGAGAAGAACGACTGGGTATATTACAAAGGATCGTAAACCTGTGGCAGCTCGAGTCCGTAGCTTTCTGGTCCGGAGGAAAATATTTGGGATCTACAATACAATACCTGCAATACAAAATTCCCTTTCGTTCGATAGAAAGCTTTATTTCAGTGTATGTATTTAAATATTGACTACCCGTCTAACTCGCAATGCGCAGATGTTTATTGGCACTCCGCCGGGCTCCACTCTCTCCGCTGTCTTCTCCACGCTAAAAGCTCGCTCGATAGGCTTAAAGACACTCCTCTGCGGGTATCCAGAGAGGTTGGCTTGCGTAATGGTAGGCGTTTTAGTTTTCTCTTATGTGAAATCATTGTATCTTGCCATATGCCTGTCTGAAATCGTTTATATAGGCTAATATTTGATGTAAAAAAAAACAAATAGGGAGGATCCGTTGATTCTTCGGTCCAGACGCGATTGCCTAACTGCAGAACAGTTGCAAGACCAGGTGCACGGAAACGGAAGGTAGGTTATTATCCCAGGCTCCCCTTATGTATCGTTTTGTTAATTCATGAATTTGTCTATGACACCAGCCTACGCTGTGTGTGGGGTCTGAAGATAATTTACAGTACATATTATTGTTAGGCTAGTATTAAGTATGTAAGTGTAAGGAATGTAAGTGAACAAAAGGCTACAGTTAACATTTGACAACAGGGATATTGAAATTAAATACTAGTTATTATAGTATTATAGTATAGCCATTTCCACATAGGTGACGCTTAACATCATCATATTTGGTACTCTGACAATGAATACCAGCCTGAAACAAGAGATGGTGTAAATCAAATCATATCTATCTATCTATCCATCTATCCATCTATCCATCCATCCATCCATCCATCCATCCATCCATCAAGCAAGGTGGTGGAGTATCATCATCAGGATAGAGCACCCTTCACCAAGCTAGCTATTCTGAACGCTGGTTCGGTCTGCATGTGCGTTAAAGGCATATCACTGTCATTGCTACAGGGTTCTGAAGACTGAGGAGGAGGAGCTTTCGAAAAACTGGACAGAACAGCTGTCAGGTGTTCCCATGACAACAAGGTCGGTGCATAAGGGGTTCCGGAAAAAAAGTGGAAGAATTGAAATGACTGACGCATGACAGGTAGCCTATAAGCTATGTCCATGTTATCCATGAGCTAGAAGAAATAGTATAAAATAAGAAAAAAGTAATAAAAAAAGTACATTTACAGACGAGACGTTAAAAGCGTGCAGCAGGAGACCTGTAAAGTGATCACTTAAACCTTTATGATCCTAATAGATAAAACAGTGGAGAGAAAATTCCCACCATCCTGGCCCTATAAATCTTCTGCTTTAAAACATTAAATAACTATTAAGCTCTGGCAATATTTTAACGGTCTGCCGTGACCTTCTGTCCTTCAATATGATCCTATAAGCGGGCTTTTCGGGCAGGGCGTGTGTGTGGGTTTGGTTGCACTTTCTGCTGCTCTGTGCTTTGTGTTCCCTACCAGGCGTGCAGGGAGGCCCAAGATCCGACAACAGTGTTTACCTGCTGTCAGACGCTGGTGTCAACAGGTGCCAAAGGTCGTCCAGTGAACGTAATGTCAGGTGAGCTGCTGTTTTTTTCTTTTTTTCTAAGGAATTTCATTTTATTTTATAATATGAATGTTGCTCTTTGCTCTTTCATTTTAAGTGCGGTCGCGTGAGTTAAACCCTAACCTTAATGCCTACGTAAACACATCTGCGGTTAATTCCGCTGCCCGGAATCAGTGGTTGGAGAGAACGTGATGCAGAGTGTAAAAGCGGAGCTGTATCTAAATCAGATTACCATAATCTTCTGTCACACTGCATATGGTTTTGTAGTCAACATGTTGAGCTTGGCGGTGGTGGAAGTCCAGCCAACAGACAGATTGGGTTGGAAGTTATCAACAGTAGGGGAGGAAAGATGGTCTGATATGTGTCTGTCTGTCTGTGTGTCTGTGTCTCTCTCTCGGTCTGTGTCTCTCGCTCTCTGTCTCTGTCTGTCTGTCTGTCTGTCTGTCTGTCTGTCTGTCTGTCTGTCTGTCTGTCTGTCTGTCACAGTATATCCATCCATTTTGCATTAATCAAACATATTCATAATGTACTTCAGCATACTCTATTGCTTTTGTTTTGGACATTCCCTCTACAGTGGCCTCCACTGGGAATGCCAGCCATCCAGCAACGGGGAGCCGGGATCTGCCTTTACGGTGCGATGGAACGCTATAGGCCACATGACCAGTTCCTACCTCGCTTTGCTTTACATGAAGTATCTATCAATATTGGTGATTGAAAGTGATAATTTAAACAATAAAACATTTAATGGTCATTAGTGTTACGATCTAACATATACAATAATCAAAAGGTACCCTATGGTGTTGGCTTGATGGGAACAAAGCTAATTGTAGAGGGGTAAAAGAAAAACACGTTATATTTGATCTGGTTACAGGCTGCGGTCTTATCCCTGTCTCTCTCTCCCTCTTATCCCATGGGAACGCTTAGCTGTTCTCCCTCCCTCTCTCTCTCCCTCTCCATATCCCATGGGGATGTTTAGCTGTTCTCCCTCCCTCTCTCTCTCCCTCTCCATATCTCATGGGGATGTTTAGCTGTTATCTAGCTGAGCTGAACCCAGAGACTCATTAGACCTTCCTCCTTGTGTGCCTGATGAAAAGGCCTGACCGGACTGTCAACTCACCACTCGGTGTGATCTCTGTATCCCCCCCACTTATTGCTCATTCTTTCAGAACTGTCCACTCTCTTCAACCTTTAATATTTCCGACTTGTCGTCTTTACAACGAACGTCTATCATGACCAACCAGAGTCTGTTTATGGACGTGTCTGGTCTAGGTCATATGCTGTTACCACCGCATAGCCTTAGTGAAACGTTTGCCTGTGTACAATTTCCAAATCTGTGTGTGGGTTTGTGTGCTCACGCACATGCGCTGTAATGTGATGTACAGATTGTCTGTATGGGTGTGTAACATATACTACGTTATCCGTGTGTGTGTGTGTGTGTGTGTGTGTGTGTGTGTGTGTGTGTGTGTGTTTGTTTATAACTTGAATCCGCCAGAATGCTTTGTGTTATCAACCCAACGCTGGTTGATATATTTGATAATTATACTTAGGTAATACCTCATCCTCCCCAGACTTTCTCTCTAAATTCCCCATTGGTGTTTACCTCTGGTTATTTAAAAACACAATAGCCTCATTTCGACCGTTTGGTATTTAATACCAATGAATGCACTAACAATCTCCGACTAATTTCTAACATTACTAACGTTGGCTAACATATCTAACCTGCACTAACCTGTTCTCTGAATGCTGACGGCTGGACGTGTCTTTTCTAACACACTTTACTAACTAACCATTTGCTTCTTCGCCCTCAGTCTGAGACTCCATATCTTCTCCAAGAATCCTGAAACCCTTTTCTTTGAGGTGGGTATTGTCATGTGTAATTGAAAAGTATTTTCCCCATCATTACGATGGACCTTTATCTTCGATCAATAGTCTACGTAAACGTATCGTACCACTCCAAATGTAGAATATAAATGTTGAGAAGGGGTTTCAGGATTTCAGACACAACACTAACCGCGCGCGTTGTGAAAATATGCGGTGAGCTGGTAGTGTTCTGGGTCGACCACACAAAGATTCCACCAGAGATACCCCTGAAAACAGCATTTGCCCGCGCTACTGAAATGATTGAACTCATGGACAAACACCCTTTCCTGAGTCATTGCACTTGATTTGAAATCGTTGTGGCTTGACAGAATTGTCAGAGAATGGGGCTCTTCTTGTCTGTTGTGTGGCCAATCCTGAAGACCACCAGCTCACCTGTAATGGCCTCCAGCAACTCTGCACTGACAAAAGCAAACAAGAGTGCCAACCTTTCCCACTGTTGTATTTAACTCGGTTGGGACTGGACTAACAATTCATTCTGAGACTACCTACGCACGTGGAAATAGGATATTGTGCTCTTTACTACGTTCTTTCACACTAACACAATGTTTTGTTTTTCTCCAAGATTAGAGTTTAAGCTCTCGCTGTGCCGTTGGATAGGAGAAAGCATGTTCAACACTCATTTGTATTATCTGTCAATGAGACAGAAAAAACAAGCTCTACTTTTGTATCCTTGACTACTAACAATTCTCAAAAAATGAACCTAAGGCACGTTAGTATTGGATATACATGAACTAATACACTAACAAACCAACTAACATACTAACTACTAATTAAAACCAACAAATGATTTAACAAACTAATTCATGACTGGTTTGCCACTGGTTGCCCAACTTATTTTGTTGTATACACTACCTTCATAGTCTAACTGTGTACCCATAATGTTACATGAAAAAAGAGGACATTTTAAAGGAATGGAATATGTGGATGACCGAATGTGTGTGCATGTATTGTGTGTTTTTCCTGCATGTGTGGATTTGTGTGTTTGCGCTATCACGTGTATTGTTCTTTTATGAAATGTTACTATAGGGGCATTATCTTCCACCGATGAACGGAATTAAAATGCACGCCTCAGGTCAACTCAATATTATTTCCCACCCTTCTTTCTGACTCCTGGTGGATGGTCTGAAAATGTAACAATGTTATTTGTCAAATGATGTTACTTCTGGTTTATTGTAGAGAAGACAATCGATCACAATGGGATTGCGGGATATTATGTCTGTTTAAACCTACCTCTCCCTAATAACATGAAGAATCCACTCTGTTATTATGGCTATTAAGAAAAACATGCATATTCATTGTCTGTTTACTGTATGAGCTGGATACAATTATGTCTGTTTTCCCCTGAAGTAAAACATGTAAAATATCAAGAATGTTTGTCGGTTGTTTTGAATTAGACATTTGAGGCATTTCACATGAAAAAGATAATTTGTTGGGCAGTGGGTGCCGATGGGAGGCCGTTGTCGAGCTCCACGAGGTCCACGGGCTCCTGTGGAGTGGCACTTTCTCAGCTGGCAGGAGGCTGAGTGGGGCGGGTATGGAGGGCTGATACGGCAGCCACTGAGGCGTATCTCTCCTCGGGTTAGCAAGCTACGACCTATGGCGTGGGCCTGATCCCCCACCCTCTCAATCTCTCGGAACAACACCGGCTTTCCGCGTGAGCCGCATCGCTGCTCCCTTGATTGCCGGCGTCTTTGAGACGTGATTACAGCCTCAGCAGGTTTGATTGACACACACGTAACAGACATTTTGCCGGCGTCACGCACACCTAAAATAACACACGCTTAGCTCAGCAATTCCTGACTAAAGCTATTGCTTATTTGTTTTTTACGTAACATCAAAATGGTAGTTAAATATTTGTTATATTGTATAATTAACGAGTACTTTGTAACCTTTTGAAGAATATGTGCAGCGTCTTAGTGGACTATTTACTTACCATTCCGGTTGGTTCAGTCTAAGGAGGGTATAACAGACACAGGGATTAAGGCAGCAGGGGGCAGCAACACTCCAGGTTTAGAAATATGGGTCTTTTGTTTAGACTGGTGTGGAGGTTCACACTATTTCTTGATAGATTGATTTGCACTGGTAACTTAAAGCGGAAAATATGATTTCCTGATGACGCTTTGATTGAAAAACTTCCCTAAGCTCAAACGTCATTTCCCAGTTCCTCCTGAGGGAGATTGCAGGTCACACGTTGGAAGTTCATTCTGGCTGTGTTACAGCTGTCCGAAACCAGTGGTCTTGAATATAATAACACCTTTAACTTTTTTTCTGACTGAGGATGTGCCCATGTAGTAAGGCAAGGGCTCAAGGCTTTTAAGGCTCAGCTTGATCCAATGATGTGAAAAGGAACACGTACACACCTTGATACATGTGTGTTGAAAACCCTCGTGTTCAGAGTGAAACCTAGGGAGGCTGGGAGTAGATGTTCCTCTAATATTCCCCCTCCACCCCCTCTTTGTTGTCATCTAGTTTTCCCTTGCTTTTTTCTTCCTCAGTTCCCTCAGTCCCGTTTTAAGCCTACAAATATGTATAGAAGCATTAGGGTTCCCTTTTTTTTCCCTTTTTTTTTCAAATCTCTGTTTCCATGGTTACCATGGTCATAGGTGACAATGGGATGAGTGATAGGTGAGCAGCTCGTTTTAGCCACTGTAAAATAGTGACGGTGCCGACACTGAAGCTATACGGAAAACACCTGAGAACAGCACGGCTACCAAAAACAATAGAGATATAAACCATTTGGTATTTATTTTAATAGGATTGAGTTGAAATGTCTTGGTGAAATGTGTGTGTGTGTGTGTGTGTGTGTGTGTGTGTGTGTGTGTGTGTGTGTTGATGTGTGTGCACCTGTGTGAGGGAATGAATGAGGTGGGGTATTGTGTTGCATGTTGACACATTTAGACACTGGGGCCCGGAGCAAAAACACCCATGAGTGGCCCAAACCCAATCCCTCTTTCCCTCCCTCCCTCCCTCCCTCCCTCCCTCTTCTCCCCCACCTCCTGTCTGTGTTGGACAAAGGGCCTCTGCTGTCCACTTGGGAGCAATGTGATCCAGATGACGGGGGTTTCCATAGGTAGGAGCGCTGGAGCCCAGGGTCTTCATGGGTCAGCTCTAATTCACCACAGTGCTCCACTGCAACAGGCAACACACACCGCCAACACACACACACACACACACACACACACACACACACCATCTCTAACATACCCACACACGCTCTAACACACACACACACACACACACACACACACACACACACACACACACACACACACACACACACACACACACACACACACCATCTCTAACATAACCCCCCCCCCCACACACACACACAGATACTCCTTTCCAGAACAAGCCTTGCAAGAATCAGGGGAATGTCTGTGGGAGGAGATAGAAGCAGTCACTTTAACAGAATCCTCAGCGTGTGTGTATGAGGTCCAGGATCTTTACTCACTTCCATCCATACTCCATCTTTTTATCTTCTCTATTCTCTATTGCTTGCATAACCAGGTAATATGTTTGAGAGGCTGTGTGTGTGTGTGTGTGCGCGTGTCAAGAGAGTGTGTATGTGTTAGCGTGTTAGAGAGAGTGTGTGTGCATGTTAGAGAGAGAGTGTGTGTATGTGTGTGTTAGAGAGAGGAAGTGTCTGTGTGTGTGTGTGTGTGTGTGTGTGTGTGTGTGTGTGTGTGTGTGTGTGTGTTGGTCTAATTTAGAGAGAGTATGTGTGTGTGTGTGTGTGTGTGTGTGTGTGTGTGTGAATGTGTGTGTCAGAGAGAGAGTGTGTATGTGTGTGTGTGTTTCTGGGACGCCGGAGCAGCCCTGTGTAACCAGAGCCTCCATCACAGGGAAGACGTCGGCTGGAATAACAGCCAATGGCCTCAAAGGGAATTTGTCTCTAAGCTGTATAAGATGGGGAGGGAGGAGAGAGAAACTAAGCTGGGGAAATAATTCTCTCCCCAACGCTCTAATCATAGTGGCAGTCCCTGGCCCTGCCGAGAGTTTAAAATAGTAAATCCGGTCAAAGACAGTTCAAGGGCTGAATAGCGAGTGTATGTGTGTGTTTGTGTATGTTTCGTCTGTGTGTGGGTGCCTGTGTGTCAGTGTGCATGCGTCCGTGTTTTCTGCCCTCGTTCAACATGTGTACAGTTCCGAATTTGGGCTGTGTAAGGGTGTTTTTTTTTAAAAAGGTTCATTTTTAAAGGCCGCTAGTGGTAATGTCACTTTCCTGTTTTGCTTGCGTATCGGTGTGTGACTCTGTCATTTTTCTGAGGGAACATCTCTTGCGAGATCAGTTTGATAATCTCTTTCAGCCTTTTGTCAAACTTATTTGGACAAACTCTGTGGTTTTGCAAGCATGTAGTTAGCATCCTTTACATACCCAGGGTTATTGACTCTGTGTGAGTGTGTGTGTGTGAGTTTTTGTTTGTGTGTCTTTGTGTGCAACAAGGATGGTGACCCTTTTCCAGACGAACCTCAAATTCCTCTCTAAAAGTGTGGGGAGGGAATCCCAGACAATTTACACAATCTAGCCATGCCGTTAAATTATTATCTACAATAAACAGAAACCATGCATGAATCAGACAATAAACGCCCAACACGCCACAACAACCATCCCTTATCATGACGCATGTTTTACAGAGCAGTATTTACTCCCTCACCTCTCCACCTCGAGTGCGTTCATTCAGCTTGAACATCACGCTGACTGTACCACCTGGAGTGCAGTGCAGAAGAGGTTGAAGCCCACCGGCAGTGACCGGTCTAAGGGGGGGCCCGAGGGGCCCAAGGCCCCCTCTGAAATCTGATTGCCCCCCCCCGGTGCCCCCCCCCCCCCACCCCCCCACATCCCCTGCCAGAATTTCAGGAAGATTTGATAAGTTAGATTTTTTCTGCCCCCCTTTCACTTGGCCTGTGTCCCCCCCCCCCCCCCCCCAGGTAAAATGTTCTGTCTACACCACTGCCCACCGGCTATAACTCCGGTCATCGGAATGCAAGCAAAAGCCCCAACCCTTAAACAGAACTCCACAGGAGAAGATCTTTTTTTAAAAGAGCACGACTGTTTTTCACATTTTCAACCATGAGGAGGGGGTTTCTCTCCAAACATCTTTAACGTGTTAATGTAACAAAAGATCTGTTTTTCTTTAATTATTATCATTCTTCCTAATGCAGAGCACTCTCACATTGCTTCCTGTGTCGTACATTAAGCCAAAGAAATCGACTGTGTAACACATTCAGACGGAGCTTGGAGCTATGGTGGCCAGTGCCGTGTTATTTTGGGCCCCTAGACAAGTTTTGGACAGACCTGAGGGGGGTTGAATGGTGGTGGCAAAATATGGGCCAGGGGTTGGAGGCCCTAAACTATACAATGCAGGCTTTTACACCATGTGTGAGTGTGAGTGTGAGTGTGAGTGTGAGTGTGAATGTGAGTGTGTGTGTGTGTGTGTGTGTGTGTGTGTGTGTGTGTGTGTGTGTGTGTGTGTGTGTGTGTGTGTAGAAAAATGGTTAGCAGACTTGAAGAGCACTTAAAGAGCCAGTCTCTGTTAACAAGTCTAACCTGAGGATGATCTGCTGAATAATGAGGAAGTCTGAATATTCTTGCCGAAAAGATGAATAAATAAATTATATATATATATATATATATATATATATATATATATATATATATATATATATATATATATATATATATATATATATATATATATATATATATATATATAGAAGCAGTTTCTAATAATCTGTTATTCATTCCTCCAACCTACACCTCACCTCTTCCTTGACGTTGTCACATTGTCTGTTGGTCCTGTTTCCTTCGCCCCACACCTAACAGTGCTGTTAGTGGCGTAAAAATGGTGAAATTAAGTCAGAGACCTCACTCCTCTTTAAATGTCCGTCTCTCCCACCCGCCTCGTAGCCAGCGCTCCCAGACTAGATAAGCGGACATCCCTAAAAGACCCGGCCTATCAGCTGAATGATGGACAGTAATTAAAAGTTAGCTAATAACCTCTTCACACCTGACATTTCAACATGGAGGTCTCGGACACCATTATCTCCATATAGATTAAACAGCGTAATTGGCGGAGAGATAGGGTTAGGAGGATCACGGGTGGGAAGAAGAGAAGAAAAAAAGAAAGAACGCAGGGCCATCACCAAGCCATTAAGCTGAATATGTGAGTGACACACTGATTTCGCCGCTCTTGCTAATACGACAGGAATCGAGCTGAACTAAAATGTTAAATGAACGAAGGCTCTCTCTCCGCGGTTATTACCGGGGCAAACACCGGCCCGGGAAAATAGCTTTAATTTCATAATAATTGCTAGATGGACATGACTCGTTAGAGACTCAATGTTCAGAGAAAGATGAAGCCAAGGGGGGAGGGCTGGGAGGGGGGGTAAATTGGAGAGAAGGGCGCACGGGGAATCCATTCTATAAAGTCCTTTGTCAACTTGAAGAAAAGACACGTTTTATTAAGACGTGATAGGAGCTCACGAGAAACTTTTGCTTGCAGGCTTTACAATGTTGCATACATAACATAATAATATATACAACATACTAACATACATAATATACTAACATACATAACATAATAACATACATAATATACTAACATGCTAACATACATAATATACTAACATACAACATACTAACATACATAATATACTAACATGCTAACATACATAACATACTAACATACATAATATACTAATATACTAACATACTAACACACCTAATATACTAACATACATAATATACTAACATACAACATACTAACATACATAATATACTAACATACTAACACACATAATATACTAAGAAACTAACATACTAACATACATAATATACTAACATACATAACATACAAACATGCATAATATACTAACATACTAACATACATAATATACTATCATACTAACATACATAATATACTAATATACTAACATACTAACATACATAATATACTAACATACAACATAATATCATACATAAGATACTAACATACAAGATAGTAACATACCTAATATACTAACATACATGATATACTAACACACAAACATACATAACATACTAACATACTAACATACATAATATACTAACATACAAGATAGTAACATACCTAATATACTAACATACATGATATACTAACACACTAACATACATAACATAATAACATACTAACATACTTAATATACTAACATACAACATACTAACAAACATAATATACTAACATACTAACATACAACATATTAACATACCTAATATACTAACATACAACATACTAACATACATAATATACTCACATACTACACATACATTATATACTGACATACTAACATACAACATACTAACATACATAACATATGAACATACATAACATACTAGCATACATAACATACAAAACAGACTAACATACGAACATACTAACATACAACATACATAACATAACAACACAACAAACTAACATATTTATGTTTGACATTCTGTAACCTACAGGTTCACACAATCCTGGGTTCTTCTTCTTAGTCTCTGTTTCATTTACACGTCTCTCATCTGCATCCTGCCTTGATTAACTCTTTACAGTCATGTATTATAAGTATTAAAATAATACACAGAGAGAGAGAGAGAGAGAGAGAGAGAGAGAGAGAGAGAGAGAGAGAGAGAGAGAGAGAGAGAGAGAGAGAGAGAGAGAGAGAGAGACAGAGATATAAAGAGTGAGAGAAATAAACAGGAAAAGAAAATAAGAAGCTGTCCATCAATCAATCAAAGCCCTGGACTCTTTCCAACCGCTCAGAGCAGTCTTCCATAGCAGGCCACCACTATGGAGTATTCCAACGCTGCATATTTGGCTGCTCTGGGTGGTAAGTGCTAACACATTGCAGAGGGGATTGACACGAAAGCTCTCGCTGGAGCTTTTGGGCTCTGCCAAAGGAAAGGTTTAACCTGTTGTACTGACCCACACCCTCCAGCCATCCGCTAATACTCCTATCTGTTTTATGTCTGAGGCCAGGGAAACATTTGCTTTCCTGGTTTTGTCGTCCGTAACAACTCCCTTTGAGTGGGGTGGGGCGACGTTCCGATTAGCTTTGAGCGCGGTGAGATAGTGGAGAGGCCATGATACAGGAAATGCGTTTCCTTCAGGAAAATGAACTCGAACCTCAAGAAGTGTGACACAATTGTATCCCGGCGGGGTAAAAACGATTTATATTGAATACATCTTTAATATTGTAATTTAGTACGATCGGAGGATCTGGATTTGGGTAATGAGTCCTTCAAGGGTTTTTCTGTGGGGCATGAGCTGAAAACGAAGCGCCTGCCTTCCAGCTTGTCTGCTGACTGGCGGACCCTGCATGCTCCGGTCCCCACCACTAGATGGCCCTCTCGCTTTAGTCTGCAGAACCCACAGGCTTGGTTGCATCCTGTGAAGGATGTGTATTTCAAGCATCTGTCCATGGCCTGTCGGTGCAAACCTCAAGTACATCCATCATGTCCAGAGGTGCTAGTCTCTCTGAAACCAAACAGGAAGAAAATACATCTTTATCCCCCCTGCTACCACCGCACGTCTCTCTCCCTCGCTCTTTCTCTCTCTCTCTCTCCCTCTCTCTCTCTCTCTCTCTCTCTCTCTCTCTCTCTCTCTCTCTCTCTCTCTCTCTCTCTCTGGAACACTCCTTCCAAACCACAAACACACACTAAAGAGAACCACTGTTTACACAAGTGGATTTAGATTGTTCACAGGCAAGGGGTGATGATGTCGCAACCAGCACATAGGGACATCCTGGGCATTGTGGGACAGTCCGACCCAATCCTCTCTCAAACTGACTGACACACACACACACACACACACACACACACACACACACACACACACACACACACACATAAACTTGCCAATGTCTGATGAGTTGCACAGCACCATTCATCTAAATTATGTCTCTGGCAATGAGCTATCAGCCTAATCGGGCCTAAACGAAGGGCTGGGTTTGTTACTGTTGACACCTCCTCAGCACTCACTTCTGACTGCCAGCCAGGGCCGGTACGGGGAAAGGCTCTGGTCCGGGCACAGGCAGGGAGGGCTCTGCCATTTGGAAAAACCCCCAACCCAAGTTAAGGACAGGACACAGAAGGTGGGGCCCTCCTCTGATTGACACGGAGAGTTTAACCTAGTTAATATCAACACTTAAACAGATTGCTGCTCCCCTCCCACCAGACAGCTTGGTTCAGCCCTGCTATTGTGGCTGTCTGTTCCTCTCCAAACCTTTGCCCTTACTCCCCCTCCATGAATGTTTAATTCCTCTCTTTCTGGCACTCGTAGAAATATTCCCAGCTGCATGGCAGATGTTGGGAACTTTCTCTGGTTCTTTCTTTCTGTCCTATTACTGTCTTTCTTTCTTTCTGTCTGTCTGTCTGTCTGTCTGTCTGTCTGTCTGTCTGTCTGTCTGTCTGTCTGTCTGTCTGTCTGTCTGTCTGTCTGTCTGTCTGTCTGTCTGTCTGTCTGTCTGTCTGTCTGTCTGTCTGTCTGTCTGTCTTTCAATCTTTCTTTTCTTTGTGTGGTGGTAGCCCTGTTCATATGTGACAGCTGTCTCTTTGCCCGGTCATGGCGTTGTGTCAAACAATCTTAGAAAACGAAGTGTACCTCCGACGATGAGTCCCCTCCCTCCAGCTTGTGTTGTCGGCCATGTTAAAACCAGGGGCTGTCAGTGTCCAATCAAAGACAAAGGTTTCACAATACAGCAGATTCACACATGAAGCGCGCTAATTGACAAAGGTTGACCAATCACTGCAGTGGTTGTCATATCAACCGAATATTCCTCTAAAAACGACTTTTAAAGTCGAGCCTCCTATAGCTTTAGCCCCGGAGGCACATAACAAGAAAGTAGCCAAATATAGATCTGAGAGCCGTGCCCGCAGATACAATGTTTAATCCTGGGTTTGAATCTAGAATCTCAAAGCATTTAGACGTGCATACCCCCCCCCCCCCCCCACCCCCCCCCCCCCCACCCATCTCCTGACAGCCGGCGTGTTCTCGAGACAGTCCAAAAGAGAGGCCTTTCACAACGTTTGCATCATGCCTTTGATGTCAACCATGCTCTATGTGTCTTTTCCTCCCCACAAAAAAGCCCCCCCCCCCCATCTAACCGTCTAGTGTGTGTCATCTCCTAGGAGAGCACTGTTTGACTGAAGTCACCGCGCAGACAGTACAAAGCCTCCGTACGGGCCCCTCTTCCAGAAGGTGTGGCGGTTACTGACATGTTTTCTTATGGGAACAAATCAGCGCTGGGGACTGGGGTGCTGCACTGCTGCTGCTGCTGCTCCTGCTGCGCTGGTGCAGTCTGGGAAACGCGGTGCCTGAGGGGGCAGCTCGTCTGAGACCAGCTATGACCGGTGTTGACCGTTGCTGGGGTCGTGGACACACGTCGGGCCTTTGGCTGCAACCTTTCAGTATTGATTTGGTTTGGTTTGGATAACTATCGGAGTCACGTAGTTAATACAAAAGCAAATGGAAAGGTACTAAGAAACACTGGGATTGGGATGTCATGATCATTTCATGATAGTGTTTCTAGGTTGGTTTTGCCATTGATTATTTGTGAAAATGTATGTGTGAGTGTGTGTTTGGGTGTGTCTGTGTGTGTGTGTGGGTGTGTGTGTGGGTGTGGGTGTGTCTGGGTGTGTGTGTGTGGGTGTGTGGGTGTGTGTGTGCGGTCACTCTATATGGCATCCAGCCCATCAAGAGGTCAAGACCCTGCAAAGTGTAGCAACAAGTCGATAGCTTAAGCAGAGAGATACACAGTATGTGTCTCAGTGTGTACAGGTGTGGTATACAACAGTTTGACCAGGGTTTGAATAATTGTGTGTGTGTGTGTGTGTGTGTGTGTGCGCGCTCTGTTGGGGGGGGGGGGGGTTCTCCTGGATCTATCCTAGTTACCAACGGCCACACCGCCCCTCATTAGAGCTGATTTACACCAGGTGAAGGCAGGCAGGCACCCCCTCCACAGTCAGACACACACACACACACACACACACACACACTCACCGACCTGCTCTCCCTATCTCTCTCCCTCTCATTCTGTTGCAGCGCACAGACAATGGGGCCCTGGAGAATACAGCCTTGTGCTGAATTATTCAAATCAGCAGTGGCAGCAAGTCGGATAGTGAAGGAGGAGGAGGAGGGGGAGGAGGAGGGGGAGGAGGTGGGGGGTGGGCAAGCAAGAAGAAGAGAATGAGAAAGAGAGTAAGCAGAGGGAGAGAGAGGACATGATAGCTAAAGAGAGACGAGAGCAATACATATATATATATATATATATATATATATATAGAGAGAGAGAGAGAGAGAGAGAGAGAGAGAGAGAGAGAGAGAGAGAGAGAGAGAGAGGGATGGAGAGTGAGATGGCGGAATAAGCCACTGGGTGGAAGTAGTGAATTCCATTGTCTCTTTGCATGCAAATAGCTTCCTGCCTTCTTTCTAACCCTCCCTCCCTCTCTCAGTCCTCCTCTTTCTTTATCTACCTTTCTCTCTCTCTCTCTCTCCCTCCCTCTCTCTCTCTCTCTCTCTCTCTCTCTCTCTCTCTCTCTCTCTCTCTCTCTCTCTCTCTCTCTCTCTCCCTCTCTCTCTCTCTCTCTCTCTCTCCCTTTTTCTCCCTCTCTCTCTCTCTCCTCTTTCTGTGTATGAGTCACCCCCTGCCCTTCAACGCTTCATTAATACACATCTGTACCCCAGCCCTCCCTTCCAGTGCTCGCAGTCAGGAACTGGAGTAAGGGAGGGAGGGAGGGCAGGAGGGAGGGAGGGAGGGAGGGAGGGAGGGAGGGAGGGAGGACAGGAGGGAGGGAAGGAAGGCTGGGCGTTCGACAGCGGCACACTGTTGGCAGGAGGAGAATGCGCCGGTAATTAGCTAGCACGGGTACAGAAGAAAACCCAGAAAGAAGAAAAGGCAGAGGAAAGAGAGACAGAGAGAGAGAGAGAGAGAGAGAGAGAGGGAGGGAGGGAAGGGAAGGAGGGAGGGAAGGGGAAAAAAAGAGCAAAGCTGTTGAAAACAAGGCTCCTGGCAGGCCTGGCTCCCTGGAGGGCCGACCTGGACATGCAGGTGAGCAGCCAGGGAACAAAGGAGAGGAGGGGGAGGAGGAGGAGATGGAGGAAGAGGGGGATGTGTAGGAGGAGGAGGAGGAGGAGGTGAAGGAAGAGGAGGAGATGAAGGAAGAGGAGGAGGAGATGGAGGAGGAGGAGGAGGTGTAGGAAGAGGAGGAGGAGATGGAGAAAGAGGAGGAGGAGGAGGAGGAGGAGGAGGAGGAGGAGAAAGAGGAGGAGGAGGAGGCCCAGTGACAGCAACCATTCAGCTTCCGGATGGCAGGGTGTGTGTGTGTGTGTGTGTGTGTGTGTGTGAGAGAGAGAGAGAGAGAGAGAGAGAGAGAGAGAGAGAGAGCGAGAGAGGGAGGGACAGAGACAGAGACAGAGACAGAGACAGAGACAGAGACAGAGACAGAGACAGAGACAGAGACAGATGGCTTCACATTGACATTGAACTGCTTTTAGGTTGTTTCATTGTGCTACAGAATCAGCTCTTCCTCCAGGATCGCATGAACCCATCAGGGAATTGATTGTTGATGTTGCTCATTGCGAATACTTATTTGCAAAAGATGAATTAGTTCTATTAGAGCATGTAATAGCACCTAGATATTTAGCGGTACAAAGTGCTTGCAGGCACAGCAGAACAGACAAAGTATGCTGTTGTATAAACATGCATAAAAACATTTCAACAGCATCATAAAATCGCATTCTTAAAAATAAAGGATGCTTCTTTTCATACTTCGTATTGTTCCACTTCGTATTGAATAAAAGAGAGACAACAGTGCCGTCCAGCCCGCTCGCCATCCCCTCAGCACCCTCAGTGATGTGGGGTGGCCTCCAGTGACTCGGCTGTAGGATCGATCCGTCACTCGGCCCCCAAGCCTGAGAGAGGCAGAGCAGCCAGGCCCATCCAGCTGAGGAGAGGCCCTCAGAGAACCACGGCTCCATGGACACTCACACACACACACACACACACACAAACACACACACACTAACCCACGCACAAGCATGTACATACACACTGACAAATACACACACACAAACACAAACATTGTCTCACTCAAACACTGATACGCAAACACACACACATACACATGCATACACACACACTGACACACACACACACATACACACACTTGTACACACACACACACACACACACACACACACACACACACATACACGCACACATACACCAGGTTCTGTTTTGACACGCTCCATGCTCCTCCAGCAGCACCACATCCAGCCAGCCCCACTCCGGCCTCCCCAGGCACTGTCTGGAGAGTCAGCGCAGCTGGGTCCACCGGGAGGCGGGCTTGGCAGGGCCGGCCACAGGCCTCAGATGGAACTGCTGATGGGGCCTTCTGGCCAGCAGCCCCACGAGGGCAGGGAGGATGTCTGTGTGTGTGTGTGTGTGTGTGTGTGTGTGTGTGTGTGTGTGTGTGTGTGTGTGTGTGTGTGTGTGTGTGTGTGTGTGTGTGTGTGACGTGAGGAGTGGGTTTGGTTTGGTGGGGGGCTAGACAGACAGGTGTGTTTGTGTTCTGTCTGTAGCCACTCCAGGGGCCAGGACCGGTGCCTCAAACCTGGGGTGGGGGGGGGTTGCAGACAAAGAGTTGGCGGAGGAAGTGGAGCAAGAGAGAGAAAGAAAGAGAAGTATTGTGCACACACTATTATTGACAAAAAAGAACAATTGGTCAAAATGCCAAACACTATAACAAAAAGAACCAGTACGTTGCCAATTATAAAATGTTCATATTTGTGTATATTCATAAAGTAGTACGTAAGGGACGACCAAAAATTGACACCAAAGTGACGTTGAGTGATCCAGCACGTTAGTCCAGCCAACCCGCCGAAACGTCAAACATCACACGAGTCCCTCAGAGGCTGGGCTGGGTCGTTTGGCTCAGCAGGACACATGGAACTCACAAGCAGGGCCTGGGGGGGTGTAATTAGACCAATTAAGCCCTAATTACATTGTAAACAGACACACTGCCATGATTTCAGAGGCGTAGGTTACGACTGCTTTGTGCTGGGACAGGCTGTTTGACTTTGGAGTTGCTCTGAGCAACGCCGTGCTTCCCGGACGGAACGGTCCGCCCCCGGCAGACCCA
Organism: Aplochiton taeniatus; assembly: GCA_017639675.1. Taxonomy (NCBI): domain Eukaryota; kingdom Metazoa; phylum Chordata; class Actinopteri; order Galaxiiformes; family Galaxiidae; genus Aplochiton; species Aplochiton taeniatus. The sequence continues at coordinate 13,015,772 of CM030185.1, read as the reverse complement.
TGGCACTTTCTTCCATCTTCAGGGCCAAAAGAGTCATGGTTCCCCGTCACAGACACAAAAGGCACCGTCATAAACGATCTTAATGAAACTATATGTATACTGATATTCCCTGAGATGTGGTTCAACTGGGTCTGGGTCTGACTGGGCCTGGTTGAGCCTGGTTGGGCCTGGTTAGGCCTGGGTGGGCCTGGTTAGGCCTGGGTGGGTCTGACTGGGCCTGGTTGGACCTGGTTGGGCGTGGGTGCGCCTGGGTGGGTCTGACTGGGCCTGGGTGGGTCTGGCTTGGTCTGGTTGAGTCTGGTTGGGTCCGGTTTGGGCCAGCTGCACACCAGTGAGGGTCAGGGGTGTCAGGCAGAAGGCGAGGCTGGGGTGAGGCATCACCCTTCCCTGGGCGTCCCTCTTCAACCCCAGTCCCCAACGTCCGACTCTTCAACCCCAGTCACTATCGTCAGACTCTTCAACCCCAGTCACTATCGTCAGACTCTTCAACCCCAGTCACTATCGTCAGACTCTTCAACCCCAGTCCCCAACGTCCGACTCTTCAACCCCAGTCACTATCGTCAGACTCTTCACTTGGACGGGAGCAGGGTGGGGAACGCTGCAGTGGAATATCCACATCACTGCGCTGGATCAAACAATGTCCACTGTACAGTAGAAGAGAGAAATACGTCCAGTGTCCACTGTACAGTAGAAGAGAGAGAAATACATCCGGTCTCCACTGTACAGTAGAAGAGAGAGAAATATGTCCGGTGTCCACTGTACAGTAGAAGAGAGAAATACGTCCGGTGTCCACTGTACAGTAGGAGAGAGAGAAATATGTCCAGTGTCCAGAACGGTACAACTGAACTGTTGCTTGGTTGTGATTTGAATTTCACGTGGCGACACACCAAGAACAGTTGGTCCGAGTCACGCTCAGCATATCTCAGTCAATAAATGGCCTTCTGAGGCTGCTGACAGTGAGAAAACAGTAATGAGGAACACATCCAAAAACAGCCTCAGCTCTGCTTAACGACGGGGGTAAATCTACTGTAATACCATGGCTACATATAACTCCACTCCCTCTTCTCTTCTTTTCTCTTCTCTTCTCTTCTCTTCTCTTCTCTTCTCTTCTCTTCTCTTCTCTTCTCTTCTCTTCTCTTCTCTTCTCTTCTCTTCTCTTCTCTTCTCTTCTCTTCTCTTCTCGTCTCTCTCCCTCTCCCTCTCCCTCTCCCTCTCTCTCTCTCTCTCGCTCTCTCTCTCTCGCTCTCTCTCGCTCTCGCGCTCTCTCTCTCTCAATCTCAATCTCTCACATTTTCCCCGAGTAGGAATCCCACCGGGGCGATCGCCTCTCTGCCTCCCTCTTTCCCCCCCCGACCTCTCAAAGCGTGGACTGTATTCCCCAAATGAGGCAGGGAACTGCAGCGCCGCTCGACTGACCCCTGAGGCGGGGACCTCGGGCCTGGGTCCAGGCCGAGGGGGAGGGGTCCGGTGGCGCTCTCAGAGCCGCCATGACCTCACTTCCTGTCCGGGGTGGGCCCGTGGAAAAAGGCGCCACCGCCTGATGTCATGTTTAGTGGAGGGTGAAGGCCTGCAGCATGGAGGTCTATACTCAGCTCTCCAGTCGGGTGGCAAAACGAGCGTGAAGGAATCAGTTGCCCCCTCGTCCGGAGTGTTGTACGAATAGCATCACAGCGGTAGAACACACACACACGGCGCTTTAGACACAAGTCACACACGACCGCCGGATCGCGGTGTTCAAAACGGACGATGAAAAGCTGACAAACAGCTGTGGGGAAATGGGCGTGGCAAAGATGGCCAAGTGGCATTTAACCTCTGCACAGTCAACCTCCTAAATCATCTTTTCGATCCGGTGTGTGCGCGCGTGCTTATGAAAGATACAGGAGCCGCGTGATAGCGATATGTGTGTAGCTGCAACCTTACGTGTTTTGAGTGTGTGTGTGTGTGTGTGTGTGTGTGTGTGTTTGTGTGTCTGCACGTGTGACAGTAAGTTTTGTCGGTTGGGACACACTGCTGTTGCCGGCGAGGGTGTGTGTGTGTGTGTGTGTGCGTGTGCGTGTGTGTGCGTGCGTGTGGGTGTGAGACACGGTGATTTAGAGGTGGAGGCAGAGCAATCACCGCCGTGATCTTTTAGCCCCGGCTTGTGTCACTGTCATTGCAGGAAATATATTGACAGCGCGATGACACTAAAGGGGTAGTCCGTCTGTAATCTGGACCACTCCGAGGGAGCCAAGGACACATTGATTTCCGGAGGAGCCAGACTTATTTCGACGTCGGCAAGCCTCTGGAAGTGGTCCCGAAAATAGCTGGGTTTCAGTCATCGACAACAAGTTTCCCCCAACGCCTCCGAGTTTGGCCAAACTAGCCAAACGAGGGTGCACTTGACAATATTTTACCGTAATGGGTTTCCCAGCCTATGTGGGCAGAGCCTCTGGCTGCATTTGGCACTGATTTGAAACAAGCATGCAAGTGGGGCATGGCGATTATTAATCTAAATTGCAATCTATAATAACTGGTTCATAAAATCAAAGTGTCCCTTCGTAAGAGGAAGATACCTACTTTTTTTCCTTCGTCTCCATGGCCGGCGGACATTTTGAAGCATGCGCGACGCGGTCCAGAAGGAGGAGGGTGCTTTCCACTCACTGTATATGAGCCTATCTTTCCCGCTCTGCCTCCTCTTTTATGACTTGACCTTTCTCTTAATTGGCTGCCGTGTCTTTATTCTGGCGTTCCGTCCACCACCCAGCCGAGGGGTTTCTCCCGCCTCCTCTCCCCCCTAAGCATCTTTCTCTGACCCATAAATTGGAAGTGCTTTAACCTTTGCCGAGTGCTCACTTTCAAAGGGGAAAAAAGGAAAAAATTCAATAGTAAAGAAAAGGATGGTCCTCTTCCCTTCTACGCGAAAGGCCTGATTCATTTTCCGTACACGAAAAAGCATTTTCCCTGACAACCACATTTCATAGTTTACCATGTTGTTGTTGTTGTTGTTTGAAACAATCATTTCCAGAGCCTCATCTCTAAACCAACGCTTCTTCATCAACAGAAAATTAACAGTGTATTTATTTATGGCTTATTGAATATAATACACCCAGAAAAAAACACATACAAATTGAGACCAACTCGGTATCCTTTGATCTTTTGTTTAGTGCACATACTTTTGTATTCAAATGCTTCAACTTTTAATTGGTACCAGCAATTACCTCTTTACCTTGAATAATTGATCATCAGATTGGCTAATAAGTCCGATGCCGATAAAAGCGAAAACGGATTCCTTTCTTATTTATCCCGGCGTTATTTCACCCAACGAAGCCAAGTAAATCTCCATGCATCACTGTCTCCTAGACTTAATAAGTTGCAGCCGTGCTCACATACACAGGGTTATGTGCGGTGTGTGAGCGTTAGCTGTTTGATATATCGATATGTTTATTTCAATTTATTTCCAGACCTCATCTCGCGACTCTGACCCCTGAATCAATACCGTCATTTATGGTCCAACACCTTCGATCAATTCTCGGGTGGGCGCGGACGGCCCCAGACTGAACGAGTGGAGGCAGCGCTGTGAGCCCCATTTCCCCAGCCGACCCGCCCCTGTGTCGGGGGGCACGGAGAGGCGTCCAGGCCCCCCTGTGATCCTAGATTGGATCCCGGCCATCACCATCAGCGTTTGACACTGCTTGGTGGGTTTTTTTTTCTCGCTGGGCGGCTCGCTGTTCTCGGTTACCCGGACTAGGGCGAGCTGGGTAGGAGCCCGTGAAGAGCGATCAGGAGGAGTAAGCCAGGCCCCGGGACAGCTCGGTTCAGACTCACATCTCTTTTTTCTCTCTTTTGCGGTCATGGTCGTGCTTTTCCCGCCCTTCTCTTTGTTGTCGTCTCTCCGTCTCCCTCTTCGTCCTCCTCCCGGGTCGTCGATAGCCGGGGTGAAGGCCGTCGGACGAAGCTCCCTCCCGTTAATGTTTGATGGCCATGGCGAAACGTTACGCGCCCCAGCTGGCCCGGGCCCCGGCCTTGACCAGCCCTCTTGGCCACCTCCTTTCAGAGAAACAATAAGAAAGAGAGAAGCGTTTTGATTTCTCCACACAAAAAAAGAAAGAAAGAAAAAAAACGGTAGAAGAAGCGGCCGGTAGCTCTCCAAGCAGGACTTTTGCCTCCCGCTGGATTTATTAGCCAATTTCCAATACCATTGTCTTTCGCTTCAATCTCGGAAGTGAGGGTTGCGCCGGGCGGGATGTAGCGCCGCAATCATCCCAGGGCGCGGCGAAGAGACCGGGAGCGCCCCCCCCCCCCCCCCCCGCACCTGGAACTCAATAGATATTCATGAACACTCTCGTATTTAGAGAAGGAAATAACTTAATGCCGACAGTGCCGACGGAATAATAGCCGTTTCCTGTCTGACGTGCAGCCCCTCCGAAAATGAGATTGCGCCGGGCCGTCATTTTTCTTGTCTCTCCGGGTGTTTTCCGGCGCTGGGGCCATGGCGGCCGCGACGCCTCCTGCATCCGAATGAGGGAGAGACGGAAGGCAGGACGGGAGAGTGCGAGGAGCCCCGCCAAAGGGGCGAGGAGGCCGGGAATATGGAGAGGCTCTGTCATGGTGTGATTCTTTCCTCAATGGACATAGATGGCCCAAATCAACAACACCGAGAACACACCATTAAAAACGTTGTTGAAAGCGATAGAACTTTTTCAGGGGAGAAATGGTCAGGGTCGCACGGGTAGACGCACACAGACAGACATATAAACAGATAGAAAAATAAACAGACAGACAGACAGACAGACAGACAGACAGACAGACAGACAGACAGACAGACAGACAGACAGACAGACAGACAGACAGACAGACAGATAGAACGGCAGAAAGACAGACGGACGGACGGACGGACAGACAGGCAATTGACATTGACATACACTGGGGATGGGAAGGTGATAGAGAGGATAGCAGTTGTTGGGGTGAGTGAGGGGGAGTGAGGTGGAGGTGGGGGCTGAGTGAGGGGGAGTAAGGGGTGAGTGACGGAAGGTAGAGTGCTTAAATGCATGCGATGTGGGCGGTCTCGTAGACGGCCCAGTGTGAGCCAGACTTGTCCCACCCAGACACAAGGAGATTGCTTCTCTGTTTTGTATTCCACATTAATTGGCCTCCGAAGATCACTCCCCTCCTCCTCCTCCTCTTCTTCCTCTTTAATCCCCAGAAGATGCCCCCCCCCCCCCCCCCCCCCCAACCCCCCACCCCCCACCACCACCACAGCCACATCCACTCACTCCCCCTCAATTAGAGGCACTGGTGCGCCCCACGCTCGCCGCCTGCCCTCCCCAGCACCGATGGCTTCTCCTCCCCCTTGTTGTTCGGAACAAACTGGGCACTTACACCATGGCCCTGCCAAAGGGGTGGTGGAGGGCAGGCTTGACGGGGAAACCAGAGCTATATTTCGGGGGCTGACATGAAGAGAAAGGAGAGGCTGTGCCGTGGAGTTATTTAACCATCTGCTGTGGCATAGCACAGGACCGTCATGTTTTACGTGTAATGAACTGTGTGAAATGTGTAGAAGTTGTCAGAGGCTTTCTCCAAGAGAAATAGGAGAAATGTGGTATGTAGTAGACCCATTACCAAGAGCGGTTTGCATACAGAAGGTAGGGACATGTCCCTACCAATATTTTTTTCGGGGGGGACAGAATTGTCCCTACCATACTTGAGCGAACTCTTTGAGTTCTCTAGTTGCGAGATCAAACCTACATTTACCTACCGTTACATTAGATCCCAATGAGAAACCATACGACAGAAAGTCACCCAGAGATTGCAATGGAAAAGCCCTATCGTTTGCAACTTGTTCACTGAACAGCAATGGGAACTAGAGCGTTATATGTTCTAACAACAGGAGCTGAAGTGTGAAGTGCAAAGTGGATGAACACGTGTATCCATTAACAGGTTTTTAGACCGCAACGTATGTGACAAGTGAGACGCTGTCTGAAGGAGCAGACTGAGGGAGCATTTATCTTGAGGAACTCATGAACTTTATGAAGTCATCTAACAGCAGGGGGTCTTTATACGGTTTTACGGGGAATGCGCACACAGAAGCACACACACACACACGCACACACACACACACAGACACACACACACGCAAAGACACACATTCACACACACACACACACACACACACGCAATGACACACACACACACCGTGATCTATCTCCCCTCAACAACAACAACAACTCGCAACAACAGTAAAAAGATAAACAACAAACAAACCAAAATATCCCCCGCCAAGGTTTGCGTTTCATCCCTCATTTCGCGGCTGACACGCGTACCGCCACTGGAACAGCTCTGAAACGCTCCACCTTGAAGTAAAATTAGCAGACGAGGCATTTTGACAAGTTTATTTTGGCGAGAACTATTCTGAACCGGTGAGCGGAGGGAAAGGGAAGCGTAGGGTGAATCTATTTATTGAACAAAGGCAGAGCCGCACACCGCACAACAAACGCCCATCCAAGGTTCTCGGAGTGTCAACATCCAAGACCCTCCAGTCAGGAGAGATGTGGAAAACGTTCTCGGAGAAGCGTTGCCCCTACGGACGACTAAAGCTCAAACCGCTCCGACAAAGCAGGGAGGGACGAAACGCGAACAGAAGGAACAACAATTACTTATGTAAATAATGTGCCAAATGCTGCTTATAATTAGAGGGAGAATTAAGCAGAAAATAAGAGAAAGGAAAAAAACTAAAAACTGAAAACATAAAATTGTGTCACCAGACTGATTTTGCAATGCAAATGAACAATCACAATGATAAATGGAAATGGCGGCGCTGTTGGGGGAGTGAGATTCAGAGGAGAGAGAGAGAGAGAGAGTGAGAGAGAGAGAGAGAAGGGGGGAGAACGCTTGGTTTTCTGTTGTTGTTTGTGATTCATTAGCTGGGCCAACAACAACAGATGCCGGCGATGTTTGACATGCAGGAGGAAGGTGAGGAGACCTTGAGGAGGGAAAAGTTTCTCTCTTTTGCTTGTTTTTTAATCATATCTACTTTTGTTGAGTCGTGACAGACATATTTTGGTGCGATAATATGAAGGGACCAAATAAAAACATGAAGATTCAAAACAAAGCCCTTCATCTGCCATTACATTTCCTCTAATATTTCCGGGTTTTTCTGAAAGCACCATTGGCTAGGACCACAAGCGTTCATCTGAAATTGCCATTGTAGCCAGTCTGGGTCTGTCTGTCTGTCTGTCTGTCTGTCTGTCTGTCTGTCTGTCTGTCTGTCTGTCTGTCTGTCTGTCTGTCTGTCTGTCTGTCTGTCTGTCTGTCTGTCTGTCTGTCTTTCTTTCTTTCTTTCTTTCTATGTGTCTGTCTGTTTATCTGTCTGTCTGTCTGTCTGGCGTACAAGTATCGCTCCAAAACGACGGCCCGCACCTCTCTCCCCATGCAGAGTGAAGTGATGGGGGGGATGGGGGGTGTTCGGTGTTGAGGAGGGTGCGATCGCTCTCAGAGTGTTTACATGTGTCGGCTGTCTTCCCGTCTTGCCTATCCCTTCCCCGTCTCCTCACACACGCAGACACTCTGTGACCTGCTTTCCCTGCCTCTGTTCCATCGCTCTCTCTCTCTCCCTCTCTCTCTCTCTCTCTCTCTCTCCCTCCCTCCCTCCCTCCCTCCCTCCCTCCCTCCCTCCCTCCCTCTCTCTCTCTCTCTCTCTCTCTCTCTCTCTCTCTCCCTCCCTCCCTCCCTCCCTCCCTCCCTCCCTCCCTCCCTCCCTCTCTCTCTCTCTCTCTCTCTCTCTCTCTCTCTCTCTCTCTCCCTCCCTCTCTCCCTTCCTATCTCTCTCTCTCTCTCTCTCTCTCTCCCTCTCTCCCCCTCCCCCCCCCCCTTTTTTTTTTAGGGATGGAAGATCAAAAGAAGCAGGAGAACGCCTGCCTGGCATTCATCTGACATCCTCGTATCCTCAACCCTTTCTTCGTTTGTTGTTGTTGTTGTTGTTGTTGTTGTTGTTGCTGTGAGGAGCGAGCAGAGAAAAAAGGCAGAGGAAATAGGACATGTTTCACACTATTTATGCGACATTCATTTTCCAGCCCCTGTGTAGCCTGTTTACAGTCTCATGCATCTCAAAAGCTCTCCTCCTACGTTTTTACCCCCTCTCCCTCTGTCGCGCTCTCCCTCTCTCTCTCTCTCACTCTTTCTCACCTTCTCTCTCTCTCTATGACTCTCTCTATCTCTCTATCTCTTTCCCCACTTGACTTTGTCTCCTCTCCTCTCCTCTCCTCTCCTTTCTTCCGCTGTGATTTTGTGTCGCCAACGAGCAGTCTGTCCCACGGGGCTTTCCTCTCCATATCATAAATAAACACTAACAAAGAAACAGATGCATCAAACGGGAGGGTGTGTGTTTGTATGTGTGTGACAGAAAGACAGAGAGAGAGAATGAGGGAGAGAGAGAGAGAGAGAGAGAGAGAGAGAGAGAGAGAGAGAGAGAGAGAGAGGATAAAAACTGCAACTAAACTCAAACAAAACTGAAGGTTCAGCTATCCCTCAATACATTACTAAGTGCTCCTGAAGTCATTGAAATGACATTCAGGTATGGTTGTCGTCCAGTCTGCCCCATGTGACCCGGTGACCTGTCACATTTCCCTGCAGACCAACCCACAGCCAGGTGGAGTGTGTTGGAGCGTGACGCCCCCCCCCCCCCCCCCCACAC
>CM030185.1:12992104-13002104 GCA_017639675.1 Aplochiton taeniatus | reverse complement strand
GTAAAAAGAGAGTGAGCGTATGTCAGCTCAGTGTACATATATGATTGATATGATGGTTGATCACGTGAGGAGAACGAGTGAGAGAGCGTGTATGCATGTATGTTTGTGTGCGTGTGTTTAAAACACGAGACTGTTGAGGGCAGCCAGTTGGAGATGTACCGACAGCAAACACACACACACACACACCCACACACGCACGCATTCATGCACACACGCACACACACACACACACACACACACACACACACACACACACACACACACACACACGCACGCACACACACACACACACACGGGAGGTTTACACCTGTCCATTAGGGCCCTGAGGATAATCTATGGTTACATTTAGCTTTTTAATATTTCATATCCTCCTGGCCCCTGGCACCCTGCAGACCTACACCTCTGGCCCGGTCCTGGAATATGGATGAGGCGTTTATCCGTTTACCTAGCCTGACAGGCAGAGGCTGCTCCAAACAATACCCCCCCCGTTCAACATAGCCCCACCCGGCCTGCCGCCACCCCCACCCTCAGCCCTGCGCACCGCCAAACGCCCCCTGGGTTAGCTTGTTAGAGAGAGGGGGGGAAGGATGGAAGGTGAAGGAGGAGAGGCACTGCAAACAGGAGCCACGGGAATGTCACCAGCACATGGACACACAAACACACACGTACAGACACACACACACACACACACACACACACACACACACACACACACACACACACACACACACACACACACACACAGACACACAAACAAACTTACTTGCACACAGACACAAACACATATTCATACCCAGACACACTGTAATGGAAATTTGGCCCTTACAACACATACTCAGACACACACAGACACACAAACACACAGACACAAACACACATACTCACACACAGGCACGCAAACATTCATACTCACACACACACAATCTCACATACTGACACACATACACACATACTCACACACAGACACACAAACACATATTCATACCTAGACACACTGTAATGAAAATTTGGCCCTTACAACACATACTCACAGAGACACACAGACACACAAACTCGCACGCGCACACACATCCTTACAAACAGACACACAAACACACACACAGACACAGAAACTCACACGCAGACAAACAGACACACATAATCACACACAGACAAAAACACACATACTCACACACAGACACGCAAACATTCTTACTCACACAGATACACGCAAACACACATATACGCACACACACACACACACACACACACACACACACACACACACACACACACACACACACACACACATCTTAATTGCACCAAAGTCTGGGCCACACTTAAATGAACACAATCACAGTGCAGTTTAATTGTTCCTTAATATCTATGGATAAAGCCGGCGTGTTAAGACGAGTAATTGCTTCTAATTAGTGGCTGGAGAGAGGAGGGAGGCAGGAGAGGGGGCTTGGCGGTTTGGGAGGGTGGGCTGTTCAAAGCAGCCAGCGCCGTCGTCTCCCCCTTAATGGGCCTTTTGTTGAACCGGTCCCGTCCGCATGTGATAAGGGCGTTAAAAATTTATGATTTAGAACTATTGAACCAGCAATCACTTTTTAATTAGGCAGTCATTTATGATCATTTGCCGCCGCCCCCCCCCCCCCCCCCCCCCCCCCCCCCCTCATTTGCAGCCGTCCAGTTAATATCCTTGATTAGCCAGCGACGACGTGTCTTTCGGATGTGTACCCCGACGACGGGCACACTGTGTCGCTGTGGACAAGCCTGTCCGATGCACTTCAAACACTGTGCGCTCACAACAACAGAGAGACAGAGAGAGAGAGAGAGAGGGAGGGACCGAGAGAGACAGAGAGAGAGAGAGAGAGAGAGAGAGAGAGAGAGAGAGAGAGAGAGACAGAGAGAGAGAGAGAGAGAGGGAGGGACCGAGAGAGACAGAGAGAGAGAGAGAGAGAGAGAGAGAGAGAGAGAGAGAGAGAGAGAGAGGGACCGAGAGAGACAGAGAGAGAGAGAGAGAGAGAGAGAGAGAGAGAGAGAGACAGAGAGAGAGAGAGAGAGGGAGGGACCGAGAGAGAGAGAGAGAGAGAGAGAGAGAGAGAGAGAGAGAGAGAGAGAGAGAGAGAGAGAGAGAGGTTTAGGGAACCAATAGTTGAGAAAAGTATGCGAAGCTTCGAAAATAACAACTGGATATGTCTATGTGCGTCACGGCTACACCGCTGGCATACCGCCCCGCCTCTCACAACCGGCCGTGCGTGTGTGTGCGTGTGCGTGTGTGTGTGTGTGTGTGCGTGTGCGTGTGCGTGTGTGTGTCTCAGCCTGGTCCTGCCGACCCCACTTCAGAGAGGCGAGCCCTGCGTGGCAGCCTGCCGAATCCCCCGTGCCGCCCGGCTTGACTGGGTGTGATCCCTGGGGGAGGGGGCAGGGCTCCGAGGGCACCCTGAGGACGCGCGTGAAGGGGCCCCCACTGTGGGTCTGCAAGCTCTCTGGCAGGGCGGCTTCAACCTGGATTACCCTGCTGGGTCAGTGTTTGTCTGAGGAGCTGTGCTACTGGAACCTTCCATCTGCCCTCACTCTTTCACTCCACCTTTACCCCCCTCTCTCTCTCTCTCTCTCTCTCTCTCTCTCTCTCTCTCTCTCTCTCTCTCTCTCTCTGTCTTCCTCTCTCGCTCTCTCTCACTTCCGTTCTCCCATGCAGTGCTGCTCGCACGCAAAGACAAAGAGGAGGAGGAGGAGGGGGAGGAAGAGGAGGAGGAGGAGGAGGGGGAGGAAGAGGAGGAGGAGGAGGAGGGGGAGGAAGAGGAGGAGGAGGGGGAGGAGGAGGAGGGGGAGGAAGAGGAGGAGGAGGAGGAGGACGGTGGGTGGGTGAAGTCAATGTAACCTCCTCTCAACCCCATTACTGATATCATCTATTCCATCCCCCTGCCTCCCCGCTTCCCATTTGAAGTCTTCAGAGGCAGTGTCAAAGCCATGCAAAGAGGGCCGCTCAAAAGGCTGTGACAATCGCGAGAGAAAGCCTTTGGATGGGGAATCAGTTTGGAATCACTTTTCCTGAGAGTCCCCCTTCTGTAGACGGCTCCGTTTGATAAGCAAAACACATCTTTAAGATATTCAACAGGCATTCAAATTAATAGCAGAAATTCAAACTTTTAGATATATAATACATTCTTTTACCCTTCCTTCTAGGACATCTCCATTAGATTCAAATGTCTTGCCCATTTTGTTGCTTGTAATAGGGCGCAGATAGCTAAAGAACGGGGGGGAGAGAACGGAAGGGAGATGGAAAGAATGGGTATATGGTTTGTGTGTGTGTGTGTGTGTGTGTGCGTGCGTGCGTGCGTGCGTGCATGCGTGCGTGGGAATGGGTGGGAATATGTTTAGTGAAATCAAAAGATGATGATGTCAGGCCACGTTGATTATCGAGAGAGCCCTGTCAAGTAACATGGGATATCAGCTGTCAGCTTCCTCCTTTAAACCTTCCAAAATAGTTGCACGGTTTTGGACAGGCTTTTACCCCTTAGACCTCTGATATTCTGAGTAGTGTTTACCGTGCTACAGACGATGTCCTTCCACACCAAAAGTCTTTATTACGAACACACTTCATTTCGCTGCTCTTGACAGAGCGCTGAACTGTTTGTTTTAAAGAACTGCGTAGCTTATTTTTTATTTTTTTGGTATGTATAATGTATAACGCAAGCCTTGCAATAGCTATTTCTGTCTTCTTTCGAATGCTTGCATATAGGAGTGTTGTTACATCATTATCTTCCTCCATCTGTGTACTGTTTCAACCACAAACAGCATCTTACTCGAAAAAGCCCTTGGGACACTTTGATCATCGTCTTCATAATGTCAACAAAATCATTCCTGTTTTTTCGGACGGAAAAAATCCCACAGAAACTGAAGTCAGCATTTTTGTGACCCAGGGAATTAAAATCCTCAAGAAACCACTCCCAGGAACCATTATCTATGACTCTCAGCATTTGCTTAAGTATATTTACGTTTCCTCTATAAACATATCATTTGATATATATCTTTTTTTCTTCTTCAGTTTCAACTCCTTCTAGGTCAGGGGAAATGCATGGTGCATGCCACAACAGAGGCAGCTCGGACATCAATGGAAACCTGTTGTTACGGTAACGACGCAAGCCATGTTTTGTGTTTGTTTATGACGGTTGGCTACGTGTGTCCCTGAGCGCCTTGGCCCTGATCGACGCGAGCCAGAGAAGCTAATTAAATCAATAGGAGATAATGATCTACTATTAGAGGACCTGGCATGCACACCCCGTCACGTGTTGTAAGCGCGCCTGCCCGCCCTCCCTCCCTCCCTCCCTCCCTCCCTCCCTCCCTCCCTCCCTCCCTCTCTTCCTCCCTGGGCTCACGCCTCTTTCAAATCTGTTAGTGCTTCCACTTCCAAGAGCCGCAATCCCCACGGCAACCGTTTGGAGGAGCGATCCCGGACGTGTTCGCACACTCAACACACACTCAACACACACTCAACACACACTCAGCACACACTCAACACACCCTCAGCACACACTCAACACACACTCAACGCAGACTTCTGGGATCCATTTATCCGCACGCTCACCCCTCTACTGACCTCCCCGTACTGGAGCTCTCTCTCTTTCTGTATTTCTCACTCTCTCTCTGTCTCTCTCTCTCTCTCTCTCTCTCTCTCTCTCTGTCTCGCTCTCTCTCTGTCTCTCTCTCTCTGTCTCTCTCTGTAATTCACTCTTTCTCTCTCTCTCTCTCTCTCTCTCTCTCTCTCTCTCTCTGTATTTCTCTCTTTCGCTCTCTCCCTCTCTCTGTATTTCTCTCTTTTTCTGTCTCTCTCTATCACTTCTGGTCTCTTCATGGCATCACATTCCTTTTCGGTTTCTCTCTCTTTTCCCTCCTCTTTTCCCTGTCCAGCCTTTACCATCACCATCTTTGCTTTAAAGGCTGTGTTCATGGTATGGCTGCCATATCTCTATAAACGCACGCCTGTAAACATTTGGACCCTAAACAAATTGACCAGAATAATCACAACCCGGGGGAAACGTCCATTTCCCGTGGTTCAGGCTGACACTATTTTGATGGTGATGGACGTAATGAGCGAACACAAACTAATGGCGGTGTGACCATGAGGCGTTGTGGATTCTTCCCTCTGGCTTCTCCCTTCTAAGATGTCAGCAGGTGGCACTCTTTAGCTGCCGCATAGCGAGCACACAACAGAACAAGACTGTGCTGGAGAAGAGAGAGAGAGAGAGAGAGAGAGAGAGAGAGAGAGAGAGAGAGAGAGAGAGAGAGAGAGAGAGAGAGAGAGAGAGAGAGAGACAGAGACAGAGAGAGAGACAGAGAGAGAGACAGAGAGAGACAGACAGACAGAGAGAGAGAGAGACAGAGAGAGAGAGAGAGAGAGAGAGAGAGACACACACACAGAGAGAGAAAGAGAGAGAGACAGAGAGAGACCGTCATGATGAGTCTCTCGTTCTCAACAACAGCCTCAGCACGGTGACTATGCTGCACTGTCTAGTTAGACAGAGTCTATGGTGACTATGCTACACTGTCTAGTTACACAGAGTCTATGGTGACTATGCTACACTGTCTAGTTACACAGAGTCTATGGTGACTATGCTGCACTGTCTAGTTAGACAGAGTCTATGGTGACTATGCTACACTGTCTAGTTACACAGAGTCTATGGTGACTATGCTGCACTGTCTAGTTAGACAGAGTCTATGGTGACTATGCTGCACTGTCTAGTTAGACAGAGTCTATGGTGACTATGCTACACTGTCTAGTTACACAGAGTCTATGGTGACTATGCTGCACTGTCTAGTTAGACAGAGTCTATGGTGACTATGCTGCACTGTCTAGTGCGATAAGCGTCGGCCTGCATCGAGGCTTCGACCGCGGTGGCAAAGGGCACTGCCCGTGTCTGTTCTTGTGATTCTACCTCCACGATCACAGCCTGCTCCCTAAGTCGACGCGTTGGACATGGCAACGCCGCCCTGTCGTCGCCGCAGCGACGGTCAGAAGTCCGATCGTCAGCCGAACCCGTCGGTTGTGTCGGTGGCGCGCGGGGAGCCACCGACGTTCCCAGCGTGATCTGAGACGCTCCGCTTGCTTCCTAAGACGCTCCCCGCACAAAGAACATCAGCCGCAAAGTCAACAAACATTTTCAGATGAAAAAAAACGACAGCAACAAAACAACAAGGCACGGAGACAAAAAACAGCCATGGAAAACAGCGGAAAAGCAGAAGGCGCCTGCTTTGGCTGGGTTGTCTCGTCGTTCCTTTCGGCGTCGGGATCACTTAGCGGTGGCTTTTCGGAGAGGCGCGTGTCGCCGACGCCTAATGGGCTTTTAAGCGGCGAACGCGGAGGAGGACTATTTGTGTACCGTCTGCGGCGGCTTGTGATCGCTGCGTGACGACGGTATTTTAAGCGAGCTCCCGACGCGGAGCGGGATGAGGGCCCGGTGCGCCAGGCTTCTCTTCCTCCCTAGGGAGCCAGCTCCACCCAGATCTTACGGCTCGACTTCCCCTCCCATCGCGCCACCGAACTCAGGTGTCTGTTCCAAACCCGACAGCTCGGTGGCGGAGAAAAAACGATTTGCTTCTTTGCCTTTTTTATATTTTA
Organism: Aplochiton taeniatus; assembly: GCA_017639675.1. Lineage (NCBI taxonomy): Eukaryota > Metazoa > Chordata > Actinopteri > Galaxiiformes > Galaxiidae > Aplochiton > Aplochiton taeniatus. The sequence continues at coordinate 12,995,500 of CM030185.1, read as the reverse complement.
TTTTGTTTTTATTTTTATTTCTTTTTTTTGCAGAAAACACATGTTTGTTGGGAGGTGAAAGGCAACATGACTAAAGAGGGCGTTCTAGACAACTCGCTCCGCGGAAGAAAGAGAGAAAAGTTTTCCCCGTTTGGTGGCGGAGATGTTTGTCGGAGTCCCCTGAGAGAATGCTGTTGAAGAGTCACTCTTGTTGTTTTCATTTGACTCTTTCAGATGGAAATCGTTCCCCACGCTCGCAGGTGAAGCGTTGCCGCACGGGGACTGCCTGCTGTGACTGTTGGTGGAGGACGAACAAACACACACCCACGCACGCACACGCGCACACACACACACACACACACTGGAAACTCACATTTCCTAGCTCTTAAAAACAATGCACCACCGGCCTGCGTGAAGAGATTCATTCTAATTGCTCCTCATTAAGCTGTTGAAGCTGTCACACAATCAGGTCAATGGAAACGCACAATACACGTGAGACAGCGAGCGCTACGTTCCCTAGGCAGTTACCACCTACTATTTATTGAAACAACAGCGTCGAGGGGACGAACCGTTTAGCTTGTTCTGTGTCCGCCCGTGTTTGTCGCTCTGGGGGACAATGTTGGCTCTCCTGTGAGGGTGGATCTAAGGGGAAGTATTCCTGCCTCTCCCTAGCCGTGTGCCGGCATCCACGGAGAATCCTCATGTGACTCATGTGAGTCCCGTCGAGGAGACCGTGGGGAAGGGTCAATCCATCACCTTTGCCTGGCTCACTCCATCAGAGGAGGGGTGGACGGGTGGAGGGGAGGGAAGGTCAGGGGGTAGGGGGGGTGAAGTTGGGCAGCATGGGTAGAGGGAGGGCGAAGGTGAGGGGGTGGGTGAGGTTGGGTAGGATGGTGAGGTTGGGCAGGATGGGTGGGGGGAGGAAGAGGGGGCAGGTTGGGTGAGGGGCTAGGGTGGGTAGGGGGAGGGCGAAGGTGAGGGGGTAGGGTGGGTGAGGAGGCAGGGTGGGTGAGACTGTTGGTGGGACCTCTATGAAAGCATCTCTCTCTCTCTCTCTCTCTCTCTCTCTCTCTCTCTCTCTCTCTCTCTCTCTCTCTGTCTCTCTCTCTCTCTCTCTCTCTCTCTCTCTCTCTCTCTCTCTCTCTCTCTCTCTCTCTCTCTCTCTCTGAAGACTGACGGGGTGATACACTGGGATGGGGTGAAGGGACCTGAACTTGTCTCCGGCCGCAGGGCAAAAACTTCAGGTGCGTTGTCTGGGGATCCACATAGAGTATTGGAGTGGTCTCGCCTCCAAACAACCTTTCATCGAAGCACGAACTCACCTTGTACATTTTATTTTCTTTCCTCATGTGTGTGTGTGTGCTATCACACACACACACACACACACACACACACACACACACACACACACACACACACACACACACACACACACACACACAGAGCGAATGTGCCATTTAATAATTACGAGGACTAAAATCCTTGCCGACGGCGAGCATGCTGAAGGATGTAATTATGACCTATTTCAGAAAACCATGGAAAATATGGCATTGCCTACATTTCACCCAGAGAGACAGGGAAATACTCCTAAGGAACGATTGGGGGGGGGGGGGGGGGGGTTGGTTGGGGTGCCCTTCATCGCAATTAAGGACAATAATTCTCCACAAGAAAATTGTTTCAATTACTTTTCAGCCCAGCAGCAAAACGACTGTGAGGGGGGTGGAGCTGTTCAAATGGGGGAGGGGAGGGGGGGGGGGGGGGACTGTGGGAGCGGCTAAAGCTGTTGTTATTTGGGACTCAAGGTTTGGACCAGAACCTGAAGGATAATCTGATAACATTGAGCTGTGTTGTGAGTCGAGGCGTGGAACATGAAAGCCACTCGTACTCTACACAAACATGTAGCACTTTGTAGCACCCTGTAGTACTAGAATCCTGTAGCACTCTTTAGCATTATGTAGCACTCTGTAACACCACGTAGCACTATGTATCATCCTGTAGCACTCTTTAGCATCCTGTAGCCCTATATAGAATCATGTAGCAATCTTCAGCATCATTTAGCAACCTGTAGGATTCTGTAGCACCATATAGCACCATGTATCACCCTGTAGCTATATAGCACCATGTATCACCCTGTAGCTATATAGCACCATGTCGCATTATGTATAGCACTTTATAGCACCATGTAGCACTATGTATAGCACTTTATAGCACCCTGTAGCATTCTGTAGCGCTATATAGCACCATGTAGCATTCTGCAGTGCTATATAGCACCATGTAGCATTCTGCAGTACTATATAGCACCATGTAGCATTCTGTAGCTATATAGCACCATGTAGCATTCTGTAGCGCTATATAGCACCATGTAGCATTCTGCAGTGCTATATAGCACCATGTAGCATTCTGCAGTGCTATATAGCACCATGTAGCATTCTGTAGCTATATAGCACCATGTAGCATTCTGTAGCGCTATGTATACACACTGCAGCACCACAACAGCCCCACTTCCTGACTGGTGGCTGACATACAGAGCAGCAGGGCTTTGGTAAGAGGATCGGAGCGGACGCCTGTGTTTGAAATCCTGTGGTGGGGATGCGTGCTGCCGGCCGGGGGAACAAAGGGTCCCGACCGAGGGGTAATGGACACCGGAGGGGGAATGGGAAGCAGCCTTGTAGGAACAAGACGCACACACACACACACACGCACACGCATCTCATGCACACCATCACGCTTACACACACACAAACACACACACGCAGGCTCACACACACGGTCACACTTACACACACACACCATCACGCTTACACACACACAGGCAGGCTCACACACACTGTCACACTTACACGCACACACTCAAAGACACTATCTCTCACACACACACATGCACACACACACACACACACACACACACACTCACACACACACACAGAGACATGTGCCCTGGCTGTTTACACTGGTCCAGGACATCACACGCCGATGCATTCCAGCGCTCATGGTGGGCTGGCTCCATCCGGATCCATGTTTTCACGCTCGACTTCTCACCGCCTGTGAGTGTGTTTACCCGCCTGTGTGTGTGTGAGTGTGTGTGTGTGTGAGTGTGTGAGTGTGTGAGTGTGTGTGTGTGCGAGACAGAGAGAGATTGCGTGTCAGCATTGTGTTCATGTAAACTGACCTACGGCTCCTGTTCGGCACCAGGCGGTGGGGGGGGGGGGGGGGGGAACAGGAAACTCAGCGGCACGCAGAGTCATCCAACGCTCCTCACCACACACCACTAGAGGAGCCGGCTCCAAGCACACCTCTCGGCTGCTTTGGTCTGAAACCCGGCCCTATCGCATGTACGGCGTTCCGAAGGGAGTTTCCCCAAGGCCGGTGTCACTGACCCCCGGTTTTACGTCCGCGGCCGGGAGTTTTCCAGCCACG
>CM030185.1:12984604-12987104 GCA_017639675.1 Aplochiton taeniatus | reverse complement strand
ATTCCCATGCACACACTTACACAGACACACACACACTTACACACACACACACATTCCCACACACACGCACACACTTACACAGACACACACACACACACACGCACGCACACACACACACACACACACACACGGATTAAACCAATGCCCAGCCATAGAAGCACCTTCAAGACGATTAATTTGTGGCTGCTTAATGACTTGGAACTGCCTCGGTGCAGACGGTTGCCCCCACCCCGCCTCCCCATCCCCCCATCACCCCTTGTTGCCCCTAGACCCCCCCACCCCATCACACACACACACACACACACACACACACACACACACACACACACACACACACACACACACACACACTTGTTTGACGTAGAAAAGCGAATCCGAAGATTCCTTGAGACGCATGGGAAATGATCGTCTTGACCGCAATCACGCCGCCGTGCCCCCCCCCCCCCCCTCTCCCGTGCGCTAAGCGCCATGGAGCTTGGCAACTCCTCTCAGCGGCTACGACGGTCACAGGAAGAAGACAAAAAAACGTACCTTCGAATTCAGCGGAAGCGTTAGAGTTGAGGGGGGTGATGCGTAGGTGTGAGTGGTCGTCGTCGCGTGCGTGACGTTGCCGTTGTCACGGGGGGATGGGGGGGGGGACATCCCGACCGACTGAGATCCCTGTGGTGGAGCATGCCGGCAACGTGAGGAGAAGAATCATCATGTCACTCAGAAGATGGCGCCGGTCGGCCGGCAACACCTGCCCCCCCCCCCCCCCCCCCCCCCCCCCCCCCCCCCCCCCCCCCCCCCCCCCCCCCCCCCCCCCCCCCCGAGGCGTCGGTTGCCCTCTTCTCCTCCTGCCGAAAGCACAACGCGGTGACCACGGCCCCAAGGCCCCTCGAGGGCCGGCTGAAGGGCCCGCCGCTCACCCTCTCCCCTGGCCGGGGTAGGAGAGAGAGAAGGAGGGGGGGCGACAAAGAGGCGGGGAGGAAGAGGTGGCCTAGGATGGTAAGAGAGGCAAGGGCAACTCACGGAGGGGAAGGAGAGGGGGAGCTACAGAGAAAGACGAGAGAGGAAGGGAGAGAGGAGGGGCGGGGGGGCGCGGGGGGGGGTTGAGTGATCGAGAGCACGTGAGAGGGGAAGGAGAGGCGGAGGAAGAGGCGGAGGGGGCAGGCCGTGAAATTACTCCTCCAGCGGTGGCGACAGCGCCGCACTGCTTTCCCTGCCCACCAAGGCCTCTCTCTCTCTCTCTCTCTTTCCACTACCACCCGCTCACACACAGTCAGTCCCCAGACCACCCCCCCTCTCCGCCCCCCACCCTCTCTCTCTCTCTCCCCTACCACCCACTCACAGACCCTCTCTCTCTCTCTCTCTCTCTCTCTCCCTTTGCTTTCAGGTCTGTTGCACGCGGGGCGGAAAAGATCGTATTTATCACCTGTCAGTGTTTGGCAGCCCTGAGTTACGCGACGCAGGACAGCATAAAATTATCATACACAGGCATGAAATTACAAAACCGCCCAGGGACCCCACAACAAAATTATTTCATTTGCCCCCCTAACAACCCCCGGTTCCCCCCAAAAAGCACGGTGGGTATTTGTGGGAGAGCCGTGGGGGTGAGGGGGGTGACAGGTGAGGGACGGGGGGACGGGGGGCAGAGAGAGAGAGAGAGAGGGAAAGAGAGGGAGAGATAGGGAAAGAGAGAGAGCGCCACAGGGAGAGAGAGAGAGAAATGGGGCTTGGAGTGGAAGTGGAGGACGTTTCGGAGGGAAAGTGTCCTTCACGTCGTCTCTGTGATCAAATCATTTGTCCGTCCGGGCGGGAGGGGGGGCGGGAGGGGGGGGGGGGGGGTTAATGCCCACCGCCTCCGAACCCCACCGTGTGGATGACCAGAGTAACAACCATGGCTGCCAATCTCAGTGACCCCACAAAGTCAAGAGGAGCCGAGTTGATGCCCGCCGTTTCCGTGAAATCACGAAACCAGAACCTCCCCGCGTCCGCACCCGAGAGACATAATCGGATCTGAACGCAGCCGTTGATGCGCAACTCCTCCGCGTCTCTCTCTACGAACCCCCGTTTTTTGGGAGTTGCCTGGTAACACCGAGGGCCGCGTGGCCCCTCCTCGGCGGTGCGTCGGGGGCCGGGGCCTCCCAGCTAAGGGGGCTCCTTTCCCGCCCCCCATTGCGGGCGCGCGTGGGAGGGCGCGGCCATCGACGGGGCTCCGGGTAGCTTTGCGGAGGTCGTCCATAATGCGCTGGGTATACTAAATGCTTCATTAACGCCACACACAGGAAGCGGCGGGTCAATATTTATAGACCCCGGTGCAGAGCACTATGCAGATGGCGAAGCCATGGGCTCCCATTCCAGGGAGCGGGAAGCAAATGAAGTCAAAGGTGGACTGGAGTTTTTCGCTCCCTCCTTCTCTCTCTCTCTCTCTCTCTCCCTCTCCCTCTCTCTCTCCATCGCTCTCTCTCTCTCTCTCTCTCTCCTTCTCTCTCTCTCTCTCTCTCTCTCTCTCTCTCTC
>CM030185.1:12942104-12982104 GCA_017639675.1 Aplochiton taeniatus | reverse complement strand
CTGGCACAGGGCCGCTGTAATCTTTAATACCTCGATCGGTCTCACTTCAGTGCACCTAAAACGCATCTCAGACGAGAAATAGAACGCTGCGTGCCATGTGTTTATGTGTAAGCGTGGGACTGAAGTTCCGGGTGCCTGTGAACGAGATAGTTTGATAAAGGGTGTTACTGAGAAAGAGAAGGAAAGAAGGGAGGGGGGGTTGAGGTAAAACAAAACAAAAAAAACACTGGCTGAAATGATTTAATTTGCGGAGGGTTCTGCGACGGCACGGCATCCCTTTTAACGATCACTAAATTGTTTTCTGACAGAACCCCACCAAGCAATTTCTTCCCCCGACATTTGATTTACATATGATCTTTAAACACTGGCGAGGGCGCGCTAGCTATTTGGTTATCATTCAAACCACTCGCCTCCAGTGTCACGCGCCGGGATAGGTCACTCGGCTCACAGCGGCTCATGAGACGAGACTGGAAGACGGCCAAGAGAGTGGGAGGTGTGCGGAGGGTTAGGGGGGAGAGGAATGTATAAATAATGAAATACATTGATTAAGGGGTGAAATCAATTGGTTTGCCGCCCGCAATGAAGATCTAGTGCTTCATTTGGCATGGCCCCCGCGAGCCAGCACATTAGCCCCAAAAGAAGCGCGGGGAGATTCTAATTGGCGCTGAATGGCGCGGTGTACAGTAATGGACACATGAGACACGGCGAGAGCCTCTGCCTCCATTTTAGCCCCTTTCTATCTCTCCCCATGTCCTCTTCCAATGCACTTCGTTTTAAAGTCAGGCCTCAACTTTGATTCTCCTTAATGCCTTTAATAAGCCCCTTTCACCGGAATGACGAGAAAGTGTGAGCGAGAAATAGGGGAGGGAGAGAATTTGCATGCCTTTGAAAACTAAAAGCAGAAGCACCTTTCAACCTGAATAGTAAAAAGCCCAGACGTTTGTATCTACTGATTGATGTTAATAGTGGCTGTAATATTTTCTCTCTTCTATTTCTGAAATATTTTGACTGCGATGGATACATGAAAATCCTCCAGTGTTTTCTGGATTCTAGCTGTGTGCGTAGGCTATATGGCAAACTATTTCTCTCAAACCCTGAGTGTAGACATGCATACCATTATTCTCTTTCAGACACACACACACACACACACGCACACACGCAAGCACACATGAAGAAAGACTCAAACACATACATGTACAAAGAATACATACACCATGGGGATATAGGCCTACCACATATATCACCATGGAGTCGACTTCTGTGCCAAACTCACATTTGGTCGCCTCACAAAAGGTCCATTTGTGAATCCTTTTGTCGGCAACGTGGCGAGGGAATTTGCAGCAAGCTGAGAAAAGGTTAAGTTAAGTTTAGGCCAATTACAGTCACGGCGCAGACAGAGAGGTCCCGCACATTATCACAATTAAGTCTGATCTTTCGAGCGGGATTCGCAGCTGGAGGAGACTCACCCTCAGTCAGTGGAGAGGAGCTGAAAGGCAAGGCGACAAAAAAAGGACATTATCTGCCTGCTTGTTCTGTGGGTCGCCTAATGAAAAGTGAGGTTTTGACATTAAGAGGAGTCGTTTTAGATGTACTGCATGGTGTTTAGCGGGATTCTCCGTGTCTACTGTCAGCACCGGCTCTCTGGGAGATGAGACATTTCGTTTTCGAAATGACAAACTGCTGACTGACAAGCTTTGAAAAGCTAACGGCAGGAAAGAACAATTGTTATGCGTTTACAATATGGAAAATAAAGATGTATGGTTTGGCTTTCATGTGATAAATGGCACGGACGGAGGTTGTATACAGTATATTTCTGGGTTTTAATACAGCAGAGAGTAAAAAATAGATTGATTTGGGAAGGGAATTATGCTGCACAAGATGAAACGTCTGCAACCAACATCTAAAATGATTAGGAGGATAGGCATCAGAAATAATGAAACGTCTCTGCGGTTCGGAAGGGGGGGTAGAATGAATTAGACGCTAGGACGACTTTCATCTAAAAACGGCAAACTTGAAATGGGCTGATAATGTATCGATGGAATTCCTGGGAGGCAAAAGAAATGGGCATTGATTTTCTCCTTTTCTATCCCTATTTCTTTCTTTTTCTTTCTCTCTCTCTTCTATGAATGTGTTCCTCCTTCTTCCTCCACCTCCTCCTCCTCTTCCCAAAGGCTTCGTTTTACAAGACAGGTTTTACAGAGTCACCATAAAAGCAATGAGGTGCAGGTAAAGTGCACAACAGGGACCTAGCCCTTTAAAGAGCATCAGCTCACTCGCCCTTGTACTGAGTGGCTGCTTAGTTTCTTGGAACTGGACAGTGGACTGACAGAGTGAGGAAAGGAGAGAGAGAGAGAGAGAGAGGGAGAGAGGGAGAGAGGGACAGAGAGAGAGAGCGAGGGGGGACAAAGTGAGAGAGAGAAAGGGAGAGAGAGAGACAGGGCGAGAGGCAGATAGGGACAGAGAAAGAGAGAGACAGAGCGGGACAGAGATAGAGAGGGACAGAGCGGGACAGAGGGGGGGAGAGAGGGACAGCAAGAAAGAGGGACAGAGAGAGAGAGAGGGTCAGAGAGAGGCGGAGGGAGAGACAGAGGGGGAGAGAGGGACAGAGAGAAAGAGGGACAGAGAAAGAGGGACAGAGAGAGGAGGAGGGAGAGAGAGAAAGAGAAATGGGGAAAGAGGGATACAGTGAGGGATGGTAGTTACAAGAACAATTTCTCTTGGTCAAGTTTAGTCAGCTCCAGAGCTAGCTCACTGTTGACTCGAAAGTGTGTGCAGCATGCCCTCAAACTAACGGACGCCAACGCTCACAAACACCCACGCACACGCACACGCACACGCACACACACACACACACACACTCTCTCTCTGCCTCTTTCTCACACGCGGAGACTGTAAACAACCTTTGCAAGGCCTAATCTAAAACGGAGGCATACCTTTGAACCACAAAACCTGATTAAAATGCTTTGCGGCGGGGGAAGTTCTATTACAATTCATTTCAAATGAAATTGAAACTTCAGGATGGTTTACCTTTAACATCGTGCCATATTTCCTAGTTGTTGGAAACATACTAGAAGAGATGCATCGGAAAATAAAGAGAAAAAAAACTCAATAAGCTAACCCCTGATAACCCAATCATTATAAAAGTGATGTGTGTGTGTGTGTGTGTGTGTGTGTGTGTGTGTGTGTGAGTGTGTGTGTTGGCTAGGGACATCTGTTGTATTCAATATGGCCGCACTCTTACTAGTACTCAGAAGAGCACTCACTCCATTATGATTCTCACTCACTCATCACTGAGACTTTATGAAAAAGTGACTAGTTATGACTTTGGTTATGATATACGTGATTCGTTGTAAAATATGACAATTTTATACATTCAGTTATTGAGTTATCATGAGGAGCTGTTGGGGTGTGTGTGTGGGTGTGTGTGTGTGTGTGTGTGTAGGGAGTGGAGAGCGATGGGATTAGATAAAGAAAATTGATGGAAGAGAAAGACAGGTTTGTAGTTTAAGGTATTCCCTCAGACAGTGAGAAAGTGTAATAGTATGTTTGTATAAGAAAAAATAGAGAAAGAGAGAGAGAAAGAGAGAGAGAAAGAGAGGGAGAGAGAGGGAGAGAGAGAGAGAGAGAGAGAGAGAGAGAGAGAGAGAGAGAGAGAGAGAGAGGAGCGAGGGCTCTGACTCAGAGACTCTGAGTAGGGGAGTTATCAAAGTGGCTCCATGCATGTGAATGAGTACTATCGATCGCGGGGCAGATCGATGCTGTATTTATAACACAGGGGAAGGCTGAATCAATGCATACTTAATGTGTAGCATGGCGGGGGTAGTTGGCCGGGGGGGCAGGAAGAGGGCGGCTGGGGGGGGGGGGGGGGGGGTTAGGGAGGGGGGGTTGAGGTCCAGGAGAGGTGGAAGCTTGTTAAAAAATCAGCGTGTGCATTTTCTGTTTACTCAGCATTGCTGAGGCTGAGTGTTTGGAGTCTCAGGCTATGGGAGGACTGTGCTCCTCGGAGCGGCGGGAACTTTTCTAGCAGGATGTGGTGTGAACCTTCTTAACGGAGGGGTCCAATCAAATGTCTATTTGACCTATGCATATTTCACTTCCCTCCAATCATCCGCAAGTTTAATTTCAACGATCGATAGTTTGCTTTAATAAATAGCGCCATGACCATAGGTCATATATTTCGAGGATGCCATTACAGAACGAGCCTTATATTATGAGTGGAAAACCTTTCTCCACGTTATTTGCTTAACGTCCCGCAACGGAATGTAATTATTTATCATTTCTTTTATTTTGTGATAAACGAAGTGTAAGAGGGCCAAATTTGGGCATCCTAGCGGATACGACGCCACAATACGAGTTGGCATACGAGTTGGCATACGTGTCCTTTTCAATACTGGGAAGTAATTTCAATAAAATTGTACTTTGATTATTGCACAGATTCTCACCTCCTTTAACGGGTGGTTTTCTGCATCAACCTGAACATTTCCTTTACAAAGATCACAGACCAGCTGATCAGTGGTTGGCCTCTGTCGGGAGAGACATGTTTTTGAAGAAAGGGCTCAAAACTCTTTGCTGTATGCACAGCCATTAAGCTACCTAAGCTACTTTAAGGAGCGGAGTGCTTTGGTGCCCTATCTCAGCTTCAAACAATTAGCATTTTAATTGTTCGGGTATTTGTTTTATGTCTCTTGTTCCTCTTGCTCAAGGTTGCATGCTCTAAGGCCTCATTAAATTAACCTATGTATGGCATTTGAATCTGCCTTTAAACTGCCTGCATGTAGAACAGAAGGCAATTATATTTGTTGGAGATATTTGTTTATGTTTTTTTTTTTTTTTTTATCTCGCTGACATTTTACGAAAGTGATTATATCCATAAGGAAGAGCGGTTGTTTTCAAAGGAAGCAACCAAGTCGGGGTGTATTTTAATATGGTTTTTTTTTCTTCTTCTTTTGCATTCCTTCAATCTCCCTTCCATCACGCGAAACGTCTACCAGCGTTGTGTGATTTATGATAATACAGATATCATTCGATTATACATTACAGAAGTGAGGGAAGGATGTCTAGATCGCCCCCACCGCCCCCCAACCCCCCCCCCCCCCCCCCCCCCCCATCCCCCCCGCTGATACATGTGACGCCCCTGACAGATGGAGGGAAGCTACAGCTTCATGTCACGTTAAGGGCCTTCCGCTCTGCTCGCTCCCAGGGACCACATAACATTTTTACTGCCTTCTCCGGGCTTGGGAAAGCTAAGGGCTCTCCTCAGGGTCTGATTTGCTCTTTCACTTTTATAGCGCATGCTACCGCACACTCTGAGGAGTGGAGTGCTTTCGTTGCCCTATCTCAGCCACCCACCCACCCACAAACACAAACCCACACACACACACACACACACACAAACACACACACACACAAACACAATCAACGCACATTGTGAATGCAGGACACAACCCCCCCCCACGGGTGACACCGATATGTATAGCTGATACGTCCGGGGCAGGCATGTCTGCGTTCTCTCCCTCCTTTTCCCACCGAGTCCTCTGTGACATGTCCTCCTCTTTTCTAATCACCAGAGAGCCGTCAAGGCGCAGACCCCAGTAATGGCCTAATGCTTCCAGGAGTGACCATGGCCCGAGGCGCAGGGCTCATCACTTCCCCCGTAATTAAAGGTTAAGTAAACACTATGAAAACAGCCCCGACAGATACGGACGGATAACGGCCAAACCTGGCGGCCGCCGTTTTTGCACCGGGAGCCAACCCAGCCAACCGTTACCGACCACAGGAAGCACACGGTTACGATCGTTTTCCGTTACGGGACAAATTTTGACGACAAGAACAGCAGCACATTTATCTCCCCTTTTAATATCAGAAGATATCACTAAGGTTTTCATGCAGGGACGAATAGTTCGTTGGCGTCTAAAAGAAAGAAAGAAGAAAACTTAAAAAAAAAAAAAATTACAGAGACGTGATAAGTGCAAGCCAACCGGCCAGGTCGTGTTCGAAAGTTGAGAAGTGACCATTAAAGCTGTCACCAAGGGATGTGGGCCGGGTTGGTGGTGGTGGTGGTGGTGTGTGTGTGTGTGTGTGTGTGTGTCTGTGTGTGTGTGGGGGGGGGTTGGTGGAGTCTCCGGCCCGTCCAGCAGGCAAGAGGCCATTTCCCCCCAGATTTATGGCCCGACGGAATGAGGTGACGGGCCCCGGCGATGACCCCCCGGGGAGGGCTCGGGAAGAGGCTGCGAGAGGAGGGCCAGGTCACGGTCCATTCGCTCACTCACCGCTCCGGCTCCACTCCAGTGTCCCGCGGCCTGGCTCGCCCCTCGCCAAGCACAGGCAAAGCACTGTGCCCCCGGCATGCTGCGCGGTTCACTCAGCTCGGACGGTTAAAAAGGCTCACGACTCGTCGCCGTTTACGACGTTTGAACGTGGTCGCTGAACGAGTTGTTTACCGAACTGGTGCTGAGGAGTGTTCAGCTTGGTGCTTTCTCTCCCCTCCTCAGACTTTCTCCAGCTTCGCCACTTCACTCTGCCCATGTAGATTTTTATGATCCTCTCCATTAAAATGTAAGCCCCCCCCCCCACCCGGCCCTCAAAATGCCTCCCTCTCCTTCTCTCACTTAATCTCTCTCTGTTTTTCTTTCTGTTTGTCTCGTATGGCTATTTTTCTGTTTCTCCCCCTCCCTCTTTTTATTTCTCTCTTCCTGCACTTCTTGGCCAGTTCCAAACCCCGGCATCTGCTGTTGGCGTCCTGAGCCAAGTCCAGCACGCCACGGGCCTCTGAAGCTGAGAGAGACGCTCCAGAAGGAAAACACACATCTCTACCAACTCTCTCAAGGACATTTATACTCAAACCGAGGGAAACTTTGCAAGATGTTCTGAATGAGGAAAACACACACAAGCAGGCACGCAGAGCGAGCGAGCGAGCGAGCGAGAGAGAGAGAGAGAGAGAGAGAGAGAGAGAGAGAGAGAGAGAGAGAGAGAGAGAGAGAGAGAGAGAGAGAGAGAGAGAGAGAGAGAGAGAGAGAGAGAGAGAGCGAGCGATAGACTCGACAACGAGGGTTTTGGAGGGGGTCGATGAGTCATAAGGCTGTCTGGGCTACTACGACGAACTACCTGACAAGAGACGTCAAAACAAATCAGGAGGCTGCTGAGGGTGTCAAGAGCAGAAACCATTTTGAACGCTTGTCCAAAAAACTGCCTGTAGTAAAAATATCAAACATTAGCCTTACTCGATAGCTATTTACAGCTAGCTGGGTGTCAGTGTGTTAAGAAGCCTCTCTCAACCACCATTCTCTTTTAAAGATATGGGATTTATATTTGGTGTGTAATACACACTCTCTCTCTCGCACACACACTCACACTCACACTCACACACACACAAACGCATGCGCGCAGTCTAGTGCAGGCTCACACACACACAAACACACCATATTTATAGTGTAAAGGTAAGCCTTAATGTTGTTGTATAACTTCCATTCAAACTGGTGTCGAAATCGGTCGCGCGTTTGAATAACGAGCACCCAGCCACTGCTGAGATATGGACGCTCCATTTCCACAGACATATTTGTCTGCACACTGAATCATTTAATCGAACCTCTCCAAGTGTGGAAAATACTTTCCTAAGTCAAACGTATTCCATATATCAGGAGTGGGTGAAAAAAAAAAAAAAAAAAAGAAAGAAAAAAGATAATTAATAGTTCCTCGAACGTTAGAGGAACGTTTAATGGGAGAAAACGACAGGAATTTACAATGTTATGCTTCGTCCCGGAGTCTCGCCCTTCAGGATATTCAAAGCGAACGTGTCTCCCATTAAGGCGGGCTAAGTTCGACACTGATTTGGCGACGGTCTTTAATCACTCGCATGGCGTCTACGTGCTAGCGCCACGACCAGACAGCCCTGGCTACGTCGCCAAACACGCTCGTCTGTCTGTCTCCTTCTAATCCAGTCATCATTAAAAACAAAAAAAGATGGAGAGGAAAATCAAAAAAAAAACGGTGGAGAAATTTGAACCCATTTTACGGTTGGAAATGAAAGGAGCAGGGGGAAGCTGACACGGTGACACGCATTTGATATGGAAATAATTATCTGTACAATACATATTAAAAACGGTAGGGGGGCCAGTGAAGACTGGCACTGCTATGTGGGCCTGACAAGGATTCTGATGTATGGGTTGGCAAATTTCATTAGGGATGAGATGAGACCTCTCCAAAGCCAAGGAATAGCACTGGTGTTTTTTAATTTGTCAGGTAATTCGTTCCGATGTGATTGAAGAAAGTGCTCGTGTAATTGGGCAGAGTCAATCTACCGGGGCCAAGGAGAGATGGGCTTAGGGGGTGGGGAGGAGAGGGCAGGCAGGGAGAGGAGGAGAGAGAGAGGTGTGGGGTGCAGGGGGAGAGGAGGAGAGAGAGAGATGTGGGGTGCAGGAGGAGAGGAGGAGGAGGAGACATGGGCTTAGGAGGTGGGGAGGAGAGGGGAGGCGGTAGAGGAGGAGGAGGAGAGACATGAGATGCAGGAGAGGAGGAGAAGAAGGAGGAGGAGAGGGGAGGCTGGAGGAGAAAGAGGAGGAGAAGAGAGGTGTAGAGGAGCAGGAGGACGGGAGGGGGGAAAGGCTCCGACAGACAAAAACAACCCAGGCTTAGGAGGATGTCTGTGTGTGTGTGTGTGTGTGTGTGTGTGTGTGTGTGTGTGTGTGTGTGTGCACGCGTGTGCGTGCACGCGTGTGCTGGCCACGTGTCCCCAAGGCTTCAGCGAGCCTAGCCGCGTCTCAGACTATCGAGCACCAATCCATGGAGGAATCAGAGGAGGAAGGTGGCCCGGCGGCTGCAGTGCATGCTGGGAGTGGGTCTCTCTCCGACAGAGGACTGGCTGGCAGACTCTCCATGAACAAAGGCCTGATGAGTCAGACTGTTACGTTTTACAAGTCTCTGTTACAACCCCGGGCCCACAGGCAGAACAGAGGAAGAGACATAGAGAGGGAGGGAGAAAGAGGGGGAGGGAGAGAGTGTGGGAGCGGGAGAGAGAGAGACAGAGAGGGAAAGGCAGAGAGAGAGAGGGGGAGAGAGAAGGGGGAGAGGAAGAGAGAGAAAGAATAATGGAGGCCCTTTATCATGTGGATTAGAGGATTGAAAGGCGTCATGAATTTAGCTGTCCGCGGTGTGACATCATCACCGCGAGCCACTGTCCCTCTGGTTAACGCACATGGCATTTGGATGTAATGGCCCGCTCTGAATCACTGCGTCAGGTGGTCTCCATCCTGTCGTTGGGCGTAATGTCTAATGCAGTGGTACGAGAAGCAGTCATTGCCCATCAAAACATAAGGATTTGTTGTTTTTTTTTGTACGGCGAATCTATCTGGTGTTGGAAGGTTGAGGACAACATGGAGAAATTGCATTAACAAACACAGCCAAACAAGAACAACAACAACACCCCAAAACAGGAAGAAAAAAAAGGAAGAATATGTTAATTTCTCCTGATTCTTTTTTTTTCTCTGTGGTTATGACAGGTCCTTTTTGCATGCCAGCGTGCCTGATGTTGATGTCTGAGTGGCGCTGATTGTAATCAACAAGACAATAAGCTGTGGGAGGTCTCACTTCCTGTCTGAGTCGGAGGGGGGGGGGGGGGTCCTTCAACAGGCGTAGGACAAGGTTAAATAGAAGTATAAATATATGAATGCACACAACGATCACCCCACCTGCCCTTATCCAGCGGCAAATATTCCTCGTGAGTTGTTGCATGCGTTCATGTAATTCTAAAGAAGAAGGGAGAGAGAGAGAGAGAGAGAGAGAGAGAAAGAGAGAGAGAGAGAGAGAGAGAGAGAGAGAGAGAGAGAGAGAGAGAGAGACATGCTAGTTAGCTAACTCTAGGCCCACTCCTACTCATATGCAAACAACAAGCGGCATGTATTATGCATACATATCTTAGCGGGCTTAATAGGTTGTGTCTGTCATCTAAGTTTATGATAAGGTGCCGGGGGTATGACACGTTGCCATGGCAACGTGGAAGAATGTCTCCGCCAGCGGAGCGGTGTCGGAGTAAAAATGGATTTCTCTTTCTCCTAGCTAATGGGCACGGTAACGTGGGTGGCAAAGACCCGTTGCAAAAAAGGTTATTCATCTTCACACCATATCGAATCGTGCTTTCAGAAAATGCTGGAGTAATGGCACAGGAGTCAACTCCGTTGAGTGCTTCTAGAAGATCATGCCAGTCAGTGGTCTAACAAGGGAAGCAGAAAACCGGCAGGTTTGGACTTCATTTGTAGTTTTTCTTTTTTTCTCCTTTTTTTCTCCTCTTCTGTTATCCTCCTTTGTCCTCCTCTTATCCTCAACTGCTGCCCTCCTCGCCTCTCACCTCTCCTCCTCCTCCTCCTCTTTATCCTCATCTGCCGCCCTCCTCTCCTCCTCTTCTTCCTCCTCCCCCTTTTTTTCCTCAACTGCTGCCCTCCTCGCCTCTCACCTCTCTTCCAACTCCTCCTCTTTTTCCTTAACTGCCTCCCTCCTCTCCTCCTCCTCCTCTTCCTCTTTTTCCTCCTCCCCTTCCTCCTCCTCTTCCTGCTTTCGGTAGTCTTATTGGCCTTGGCCCCCAGGTAATGTGTGGTGCCTACGCTGCCACAATTCCTCCTGGCTTTGGTCTGAGTGTGTATCGATCGCAAGCTGGTGTGTATTACGCTGAGAGGAGGTGTCAGGGACGGCGAGGGAGAGAGGGAGAGAGGGAGAGAAGGAGAGAAGGAGAGAAAGAGCGAGGGCCGGGTCTGAAGGAGAGAGGGCCTGGTGGCGTAAATCTCTCCACAGCTCACTCACAGTCCTAATGTCTTTTTTTCCCCTCTTTCTTTCTTTCCACTCTCGGTACACGCCTTAAGACACTGTCACGTTGAGAACCCCACATTCCCGATGAAAGCCTCCGACATCCAATTTTCAAGCTCTCCACACCGTTTATGTATCCCTTTCAACCTAATGTTATTTTTTTTAAATGTGTTATTCGCGTCTGAGGTAAACACAAAGGTCGGCCTCCCACGCAGAGGCAGAAAATGGCCTCTCGTCACCAAAATGGACTGGCGCGCCCTCCCCTCTGAGGACATGGAGATGAGGAGTGCATGTATTATTCAATGACACCGTGCCAGCAGCCTCTGTCTCAACCACACACACCCAGCCTGGGTGCTCTCCACTGGGCTGGGATTACACACGTCACACACAGAAGGATCATCAGTGCTGGGAGTTCCCCTGGTTCCCATGAAGGGCCCCGGGGCGGAAGGCAGTTTGGTGGGTGGGGGTTAAGGTGGTTGTGGTGGTGGTGGTGGTTAAGATGGTGGTGGTGGTGGAGGTGGTGGTCGTGGTGGAGGTGGTTAAGGTGGTGGTTGTGGTTAAGATGGTGGTTAAGTTGGTGGTGGTGGTGGTTAAGGTGGTGGTGGTGATGGTGATGGTGGTGATGGAGGTGGTGGTGGTGGTGGTGGTGGTGATGGTGATGGTGGTGGTGGTGATGGTGGTTAAGGTGGTGGTTGTGGTTAAGGTGGTGGTGGTGATGGTGGTGGTGGTGGTGGTGGTGGTGGTGATGGTGGTGGTGGTGGTGGTGGTGATGGTGGTGGTGGTGGTGATGGTGGTGGTGGTGATGGTGGTTAAGGTGGTGGTTGTGGTTAAGGTGGTGGTGGTGATGGTGGTGGTGGTGGTTGTAGTTAAGGTGGTGGTGGTTGTAGTTAAGGTGGTGGTGGTGGTGGTTGTGGTTAAGGTGGTGGTGGTGATGGTGGTGGTGGTGGTTGTAGTTAAGGTGGTGGTGGTTGAGGTGGTGGTTGTGGTTAAGGTGGTGGTGGTGATGGTGGTGGTGGTGGTTGTAGTTAAGGTGGTGGTGGTTGAGGTGGTGGTGGTGGTTGTAGTTAAGGTGGTGGTGGTGATGGTGGTGGTGGTGGTTGTAGTTAAGGTGGTGGTGGTGATGGTGGTGGTGGTGGTTGTAGTTAAGGTGGTGGTGGTGATGGTGGTGGTGGTGGTTGTAGTTAAGGTGGTGGTGGTTGAGGTGGTGGTTGTAGTTAAGGTGGTGGTGGTGATGGTGGTGGTGGTGGTTGTAGTTAAGGTGGTGGTGGTTGAGGTGGTGGTTGTAGTTAAGGTGGTGGTGGTGATGGTGGTGGTTAAGGTGGTGGTGGTTGTAGTTAAGGTGGTGGTGGTGATGGTGGTGGTGGTTGTAGTTAAGGTGGTGGTGGTGATGGTGGTGGTGGTGGTTGTAGTTAAGGTGGTGGTGGTTGAGGTGGTGGTTGTGGTTAAGGTGGTGGTGGTGATGGTGGTGGTGGTGGTTGTAGTTAAGGTGGTGGTGGTTGTGGTTAAGGTGATGGTGGTGATGGTGGTGGTGGTGGTTGTAGTTAAGGTGGTGGTGGTTGAGGTGGTGGTTGTGGTTAAGGTGGTGGTGGTGATGGTGGTGGTGGTGGTTGTAGTTAAGGTGGTGGTGGTTGTAGTTAAGGTGGTGGTGGTGATGGTGGTGGTGGTGGTTGTAGTTAAGGTGGTGGTGGTTGAGGTGGTGGTTGTAGTTAAGGTGGTGGTGGTGATGGTGGTGGTGGTGGTTGTAGTTAAGGTGGTGGTGGTTGAGGTGGTGGTTGTAGTTAAGGTGGTGGTGGTGATGGTGGTGGTGGTGGTTGTAGTTAAGGTGGTGGTGGTTGAGGTGGTGGTTGTAGTTAAGGTGGTGGTGGTGATGGTGGTGGTGGTGGTTGTAGTTAAGGTGGTGGTGGTTGAGGTGGAGGTTAAGGTGGTGGTGGTGGTGGTTAAGGTGGTGGTGGTGATGGTGGTGGTGGTGGTTGTAGTTAAGGTGGTGGTGGTTAAGGTGGTGGTGGTGGTGGTTGAGGTGGTGGTTGTGGTTAAGGTGGTGGTGGTGATGGTGGTGGTGGTGGTTGTAGTTAAGGTGGTGGTGGTGATGGTGGTGGTGGTGGTGGTGGTGGTTGTAGTTAAGGTGGTGGTGGTGATGGTGGTGGTGGTGGTTGTAGTTAAGGTGGTGGTGGTGGTGGTGATGGTGGTGGTGGTGGTTGTAGTTAAGGTGGTGGTGGTTGAGGTGGTGGTTGTAGTTAAGGTGGTGGTGGTGATGGTGGTGGTGGTGGTTGTAGTTAAGGTGGTGGTGGTGGTGGTGGTTGTAGTTAAGGTGGTGGTGGTGATGGTGGTGGTGGTGGTTGTAGTTAAGGTGGGGGTGGTGGTGGTTAAGGTGGTGGTGGTGATGGTGATGGTGGTGGTGGTTGTAGTTAAGGTGGTGGTGGTGATGGTGGTGGTGGTGGTTGTAGTTAAGGTGGTGGTGGTGATGGTGGTGGTGGTGGTTGTAGTTAAGGTGGTGGTGGTTGAGGTGGAGGTGGTGATGGTGGTGGTGGTGGTTGTAGTTAAGGTGGTGGTGGTTGTAGTTAAGGTGGTGGTGGTTGAGGTGGTGGTTGTGGTTAAGGTGGTTGTAGTTAAGGTGGTGGTGGTGGTTGTAGTTAAGGTGGTGGTGGTTAAGGTGGTGGTGGTGATGGTGGTGGTGGTGGTTGTAGTTAAGGTGGTGGTGGTGGTGGTTAAGGTGGTGGTTGTGGTTAAGGTGGTGGTGGTGGTGGTGATGGTGGTGGTGGTGGTTGTAGTTAAGGTGGTGGTGGTTAAGGTGGTGGTGGTGATGGTGGTGGTGGTGGTTGTAGTTAAGGTGGTGGTGGTTAAGGTGGTGGTGGTGATGGTGGTGGTGGTGGTTGTAGTTAAGGTGGTGGTGGTGGTGGTTAAGGTGGTGGTTGTGGTTAAGGTGGTGGTGGTGATGGTGATGGTGGTGGTGGTTGTAGTTAAGGTGGTGGTGGTTGAGGTGGTGGTTGTAGTTAAGGTGGTGATGGTGGTGGTGGTGGTTGTAGTTAAGGTGGTGGTGGTGGTTGTAGTTAAGGTGGTGGTGGTTGAGGTGGTGGTTGTAGTTAAGGTGGTGGTGGTGATGGTGGCGGTTGTAGTTAAGGTGGTGGTGGTTGAGGTGGTGGTTGTAGTTAAGGTGGTGGTGGTGATGGTGGTGGTTGTAGTTAAGGTGGTGGTGGTTGAGGTGGAGGTTAAGGTGGTGGTGGTTGTAGTTAAGGTGGTGGTGATGGTGGTGGTTGTGGTTGTAGTTAAGGTGGTGGTGGTTGAGGTGGAGGTTAAGGTGGTGGTGGTTGTAGTTAAGGTGGTGGTGATGGTGGTGGTGGTGGTTGTAGTTAAGGTGGTGGTGGTTGAGGTGGAGGTTAAGGTGGTGGTGGTGGTGGTTAAGGTGGTGGTGATGGTGATGGTGGTGGTGGTTGTAGTTAAGGTGGTGGTGGTTGAGGTGGTGGTGGTTGAGGTGGTGGTGGTGGTTGTAGTTAAGGTGGTGGTGGTGATGGTGGTGGTGGTGGTTGTAGTTAAGGTGGTGGTGGTGGTGGTGGTGGTTGAGGTGGTGGTTGTAGTTAAGGTGGTTGTAGTTGAGGTGGTGGTGGTTGTAGTTAAGGTGGTGGTGGTGATGGTGATGGTGGTGGTGGTTGTAGTTAAGGTGGTGGTGGTGATGGTGATGGTGGTGGTGGTTGTAGTTAAGGTGGTGGTGGTTGTAGTTAAGGTGGTGGTGGTGATGGTGGTGGTGGTGGTTGTGGTTAAGGTGGTGGTGGTTGTAGTTAAGGTGGTGGTGGTTAAGGTGGTGGATGTAGTTAAGGTGGTGGTTGTAGTTAAGGTGGTGGTGGTTGTAGTTAAGGTGGTTGTAGTTAAGGTGGTGGTGGTTGAGGTGGTGGTGGTGGTTGTAGTTAAGGTGGTGGTGGTTGAGGTGGAGGTTAAGATGGTGGTGGTTGTAGTTAAGGTGGTGGTGGTTGTAGTTAAGGTGGTGGTGGTTGAGGTGGTGGTGGTGGTTGTAGTTAAGGTGGTGGTGGTTAAGGTGGTGGTTGAGGTGGTGGTTGAGGTGGAGGAATGGCGATGGGGTTAGTTTGCGGCGCTGAAGCCCAGCTTGGCTCGGCCACACCCAGGCCAGCCCTGAACCGAGCACGAAGGCTTAGGGGTGAGAAGGGTTAGGGTTAGGGTTAGGGTTAAGGTTAGGGATGAGAAGGGTTAGGGTTAGGGTTAGGGGTGAGAAGGAGACTGGGACAGCATGGAGGAGGAGCGTGGCACCAACCAATTTCTATCGTAATATTCATTTTAAAAATGTCTAGATATGTAAAGAAGTAACACAAGCATTGCGACGACTCTTGACGCATTCCAATGACCAAATCCAATCTCCGCGTAACTATTCCTGGAACCAAGCGGACTGTCGGACTTCCGAAGTCGAAGATCCCGGTGGTGCAGGATTTATTCCCGTTCCTCTTGAAGGTCTCTGCTCCATCTTGGAGAGGGCGGGGCTGTTCCATGGCCACCGGAGGACTCGGAGGTCCTACAGCCAAATGTCACAGTGAGCCCCGGAGGGGAGGGGGGCGTCGGGTCTGCGTGGCCCCCAGTCAGCCATCACACGGAGGGGGGAGAGGCCCGTCTGATTCATGGCAGCCCCCGGTACTTTTCATTACTCTGCTCCAGAGCCGCAGCCGAGCATTGACGCCCTCCGTCTGTTCAGACCGGCCCTGTCTGCTTTACCTTCATGCTGTTATCTCCCCCTCTCTCCATATCTCTCTCTATCTCTTTGTCTTTGTCCTCTCTCTCTCTCTCTCTCTCTCCCTCTGACTTTGTCCTCTCTCTTTCACTCCCTGCTTTTGTCCTTTCTCTCTGCCTTTGTCCTCTGTCTCACTCCATCTTATCCTTTCTCATTTGCTCTGTCTTCAGTCTCTCCTGTCTTCCTTCCTCTCTCTCTCTCTCTCTCTCTCTCTCTCTCTCTCTCTCTCTCCCCCCTCCCTCCCTCTCTCCCTCCCTCCCTCCCTCTCTCCCCCCCCCCCCCCCTCCACCCCTCACCCTCTCCCCTCGGCTCCTGCGTCTCCTTCCCCTGTCCCTCCCCATCCCTCGCTCGCCCCCTCCTAACCAGGATGGATCCCCTCTCCCCGCTACAGGAGGGGGCCCATCGGAGAGGCCAGCTGGTCCCCCTCCTTCATCAGCGACGCTGACCTCCTGCTTGTCGCCGCTTAAGCGGCCGTCACATCCACTCCGCTGGCCCCCGCCATGGCCCCGGGGGGCCCGAGGAGCCACCTTAATCCAATACCCAGCGCCAGCGCCAGACCCACGTTAAGACGGCTTCCTGTGGTAGCTCAGCACGCGCCGCGGGACAACGCTATCGTGTTGCCGTGTGTGTGTGTGTGTGTGTGTGTGTGTGTGTGTGTGAGGAGAGGGGGGGGGGGGGTTGTGTAACAAGTGAGGTTCATTTGGATGTAAAATTAACACAATGAACGTTAAAATAGCTATTATGAATTGTGCAAACTAATAATAGCAATGGATTGGCAAGAAGAAGATTGATTTGACATCCAACAAAGGAGCACGCTGATTGTTACGACTTTAATCAACCTTTATGCCGAGTTAACTAGCTAACACACGGTACGCACTAAAGCCCTCGATGACACCTTAACACGCTGAGCCCATACGTCCAAGCACCTTTAACCTTGGCCGACCAAAGCCGTGTAGAATAAAAGCTGCTGGCCCTTTAACAACTTCTCTACTTACAGTGGCAGGTCCGACCCCGGCGCCCGACCACTTACTGACCCAAAGATGCAGTGACACAAAAAGCTCACAGATAATTAAATATTGATTTCTGTTTTCTAATCCTATATAAAAATTGTCCTGAGACTCCCAGCGGTAGTTTTCACCCCCCGTAAAAAAGGAGTGGGGTGGGGGGGGGGGGTAAAGGGTTTGGATTGGCGGTTAACCTCTATTTCATGTCGGGGGAAGGGTGGGGGCGGATGTAGGTGTGGAGGCTGATAGAAGGAGAGGGAGGGGGGGGGGGGGGGGGGGGGGGGTTTGTTACGACGGTACATGGGGGGGGGGATAGCTCTAGCCTTGAACCTGGTCCAGACCATTACTCCCCTAGCAGCTGACGACACTGATCTCCCCCTCTAATCTGTCTCCTGGAGGGGGAGGGCGGGCACGCAGACCCATCTCCACGCTGCATGGCCCCATTGATATTGAACCAACCCCCCCCCATGCACACACACATCCATTGTGGAAATTACACCCACCTGTCACTGTCCTCTTCTTTCCAGATCTCACACACACACACACACACACACACACACACTGACACCTCACCCTCTGTTGCTCACCGTAGACCTGCACACAGCAGACCCAGGACCTTATTGGGTCACTTTTCCATCGCACAATTAAGCACCCTCACACACACACACACACACACACACACACACACACACACACACACACACACACACATGCACACACACACACACACACACACACACACACACACATCGAAAGCACTTAGCAGACCCATTCACAAATGAGGGCTTTTTGCAGTGCAGCAGTTGGAATTAAAAAATCATGCTATTGGGGATCAATAATGTAAACAGAACAGTGAAAGCCTTCATTCACTGAAGCAGGCAGACAGAGCCCGGGCGAATGAATGATTATTTCCCAGTTGCAATCCTTATTAAAAATCTTCTGACGTACCGAATAACATTGAACCCACATCCCAGCATGTGACAGCTTGATTTTACGGATATTACGTTTCCAAAATTGTTTTAACTATATCTTATGTCATCATATCATTTTTAATTGGAAAACTGGATACTGGAACTAGCCAGTTAACCGACATCCAATAATATACCAACAAAGCGTACCGCCGAGCAAGCTACGATGCTATCGTTACGCTTTGCGCAAAGATATCTTTCTTTAGATTCACAATTCAAAGTCCTAAAGAGATTAAATTTGACAGTGCTCCTGTGTTGTGAGTGACTTAACCCTTTTAGTTAACAAGTCTAACCAGCCCGCTGATTAGGGGCTATAATCTAGTTGTTTTTATGGGCCTGACTATGTTACATTCCCTCACTATCATGGTCTGTTAGCTTTACACAGCCCAGTCCACATCGCCCTTCACACAGCATCACATGGCTCATAAAGAATATTAGCCCACAGGTCAATATTAAATATACAATTGTACTTATTTCCCATATAGTTTCATCTCCCTACACGCTCTCTCTCCCTCTCTCTCTCTCTCTCACACACTCACACACACACACACACACACACACACACAGACCGAAGGAGCTGCGAGCTTGCCCAGCAGGGGGCAGCAGTGACCAGCTGAGTGCTTCTTGTTTACCTCCTTAACCCGTCCATCATGCGCGTAAACAAACAAACCAACGGTCCTCCAGAGAGCACAGCCAATAAAGAGGGATCTTATTAGCCCCTTAGTCCCACCAAGCCCCGCCGTCAGCCCCCCCCCCCCCCTCACCTTACGGAACGTATAGCACGACCCCCTGGCACCCCAAGCAGAGGCAGAGACACTCCCACTTACGTACACATCCACAGGAATAGACGCACACACACACACACACACAAACACACACACGCACACACACACACACACACACAGACACAGCATGTTATAAACACACACACCCAAACACACACAGGCACCGTGTGTTCCAGTCCTATTCAGTGCACCCCCTCCTGTTACATCGCTTTATTAAATAGCACTCCAGCATGGCCACCATGGCCTTCACTCTCTAAGTGCCCCCCCCCCCCCCCCCCTCCCTAGGACCATTACACCCCCCCCTCCTCCTCCTTGTCCTTCTCCTCCTGCATCTAATTGAACACATAACTGAGTGAAGACAAAGGGAGGGTGTCCATCTTGAGATTAAAGCTCAGCCTTTACTACTGCCATCCCCCACCCCCACCCTGCAACCCCCCCACAACACACACGCACACACACACACACACACACACACACACACACACACACACACACACACACACACACACACACACACACTCACTCACACAGGCCTGGAGAAGGTGTGTGTGTGTGTGTGTGTGTGTGTGTGTGTCGTCAGCCACCCTGACACTCAGAGACCTACAGTATGTCACTGTGAAGAGTGTCCCTTCACTACGATGGCTGAAGACGTGTTCCTCCACTCAGACCAGTGATGGTGGTGTTAGTGGGGAGAGGTGGTAACCCTGCTGGCTCCACGGGGTAACAAACATGTCCCTGGTTTACATTCAGGGCAGGTGGGTATTCTCCAAAGTATTGAATAAGGTCATCCGTAGCAACGAACGGATGCATCACACAGTTACTAGGCTGTGTCAGCTTCGATCACTCAGGTCCATCTGTCTGGTAATCTCTTAGAACCCCAGCATGCGACAGATTGCTATATGCAAAGTACACGTCTAAATGAACTGTTATGTTTGGGAGAGCTGAAGAATATGATTCTTCGCTGTCTCATCAGAAAACGTAAAGTGAGAAATGTTCACCGCTAAACATACATGATGACGGACAGCTCAGTGGGTAGGTAGGTAGACAGATAAGGGTAGGTAGGTAGGTAGGTAGGTAGGTAGGTAGGTAGGTAGGTAGGTAGGTAGGTAGGTAGGTAGGTAGGTAGGTAGGTAGGTAGGTATGTTCTGTAGGTAGGTGAGTAGGTAGGTAGGTGAGTAGGTAGGTAGGTGGGTAGGTAGGTAAGTAGGTAGGTAGATAGGTAGGTTGGCAGGTAGTTTGGTAGGTAGGTAGGTAGGTAGGTAGGTAGGTAGGTAGGTAGGTAGGTAGGTAGGTAGGTAGGTAGGTAGGGTTGATAGGTTGCTAGGTAGGTTGGTTGATAGGTTTGGTAGGTAGAATGGTTGAGCGGTGGATAGGTTTGCTAGGTTGCTAGGTAGGTAGGTAGGTTTGATAGGTTGCTAGGTAAGTAGGTAGGTTTGATAGGTTGCTAGGTAAGTAGGTAGGTTTGATAGGTTGCTAGGTAAGTAGGTAGGTTTGATAGGTTGCTAGGTAGGTAGGTAGGTTTGATAGGTTGCTAGGTAGGTAGGTAGGTTTGATAGGTTTCTAGGTAAGTAGGTAGGTTTGATAGGTTGCTAGGTAGGTAGGTAGGTTTGATAGGTTGCCAGGTAGGTAGGTAGGTTTGATAGGTTGCTAGGTAGGTTTGATAGGTTGCTAGGTAGGTAGGTAGGTGGGCTCTGTAGTAGAATGTGGGAAGCAGCTTCCTGCGACCGCCAGGACCTTGAGAGCGCCCATGCCTATCAGGCCAAGAACCCAGGCTGGATCCCAAATGAATTTGTACACGACGACTCTGTCAAACAACTGTTCCACCTCTGTCTAACCGGCCCCCCCCCCCCCCTCCTCTCTCTCTCTCTCTCTCTCTCTCTCTCTCTCTCTCTCTCTCTCTCTCCCTCCTCCACACTCAGACGGCCAGGCAGGTGGACGGCACGCGTGGGGGCCGAATGGTTCTGCAGGGGGTTGTTGCTGGGGGGGGGGGGGGGGGGGGGGGGGGGGGGGCGGGGGTTGCCGGACTATCGATTGGACGTCCACTGTACTCTGGGAGAGAGCGGCTCGACGCCGCTTTTCTTACAAAGCTAACTCTGGCCCAATCTCATCACTGATTCTCTCAGGGGACTTAGGCTGCCTTCTCTCTCCCTCTCTCTCTCTCTCTCTCTCTCTCTCTCTCTCTCTCTCTCTCTCTCTCTCTCTCTCTCTCTCTCTCTCTCTCTCTCTCTCTCTGTCTCTCTCTCTCTCTCTCTCTCTCTCTCTCTCTTTCTCTCTCTCTCTCTCTCTCTCTCTCTCTCTCTCTCTTCCCACCCTCCCCTTTCCCTCTTCATTTTTTTTCTTCTTTCCCCTTTCTTCTTCGTTGCCTTCTTTCTCTCTTTCATTTTTATTCTGTAAAAGATTCCTTTGGAAAAAAAAAAAGAAGCGGGGAAAGAAATTCACGGGAAAAAAAAATCAAGGTCGACAAAGGTCGCACTCCCAGCAGTCAACAGAGGAGAGGGAGGGAGGGAGGGAGGGAGGGAGGGAGGGAGGGAGGGAGGGAGGGAGGGAGGGAGGGAGGGAGGGAGGGAGGGAGGAGGGAGATAGCTCTCCACAAGAATGCAGCTGATAAGAAAGTGGGCCATATAACCTTTGGCGGGCACGTGAAGGGAATGCAGACGCCGGCGCGGTGGAGAGGGGACAGGGAGGAAGGTGGCCATCGCCGCTGCTCCTGAAAGATGAAGTCAAAGTCGAGTGGAGGGGGAGGGGGGAGGAGGGAGGAGGGAAGGGGGAGGAGGGGGGGAAGAAAAGGAGGGAGAGGGGAGGAGGGAGAAGAATAGGGGGCGATACGCGAAGGAAGATGTTAGCTGCCAGTGAGAGGGAGAGAGGGGAGAAGAAAAGAGGGACAGAGAAAGAGAGAGAGAGAGAGAACAATTGAGGGGAAAGAAGAGGAGGAGACAGGTGTGTCTACTTATTCAGCTGATAGTAACTCTTAGCTTTACTCCAAACACAAAAGCCTGGAGAAAAGAAGAAAGGAAGTGGAGCGAATAATACAAAACAAAAACCCCAGAGAAATACGGAATGATGGCTAATTATTCAACTTGTATCTACTTGAATTAGATTAAAAAAGACATGCAATATATGTTTTTTTATGTTTATCTTTTCAGCGGACACCATTATCTTATATTTATCCTGAAGCATGCCAAATTGAATCGCCGGCGCGTCATTAGTCAGGGTAGTTAATTTTAGTGGATGGAACTGCACAGTGTTTACACGGCGGAGTGCGCTACGCCGCTATCTATGCTAATGCTACGCTTAGCAGGTTACCATGGCAGCAGGCAAACACACATAGCGCCCCGATTGCTCCAACGTGGGAAATAATTGAGCCAGAACAATTATTGCCATGAGCACTCCCATTTTTCTTTCCAATAACCCCCCCCCCCCCCACACACACACACACACTCACACACACACCACCAGCACCAAGCCCACACCCCACCCCATTCTGCTGGCCCGTCACCCTCAAATGAGACTCCCGGGCGTCTGTAAGTGGAGGACTTGCTGTGGCGCAGCAGAATTCGGGTGAAGAAGCCCCCCCCCCCCCCCCCCCCCCGAAAAAAATGAAGTTCTCCACTGGCGTCTCCAGAGAATCCTTTGCCATTTGTTTTCATTATTCTGACAGGGCTCTTTAAGGAGGGCTCTCCGGGTTGGCCCGCTGGTTCTCTCTGCCCCCCGTCCTCTCTGTGTGCTGTCTTCATTTGGGTGAGGGGGGGGGGGGCGTCTCATCCCCAGTGAGGTGCAGTGGGGTGTTGCAGTCACAGCTCCCTGCCTAAGAAGACAGGAGAAGATGTGGGGGGGGGGGGGGGTCAGTAAGACTCCTCTTCACCCTGATAAATAGACACTTCACTTCACTTACTCTTTCTTTCTCTCTAGTTTTGACTCTCTTTGCCCATCTCTTTCTCTCTCTCTCTCTTTTTCTCTCTCCATCCGTCTCCATCGTTCAGCACAGTGTGTGCCGCGGGCCGCTCCTGAAGGAATCCTGGTCAGTCCGTGCTGGCAGAGCCTCCTTTTTAATGCCCCCTTATCAATCCCCCTTCCGGAAGCTGGTATCGCCACTCACCCAGCATCGCCATGGTAACCGCCCCTAAAGTCACACAGCTTCATTAAAGAGGTCAGAGGCAGGGGGGCCCGCCGTGGGGGTTAAACTCCTCTCTCCCACCCCTCACATTTTAACATTTACATTTTAGCTTTATTTTACTTTCTCGCTGTAGGCAAAATCATTTCCCAATAAATTGAGTCCTTTAATATGGAATATGTTGCTATAATTCTCTATGAATATTCAATGTGACATGATCTTATTCAATATGAACATTAACCGTAATTGTACTGTAATCAATGTTAAATTGACAGTGTGTTTGCGAGCGTTTGTTGAGGGGGGAAAAAAGGGAGAAAAGGAAAATGTAATTCAAACCGTTTCAATCCTTTCTCTGATCTGGAAAGCTGAAATGTTTGACTGCCGATTTCTGGCCTGAGCAGTTGTTTTGGAAAAGCCTTTTCCACACACTGGCTTGTTTATTCCGGAAACACAGAGCCTCCAAAGTAAACACATCAAGAGGGATAAACAGAGGCGAGATGTTCACCTCCAACCTCACCCTGACGCTGAGGGCTTTGGGCCTCAAAACTGCTGCCCAGCTCTCTTTGGCGGCCATCTTAGGTCACTCTCAAACCATCACTGTCGGAGGAAAACCCCAAACCAACAAACAAACAAACAAAAAAAACACAACCTGTCACATTTGAGGGAAAAGGCGTGTTTCTCACTATTCGCATTCCCCAAATAAATCGAAGACGTTGAAACGGAAAGTTTGAAAGACAGGGCGACCTGTAGAGAGAGGGGGGCTGAGGAAAATATATAGAGGTTGTATGAAGATGAAGATGAGGGGATAGAGAGAGAGAGAGAGAGAGAGAGAGAGAGAGAGAGAGAGCGAGAGAGAGAGAGAGAGAGAGAGAGAGAGAGCGAGAGAGAGAGAGAGTCAGAGATGGAGGGCAGGACAGGGGTAGTTTACCACCAGCGGCCCCGTGCTCGGCAGTGATAGCCAGTGAAGCAGAAAAGTGAATTACCCGTCGACTCTGCCACTGCTTAATTTAATATCTCCGATGAGCCGCTTCATCTCCCGATTGGACCGGGGTGCCTGCGTTCGTGCTGTGTCACAAAACATTAGACATTGTCGAGGCAATTCATTCCTGTATGGTAATTCCGGAGCGCGCCCCTCATCCCCGGATAACTGAGGGAGATCGTCCGACATATTCTATTTTGGGTTTCTTTTCTTTTTTTTTTTCTCTCTCATCGGGAGAATCATCACCCGTTGATGTATATTTAGTTCCCTTTCCCAAACCTCGTGGGAATATCCGGAGGCTGATAGAATACAAGGCCATAAGCATCTCCATTTCACGTTTCCTTCTTCCTCGCTGTCATTTTTCCAGCCTGCTGTTGTCCCCTTGGAGCCCTGGGTAATAAAGCAACGTAAGTGGGAATGACATGGATTTGAATGTTAGGTACAGGTATCCCGTAGCCGCAGTTATACCCAGCCCCTTTCTGTAATACCTAGCTCTTTATCTTAGCCTTGTCAGTGTCTGCATTAGTCGGTCAACCATGAACGAGTCAGCCGACGGTAACACCGTACGGAAGACTCAAACCTTTACTTCTCCCGTCCAGACCGCCCAGTGGCGTCGTTGGAAGCTGTCCTGAGGTACGTGCACCGCTACCTTTACCAGGATTACGACTAAGGGCTCCAAAGGAAGAAGAAAGAGTTCGGGAAAAGTGACTCAGAAGTTGAAGGTGACGTCAAACGTCTCGGCCGTCTCTTTCTCTCTCTCTCTCTCTCTCTTTCTTTCTCTCTCCCTCCCTCTCTCTCTCCTTCTCTCTCTCCCTTTTTCTCTCTCTCTTTCTCTCTCTCTCTCCCTCTCTCTCCCTCTCTCTCTCTCTTTCTCTCCCTCTCTCATTCTCTCTCTCTCCCCCTCTCCCTCCCTCCCTCCCTCCCTCCCTCCCTCCCTCCCTCCCTCCCTCCCTCCCTCCCTCTCGTCTCTGCTGTGCACTCTGCCCACCTCTTTCCCTCCCGGATGTGTCACCCGCCAACCCATTTGCATAGCACTGCGCGCCGCAGTGGGTTCCCAGTGCGTTCTGACTGGTGCCTTGAGACCCACACATTACCAGCAGCCCCTGCCCCTGCCCTGCGGCGGCCGGAGGACCTTCACTCTGCCCCTCCGCGGGCCCCCGCTGACCGGAGTGGATGGCGCTGCCAGGTTCAGCGGGGACCGCCGCCTCATGACGGGGGGGGCCGATGCTTTCACGGCCCGCCGTACAGAGTGCACTTGGTGGGCCCAGAGCGACGTGGCAGCCCGGGAACCCTGAGGAGACACGCCAACACATACACACACACACACACACACACACACACGAACGCTGAAGGATTCAGCTCCAACCTCTCTCCCATATCACTTCATAGCCGTGGCGAGTGGCAGACAAACATCTGTTTGGTCCGAGCAGGGCCGCATATCGATGGCTCTAATTAATTGGATTAAATTGTGTGTGTGTGTGGGGGGGGGGGGGGCGTTCTGAGATAGGTGGGGAGGGCTGGAGGGCGCGTTTCTACGGAAACAGAATTGCCGTCCCCGAGGGCAAGGGGGGTCGTGGAGGTGGAGGAGAAGGGGGGGGGGGAGGGGCCACGGGGCTCTGAATATGGATGAGGTAAAATTGAGTTAAAACAGAGGAGACTGCGGCATTCATTAGGCAGCCCACCCTCTGAAGTAGCTACTTAATATGCAAGCTATTACTATGCAAATCAGCCATAATGAAATACAGAGGATTTATTTAATCAGAGGAAGAACAAGCAGATGTTGGCAGGGAGAGAGTTGCCGTGAGTGTTTGTATTTGTCTATACATACGTGTGTGTGTGTGTGTGTACGCTATTGGTGTACGCTATATTTGTGTGTGTGTGTGCCTGTGTCGCTCTGAGTGCATGTATGCATTATGTACGCATGTGTGTGTGTGAGTATGTTGGCAGGATTGAAGGGCTTTGAGGCGTTTTGTATACAATCAAGTGGCAGAAATTGAATCGGAGTGTTTTAAGTCAACCGGAACGAGCTCCAACCTTCGGGTCTGCATGTCAACTTCGACAAAAACAACATATGTGCATCAAACACGATGTGTTTATGAGAAAGTGGAGGAGCAAATGTGACATACTGTCACCGCAAACCATGAAATATGAAAATGTGAAAAGAGTGTGTGTGTGTGTGTCTGTGTCTGTGTATCTGTGTGTCAAGCAAAGCGTTGGACAGCAAAGAAGGTATGATTTTCTTTGCACTGACGTGCCGGTGTGCGTGGTGGTTGTTGCTAGTGTGGGTGATTGGTTGTAGGACTGTATGTTTGACTGAGTATGTGCTTGCTCGGTGTGTGTGTGTGTGTGTGTGTGTGTGTGTGTGTGTGTGTGTGTGTGTGTTGTGCTGTGGGCGTGCATGTGAGTGTTCTGTGTTCTGTTGTGCTGTTTGCATGTGTGTGTGTGTGTGCATGCTTGCTTTTGCTGTGTGGGTGATTGTGTGTAGGATTGTGTGTTGTGTTTGTGTGTGTGTTGTGCTGCGCGCGGACGTGTGTGTATTATGGTGTGCTGTGTGTGTGTGTGTGTGTGTGCCTGTGTCGCTCTGAGTGTATGTATGTGTATGTGTTGCCCTGCGTGTGCTGGAACTGACTCCTGCATGGAGAGCTTCTCCCACTAAGTGGCTCCCCGTTGTGCTCTCATGGCCCAATCAGGGCCTCTCTCTGTGGGCCCGTTACAGTAAGAGGTCTCCCGACTCTGGAGGGGGACTGGAGGAAGTCTGGATGAAGTCGTCGATCATCAGACCTCTTTAGTAGTGGACAGTCTGGCCCAGTCTGGCCCAGCTTGGCCTAGCTTGGTACAACACAGGGACATCGCTGGGTCAGATGGAGGCTGTGATTAGTGTTGCCATGGTCTAGACTGGACTGGGCTGGAACTGGAGTGGACTGGGACTGGACTGGATTGGACTGGACCGGACTGGGACTGGGACTGGGACTGGGACTGGGACTGGGACTGGGACTGGAACTGGGACTGGACTGGAACTGGATTAGACCGGACTGAACTGGACTGTTTGCCTGTGCTGTGCAATGCTAGCCTACGTATAAAATAATTGGGGCTACAAAATATTGAAATATAGCATATAGGCAGGTATTATATTATTAGATATAGCACACAGACTGTATTATATTATTATATATAGCATACAGACTGTATTATATTATTAGATATAGCATACAGACTGTATTATATTAGTAGATATAGCATTCATGCTCTGTACTATCTTATTAGATATAGCATACAGACCGTATTATATTAGTAGATATAGCATACATACCCTGTGTTATATTATTATATACAGCAAATAGGGGGCCGTTCTCTCTGGTCCCTTGGCATGCTGTCCTGATTGGTCGACTCCACATAGTTGATAGGAGATATTGGATGATAAGGACTCATTACTGTGATCGACAGGCATCACATTTGACAAGGTTACGACACACGGTCTAATATGAGACTTCTGAGCATCGGGTATGTGTGTGTGTGTGTGTGTGTGTATTTTTGTGTTTGTGCAACTGTTTGTGTGTAAGAGAGGCCAAGAGTGGAGGGAAAGAAAAGCGCAAGAAAGAGAGAGAGAGAGGAATAGAGGGAGAGAGGGGAATAGAGAGAGAGAGAGAGAGAGAGAGAGAGAGGGAGAGAGAGAGGGAGAGAGAGAGGGAGACAGGGGAATAGAGAGAGAGAGAGAGAGAGAGAGAGAGAGAGAGAGAGATAGAGCGAGAAAGAGCGAGGAATAGAGAGAGGGAGAGGGGAGGGTGTAATCAGATTACCTTTGCACCCTCCGTAATAGATAGTTGTCATTACGGGGAGAATGTCAAGACGCTCCTCCCTGGCAGGGCCTTACAGAATATTACAGGAGTGAATCTCCATCCTGCTTGACTCCCCATGGCGCAGTAATAATAACACTCTAACGACACACAATACATTAGGTGTACCACACACACACACACACACACACACACACACACACACACACTTGCGTGGGAGGCATTTGATAGCGCGCCCGATAATAAGAACGGTGATGATGATGAGGCGACTGAGTGATGATGGCCACGGCGCGTCTTGTTAGCCAGGGCCCGCTCCTAATTAGGGAGGGGGGTTCTTACACGGCTGGAATGTAAGAGCGTTGGATGCCGCGGCGACGGCGACAAGCCAGGCTGATTAAGACGGGCAAAATAACCCCCCCCCCCCCCCCCCCCCCTTTCACTGCCTCGTCGCCGCGACGCAATATTATTTTTGCGTGGCCGAAAGTTCCCACCGTCCACAAATCAAATCAGAGTCTCTCTCTCGCTCTCTCTCGCTCTCTCTGTGTCTGCGGAGTGAACTTTATAAGCCCTTGGGCAGTGGCGAGGACAGCAAAGGTTAATAACGTGCGTTCATTATTCATAGTAATGAAATATAATCCGAGGAACGCAGGCGGGCCTGGTTGTTTTACATACCCGCTCTGCGGGGGAGACAAATAAATCCACCACGCCGCTGGGAAAAAGTTTGGCCGATCTGGAATGGAGATCAATAAGCTTCTGTCATTTGTTTCGCACGGATATATGCCCCCCCACCCCCCCCCCCCACCCCACCCCCACCCCACCCCCACGCGGCTAAAGACTCCGGCCATCACAGGCAGATCTAGCTAGGGCCAACGTGAACGCAGACTAATCCACATCTGAGCCCCTTTCTGAGCACGAGGCTACTCCATAGCTCCGCCACGATGTCGGTGTGTGATTCACTTGCTTGGGATTTCATTATCCAACCCACATCCTCTAGCATTTAGCGTCGCAGATTGAGGAACGGAGGAAATACAGCAACAGAATAACGTGGCGACCTGAAAAACAAATAGCTGGTTGATATTCAACTTCTGACTTGGGGTTTGGAGGAAGGCAGGCACCCCAGTCTCGTCAGCCGGTGAACTGTACCCGACGTCACCCTCCACCGGGGACAACGACCGGGCCCTGATACCCGCAGTGAAAGTACCACGGAGGGAGGGGATGATGCCCTCTTTTACCTTCAGCGTCTGGGGCTCGTGTTCGACACACCAGGTGAGGCAGGCAGGGGTGGAGAGGCAGTGGTGGGCTACACTGAAGACCAAAATAAAGAGAGGATGAGAAAGAGAGAGAGGGGGGAGAGAGTATAGACAGAGTAGAGATGGAGAGGGAGAGAGAGAGAGAGAGAGAGAGAGAGAGAGAGAGAGAGAGAGAGAGGGGGAGAGTAGACAGAGAGAGGGAGAGTAGAGAGAGAGAGAGCAGAGAGACATAGAGAGGGAGTCAGTGAGTCTCTGATAAGTAGAGAGAGAGACAGTGAGTCTCTGATAAGTAGAGAGAGAGAGAGAGAGAGAGAGAGAGACAGAGAGTCTCTGATAAGTAGAGAGAGAGAGAGGCAGAGAGTCTCTGATAAGTAGAGAGAGAGAGAGGCAGAGTCTCTGATAAGTAGAGAGAGAGAGAGAGACAGAGAGTCTCTGATAAGTAGAGAGAGAGAGAGATAGAGTCTCTGATAAGTAGAGAGAGAGAGAGAAACAGAGAATCTCTGATAAGTAGAGCTTTGGCTGCCCCTTGCGACAGGGAGCCAGGTTTAATCCGCCAGGCCCCCGCACCTCTCACTCAAGCTGGGAAGGTCAAAGAGGATGAAACCGGTTATGCTCCATCGCCCCATAGGGATATCACAGTGTGGGGTTTGCTGGGCTGTGTGAGAGAGTGTCTGTGCATTTGTGTGTGTGTGTGTGTGTGTGTGTGTGTGTGTGTGTCAGTGTGTATGCTTGTGCTTATGAGTCCATGTGTATGGATACGTAATACGTCCATTAGTGTGTGAGTGAGTGTGCGAGTACCTACTTGTATTTATGTGTGTGTGTGTGTGTGTGTGGAAGGAGCATATAAAATCATCGCACAGCGCACCTCTCAGACTTTATACGGGGCTGTCCTCACAGTTTCCACTCTCCCTGCCTCCAACACTCACAAACCCACGGCCATGAAAAACACTGCGCCTCTCAGAAGAGCTTTTCAACACCATTCACTCACACTCACTGAGCCAGCCAGGTCTCCCCCCTCCCCTCCCCGCCCTCCTCCCCTCCCCTCCCCTCCCCTCCCCTCCCCTCCCCTCCCCTTCTCTTGTTTTCCTCCCCCTCTTTGTCTTTCTCTCTGTCTCCAACCTTGCGTGGTTGGGAGCAGGTGAGCTGAAGACGCACAATCCGAAGGGCTCGAATGGACCGCGGGGCCTGGTTTCCATGGCACTCCAGGAGGGGACACCAGAGAAGACCGTAGTCAAGGGCGATGGCCCACCTGTAAACAACTTCCGTTTCTTTCTGCTTTTGTTGGCTTTTCAACCAGCAACCAGTAACTCAAAGGAATATTGATTTTGAGGAGCGTTGGTCTGAATAAGTATGTCCATTGTACTTGTTCCCAGACTATGAGAATAGATGTGTCAATACTACCGATTTCCGTCGCTAGCTAATAACATGTACCGCGTCGCACCGCATTGCAATTACAGGCACTCCACATTTCCATAGCAAAATCCTTGAACACGTATGCAGTGGGGACTGAATGATTGATGAACAGACATCTTTGAAACAAGGACCTATTGTCTGCTCATCTGATTATTCAAATCCATAATGTTAAGTGTCACTCAATGGACAGAAAGAGCAGCCCGCCCAATCATGGACGCACTACTCTTGACTTGACACGGCGAACGCCTCTGTCTCTCTCTGTCGTTTTATCTCTCTCTCTCTCTTTCTGAATCTCTCTATATCACTCTCTCTTTCTACATTTCTTTCTCTCTTTCTCCCTCTCTCCTTCTATCACTCCTTCTCCTTCTCTGTCCCTCAGCCCCACGATGTACGGACGCAAACCAAGTCCTAGCCTATTTAAATGTATGTGAGTACAGTGGGGCCAAAAAGTATTTAGTCAGCCACTGATTGTGCAAGTTCTCCTTCTTAGAAAGATGAGAGAGGTCTGTCATTTTCATCATAGGTACACTTCAACTGTGAGAGACAAAAATAAGAAAAAAAATCCAGGAAATCACATTGTAGGATTTTTGAAGAATTTATTTGTAAATGATGGTGGAAATTAAGTATTTGGTCAATAACAAAAGTTCAACTCAATACTTTATAACATAACCTTTGTTGGCAATGACAGAGGCCAAACGTTTCCTGTAAGTCTTCACCAGGTTTGCACACACTGTAGCTGGTATTTTGGCCCATTCCTCCATGCAGATCTCCTCTAGAGCAGTCATGTTTTGGGGCTGTCGCTGGGCAACACGGACTTTCAACTCCCTCCACAAATTTTCTATGGGGTTGAGGTCTGGAGACTGGCTAGGCCACTCCAGGACCTTGAAATGCTTTTTACGGAGCCACTCCTTCGTTGCCCGAGCGGTGTGTTTGGGATCATTGTCATGCTGGAAGACCCAGCCACGTTCCATCTTCAATGCTCTCACTGATGGAAGGAGGATTTGGCTTAAAATCTCACGATACATGGCCCCGTTCATTCTTCCCTTAACACGGATCAGTCGTCCTGTCCCCTTTGCAGTAAAACAGCCCCAAAGCATGATGTTTCCACCCCCATGCTTCACAGTAGGTATGGTGTTCTTGGATGAGATCTTGCGTGGGGCCCCAGATCGAGGGAGATTATCAATGGTCTTGTACGTCTTCCATTTTCTTACAATTGCTCCCACAGTTGATCTATTCACACCAACCTGCTTGCCTATTGCAGATTCACTCTTCCCAGCCTGGTGCAGGTCTACAATTTTCTTCCTGGTGTCCTTCGACAGCTCTTTGGTCTTGGCCATGGTTGAGTTTGGAGTCTGACTGTTTGAGGCTGTGGACAGATGTCTTTTATACAGATGACGAGGTCAAACAGGTTCCATTAATACAGGTAACGAGTGGAGGACAGAAGAGCTTCTTAAAGAAGAAGTTACAGGTCTGTGAGAGCCAGAAATCTTGCTTGTTTGTGGATGACCAAATACTTATTTTCCACCATAATTTACAAATCAATTCTTTAAAAATCCTACAGTGTGATTTCCTGGATTTTTTTTCTCATTTTTGTCTCTCATAGTTGAAATGTACCTATGATGAAAATGACAGACCTCTCTCATATTTCTAAGTAGGAGAACTTGCACAATCAGTGGCTGACTAAATACTTTTTGGCCCCACTGTATGTATGTATGCTTGTATGTGGTCTGTTTCTAATACACCTTAATATACAATAGTTAGCACTGCTAACGTCCTGTGTTGAGTGAGACATGTAGTGACTGTGTCATATTCTCTGTGAAGAAGATGCTTTCATTGTGTGTGTGTGTGTGTGTGTGTGTGTGTGCTCCATAGTCCTGCTGTGCAGTTGAATCTCCAGCTGTGTCATTCATATGCCTGTTTGTCTGTTTGTGCTCGTGTGGGTGTACCTGCATGAGCGTGTGTGTGTGTGAAGGGTGTGTATGGATGTGTATATGTGTGCGTGTGTATAGGGTGTGTGCGTGGTTGTGTGTGCTTGAGCATGTGTGCATGTGTGCGTCTGTGTGTATGTGTTTGTGTAGGGCGTGTGTGTGTGTGTGTGTGTGTGTGTAGGGTACGTGTATGTGTGTGTGAGCGTGTGTATGTGTGCGGGGTATGTGTGAGCGTGTGTATGTGTGTGTGTGTGTGTGTGTGTGTGTGTGTATGTGTGTGTGTGTGTGTGTGTGTGTGTGAGCGGCAGTCGGAGCGGCCTTGCCTCGGTTTTCTTTGTTTGCATCTAGTGTTGGCATGAAGGGGCCGGGGGGATGTGTGTGTGTGTGTGTGTGTGTGTGTGTGTGTGTGTGTGTGTGTGTGTGTGTGTGTCGGAGCGGCGCTGGTCGATGTCGGCTGGCCAGTGGGCACGCGGTCCAGTCGCATCGCATCGCCGTCACCGCCCCAGCTCTGGTGCCTCTTGCTGGGGTATCACGCTCACGCTAGTCCCCCCCCCCCTTCTCCTCCTGCCGACCCCTCCAGACATCCAGCCGTGCAGCCATAAGTCTCTTTGTCTGCCTGGTGTGTGCGTGTCTGGACATGAGCAGTAGAACTGTACGCACTCTCTGTTGGAACCAATCCACTCTTTCTGAAATGGCCAGCTCTGAAATAGTGTATGGAAAAAAATTCCCTCGCCAGCTGATTCTAAACAGTTACAACACTGAGAGAACAACCCCCCCCCCCACACACACACACACACACCCTCCACCCCCACCCCCCAGTACACATCAGGCTAATTTCGGATATGCAGGTGGTTGGAAGTTTCAATTTCACACAAGCCAAAGTCTATTTACTTCCTGTTCGGCGGAGCGCTTGTGTTTACAGCGGGGAGAAAGCGTGGTGCTCCTTTGATATCCACCCCGCTTCAATTAGCGACAGATGCCGCCGCGTGGATGGCTAACCCTAATTGTACGTGATGAGCAAAGCTAATCGCCATGGTGCTGCCTGACCTTCCCTCAGCTGTGGAGAGGGGCATGGGAGCCTTCAAACAAACACACACACACACACACACACACACCCTTCACTCCCCCAATGTTTGAAAACAAGGGCGGTTGGGGGCACAAGGAGAGGGGCTAGCATTGGTGACCACAAATTAGCTGCCGTAATTGCATCTCCCTCGCCGTGGCCATCCTTCTCCAGGCCTGTTTGGGGCGGGGGGGGGGGGGGGGGGGGGGGGGGGGGGGGGGGGGGGGGGGGGGGGGGGGGGACTCTGTTTGTTTTGGTGTCAAGGCGATTTAGTATCAAAACCAGGACCTCCGGCACACATGTGGACCCTCCAGCCAAATGGCAACGCCACGGCTTCCCATATCCCCCCCCCACACACACACACACACACACACACACACACACTCACTCACACCCGCACCTCCCCTCGGTGCTGCCCAGGGGAAGAGCAGGCAGAAGCAAGGGGGTGGGTGGGGGTTGGGGTGTGTGTGTGTGTGGGGGGGGGGGGGGGGGCGAGCTATCCATATCTTTTTATTCGCCCAGTAAAGAGAGAGAGATGTGTTTGGCTCGACTTCCACTGTATTGCTGCAAGCCATAGCAAATAAGTGCTCGGGGGCGAAATTAAAGAGCCATTATGAAATTTCAAGGGGTTGAGATGTGGTTCTTTGCTCTGTGCCAAAGCTAAAGAGGGCAATATGGAAAATAGATCTGTTTTCGGAACATTCTATTCCGCTCAAGTCGTAACGGCCCACGATCTTAGCCGTTGAAATGTTTACAATCACGGTGAATTATACCGCCACAGTACTTCATCACCACGGACGAAGCGTTCCTGAAAATGTTCTCAACTAAGTCAACGTGTCACGGGCAAGTGTCCGGAAATCGTACGTTGCGTAATCAGCCGCGTACCATCGCCTCGCTTACAGTGTGGAGGCGAAAATCCATGCCAGAGTTTAACGGGGCCTCGCAGAAAAAAAGGCAATTTTTTCCCCCTATTTACAGAAAGACAATGGTTTGCAGATGAGTGTGCTCTCCTCGAAAATGTGCAAGCTAGCAAGCAACCAAACAAACCTAAATCACCTAATTAGCAGTGCTTCTGCAGTGTGGTCCTGGAGAAAAAAAATACCTCTGCCGCCTCACAGAGATAAGACGCTAGCTTCGACACAAATAACATCGCCGCGGTGAAACAACCAAGACAAATTAGTGGCCAGGGTTGATAACTTAGGCTCCAATTTGGAATAATTGTTCACATGAGGACGTGAAAATAAACATTTGATTAAAACCTCCTATCTTAATCAAAGACACAACATTACCTGGGCAAATCTGTTCTCGCTAATCTCGCGCATTAACAATCGGCCGGCCTGCCAAGATGAAATGAAAGCTAACCGAGAGTTCGTTTGAAAAATAAATAAAATCCTTTTGGGGTTTTAGAATTAGTTCAAAGAACGGCAAGTGCGAGGAACAAGCAAGGTCTACGCGCTTGATGTTTTTTTGTTCACGTTTTTGTTTTGTTAGTTTTATGATAAGGTTAAAGATTTGTTTAAAACAAGCTTCACCTAGATACACCGTATTCAATCATAGATGCTCAATATGTACAGTAAGTTTTAATTTCTTAGCATTTTCTATCCCGAATAATCATAACTAATAAACAACATTAGATGCGATGGAGATCTGACACACTGACTTGGGAGTTTGTTGTCTGTCATCAGTAGCTTACAGCAGAATCGTGTCCACCTGACTCAAGTGCAAATTTATTTTTTATGTTTTTTTTTTAATGAGTATAAACTCCTGAGCATACTCTTTTTGTGAAACATAAGAGCACTTTACATTATGCACACAATGTGGTACTTAATATGTATTAGCTTTTAGGTTGTTTTTAGTGAAAAAGCCACTCTCTCTCTCTCTCTCTCTCCCCTCTCTCTCTCTCTCTCTCCCTCTCTCTCTCTCTTTCTCTCTCTCCAAACTCAACAATGATTTGCATGTTTGCTCGTAGCTTCATAACATCGATTAATCCAGGTCCCTTTTAAGATGTTTTTTTAAGAGAAGTGGAGACAGACCTCCACATTCCCAGTGCTTTCCCTGACCCTGGTGCCAATCTCCTTCCCCACCGACACTTCCCTTCCGCCGCTGTCCGTTGCCACGGCGATGAGGCTGGAAAACACTCCGTATTTGAGAGCAGGAGGGGAAACGGATGAGCGGCGGTGGGAGGCCGTCCTTCCAAGCCAGGAGATATTTCGTCTTGAAAGCTCTTCATCATCCCGGCCCTCGTTTCCTTTTGCATTTCTCAAGCCTGTGTTTTTGTTTTCTTCGATGAATAAATAACGCTTTTCATTCTGGGAAATCAAGGTCATTTTTCAATTTGTCTTCCAGGCAACCAACCAAGGTGCTCCAGACGCCAAAAAAGACTGCACAGAGCGGTCGAATATTTAAGAGTGGTTGGTTGATGGTCTGGTAATACCAAAATGTGTTTTTTAGCTAATCCCTCTGATGTCTGATACTCTGATGTATAAAGAATGACTCTACTGAGAACGTTAAACTGGGTCACCCTTCAAAACACAAAATTATTTCATCATGCCCATGATAGGTGTAATATTTTTCCTAAAAGTCCCCTCTGAGTTCTGGCCCTAGGTGTTTGTGTGTGTCCATGCACACGTGTGTGTGTGTGTGTGTGTGTGTGGGGGGGGGGGTTGTGAGTGTAGGTTGGGGGGGATGTCTGTTAACGTCGGTGCTCCAGAAACGTCAATCACGCCGAGGAAGTCAACCCCAATAGCCACACGAGATGGAACATTACC
Source organism: Aplochiton taeniatus (assembly GCA_017639675.1). Classification (NCBI taxonomy): domain Eukaryota; kingdom Metazoa; phylum Chordata; class Actinopteri; order Galaxiiformes; family Galaxiidae; genus Aplochiton; species Aplochiton taeniatus. The sequence goes on along the minus strand of CM030185.1, from coordinate 12,946,521 downwards.
CAAATATAGTCCATCTGATTTAAAAAAAAAAAAAAAAAGGGCTGCGCGGTGTGAGACCATCGCTCGCCCCTCTCTCCCTCAACCCTCATTAAAAAAAACACAAAGGGTATGGATACAGGAACAGTAATGCCCAATCTCCTCTAAAGCTTGCCGTGAATGCACCCGAGTTACTGTCAGTTAATGCTGTTTAATTTTCATGAAAAAAAAGAAGACGGAAAAAAACAGGGAGGAATGGAGTAATCCGGGAGGCGGCACGGGCCCGGCTGGTGTGATGGCATTATGCTAAACTGACCTTTACATCCAGATTAGGATGGCTTTACGCAGGACGAGGGGAATTAACAACAAAATTATTTTTTTTTTGTCGAGAGACAGTAAGAGTCGGGGTGGCAGCGCCATATTGTGGGCGAGCTGGCCGGGCGGTTATGGCGTGCGTCTCACTCCAGGCCTCTGTTGTGGCGGCCCGGCATTGCCTTCTTCGAGACGGACTCGAGCGGAGCGCGCGAGGCGAACGCGGCACGCAAACGATGACATGGGATACCGAAAGGCCGACTTTTCCGGTGAAGCGAGCAGTCGGGTGCGTTCCAGGACTTTGTGCGTCGTCATACCCTCGGCGTGTCTCTTCAGAGTTTTCTTTCCTGCGCCTATGAGGGTACACACAGGAGACCTGGAGATTTCTGAGCGGCGAGCCTCCCTGCTGTTCCCTTGCCTGCTCTCCTTGACGGTTTCCTGATGTATATCAGTCCGTTCGCCCCCCCCCCCCCCCCCCCCCGCGTACACACACACACACACCCTTGCCTTCTCCAGACAATGAGGGTTCTCGTCCGTCCTACCTTTCAGACTTCATCGATCAATATGAGCGCGGGCTTGGCCTGAGACGTGGCCGCTCACAGCGGAGAGGGAGATGCTGTTGGCTGCCTTATGCTTCCTCTCTCTCCCAGAGAGCCACTGGAGGACAAAAATAATCGTTTTCATATCGTAAGAGAACGAACAAAAGAAAGAAAAGAAAAGAAGCAGGTTGTCAATTTTAAATATAATAAATCATTCAAGTTGATCACTTAAATAATCTGTGAAATGTACAGAGTAGTTTGAGAGTAGTAAATATTTTTGATGTTTTACCTTATTACCATGTTTCCTGGATATGTTAAAAATAAACATTCAAAATAGTGAACTATCCCTTTAACCATTATAAAATCAAAGAATAATTTGAATGTAAGATTTGTTTTTATTTCTGTAATGAGTGGGGATGGGGACAATAAATAAGATGCATTGAATTGTTACTTACTGACTATCAATTCAACAGCAGCAATCATGATGTAATAGATTGTACTTTTTTATTTTTTAAATATTCCTTAAGTGTCTTTCTGGAAATACGTTCTGATAGTTTACTCTCCCTGACGATCACTTGGGAGATCCCTTCCATCTCCGACCTGTTTCTACAGTGCAGCGCTTCCCTAGTAAATCAACAGAGACCGACAGCTGCAGGAGAATGATGGTGATAGGAAAACTCTACCTTGGAGTTGTATACCTGGACTTCTAATCAGAAACCAGGGACCAAGATAGGAAAGAATGGGTTCGCATGATATGCAAGAAGAAGAGTGAGGTCTACGCTTTGAAAGATGCATCGACCTCTCTCTCTCTCTCTCTCTCTCTCTCTCTCTCTCTCTCTCTCTCTTGTTCTCTCTCTCTTGTTCTCTCTCTCTCTGTCTCTCTCTCTCCATCACAACCCCTCGTCAGCAAAACGTCCACCTGGACTCTTACAACTCCAACGGGGACTCCTGGAACACACACGGAGAGAGAAAGAAAGGGAAGGGTGTTTAAAATCAGGGCGAGAGAGAAAGAAAGGACAGATTGAGATCCAAGTGATAGAGAAAGAGAGAAAGTGTGAGAGAGAGAGAGAAAGAGAGAGTGTGAAAGAGAGACGTGAGAGGGAAGTGAGAGAGAGAGAAATGCAAATTGAAAATTGAGAGAGAGAGAGAGAGAGAGAGAGAGAGAGAGAGAGAGAGAGAGAGAGAGAGAGAAAGAGAGGGAAATTGAAATTGAAATTGAAAATTGAGTGAGAGAGTGAAATAACAGAGTACAGAGGTGGAAACTTGAAAGGGCTTTTCTCCCTCAGAGTGGGCCAGGCATCGGTATGAAATGACTGGGAGGTCTCACTGTAAGTTCTGCTGGCACGGAGAGAGAGGTTTATCCTCTGCTACACCTTCAGCTCACAATGGCTACTGAAAGGAGGTCTCTGTATCACTCTCTTTTCTTATCTCTCTATCTCTCTATCTCTCTTTCTTATCTCTCTATCTCTCTTTCCTCTCTCTCTCTACATATAAATATATATATATATAACTGTATGTAATACATATGTATATACATATACAGTATATATATATATATATATTTTTTTTTTAAATATTTATATCTTATCTCTCTCTCTGTCTTTCTCTGAGATGGACGTGTCTAGTCAATGTTAACACATAGACACAGGCGTCCCTCCAACATCCCGGAGTCAGCAGCAGAGAGAGCCGAGGTTACGACATGGCAGAGTGTGTGTATGGCAGCCCAGGGACGGAGTGTGTGTAGTGTGTGTATGGCAGCCGAGGGACGGAGTGTGTGTAGTGTGTGTATGGCAGCCCAGGGACGGAGTGTGTGTAGTGTGTGTATGGCAGCCCAGGGACGGAGTGTGTGTAGTGTGTGTATGGCAGCCCAGGGACGGAGTGTGTGTAGTGTGTGTATGGCAGCCCAGGGACAGAGTGTGTTTCCCGGGGCTCCCCGACACAGCAGGCTTGGCGCGACGGGGCAGACAGGAAACCGGGCGAGCACCTCGTTCCAGCGGGGGGCGTCGGCGGCCGTTGCCGAGTTGCGGAAACGAACCTGCGGCCGCGCGCTCTCGCCGAGAACCCCCCCCCCCCCCCCGAGAACCCCCGACGCACCCTGCGCCGTGGCAACGGGGCGAGATTTATCTCGACGCGTCCCTTATCGTGTCGTCGCCACGACGTCCGGGCATTATCATAGCCATTATCACGGAGGGGCTCTTTGGCGCGGCGCGTAATTGATGGGTCAGCTAAACCCCCGACACCTGCGCGCGTGTGTGTGTGTGTGTGTTTAGGTGTGGAAAAATGCCCACGTGTGCACGTTTTGGCGGCCCTCTTTGGAACGGCGCGGGGTGTCAGAGGTGCGGCCGGCAGTGCTGACACCGCCAGATGGTGTTGGGTGGGGGGTGGGGGGGGTGGATTGCCGAGCGAAAAAAAAACCTGCCCAGACAAGACATCAAAACCGGCGCAATTTCCCTCCGGAGTGGAGGAAGAGGCCCTTTCCTTGTGAAAACACAGGAGCCTCAGACCTGTCTTCCTCCGCGTCGCCCCGCGGGACGCTGGGTAATGGGAGTACAGGGTTTACCGGGCCTGGTTAAATGGACCACCTCCGTTCCACAGCAGAGCCACCGCGCCGGGCTCTGGGGCGGGCAATCTCCCCGCCGATTGGGCCTGTCAGGATAGCTATTGGACAAAGATTCACACAGGAACTATTTGAGGGAGGCTGTGCGTGTGTGTAAGAGGGCTGTGTGTGTGTGTGTGTAGGTGTGTATGTGTGTAAGTGTGCGTATGTGTAAGAGTGGTGTGTATGTGTATGTGCGTGTGCAAGAGGGATGTTATCACTATTGTGTGTGTGTGTGTGTGCAAGAGGGATGTTATTACTATTGTCTGTGTGTGTGTGTGTGTTCCTTGTGCGTTTGCGAGTGTTAAAAAGAGAGTATTGAAGTGAGAAAACGGACAGAGCGAGAGAGGGAGAGAGGTAGAGCGAGAGAGGGAGAGCAGAGGGAGTGAATGAAGAGCGTTGAGTGAATGGCTGCCGTGGTCAGCAGAGCTCTCATCAACACGGCAATAGATTCACTAACAGCGGGATGGTCCACACTAAAATGGACGTCGACATTCTTTTATATCAGCATTCCATTACCTTTTTCCTTCCTTCTCCAATTCCGTCGGCCCCATCTGTTCCCGCCGAATTCCCTCTGCAGGAATAGGGAGCGGAACGCGCGGAAAGGCACTTGGAGAAGAAAGGGGGAGAAGGAAAAAAAAAACACAAACCATTAGTGTTGGCGTCTAATAAATCAACGTATGGGTAAATTGAATAAGTGAAAGTGAACTGGGATCAGGACGGGGATCGCCCCTGGGGGGAGGGCCGGTGGGGTGAGGGGCGGGGGGGGCGGTCGGCCACGGGTCGGGGCGGCCCCTGGCTCGCCGTCCGCCGGTGCGCTGGATCCCCCCCCTCCTCTGCCGCCGAACCAGGCCCTCGTAAAAGTGAGTTATGGGAGGGCCATCGGGGAGGGTCCCATATGGCACAAGTGATCCAGAAAAAGCAAAGTGTCACAGAGCCCCCCCAGAGCCCCCCAGAGCCCCCCCAGGGCCGGTTTATAGGGCGGGGCCTCCCA
>CM030185.1:12932104-12937104 GCA_017639675.1 Aplochiton taeniatus | reverse complement strand
TCCACGGGGAATACCATTTTGGTTCAAGTGTGTGTGAGCAATGCGTGTGTGTGAGAGAGAGCGAGCGTGTGTGTTTGTGTGTTAGTGCGTGTGTGAGCTTGTGTGTGTGAGCCTGTGTGCGTGCGTGAGCGTGTGTGTGCGTGTGCGTGAGCGCGCGTGTGTGTGTGTGTGTGTAGGTTTGTGTCTCTCTATCCGTGTGTTAAAGCTAAACCCCTCGCGGGTACAGGGTTCGGCCATGTCCCCCTGCCCTCTGAAGGTCCATCCTCCACGTACCGTTCCAACCAGCGGCCGGCCTCCGTGGACGGAACACGGGCGTCTCCCCCTCTGTCTGGTGAGAGAGCTGAACCCACCAGGGGAGGGTCTTCCCCCTTCTCCTTCTCCCATCAGCTGGCCCACCGGTGGAAAGACAGGCTCCATTATCTAAGCTAACTGGATTAGCAGGGAGCGAAGCGTCAGTCAGGCCCGGGGAAATCCCTGCTGGCCTGGGGAAGGATCAGGAGAACACAGGCCTTGGCCCTGGGTAGGAACTGGGACATGCCCAGGTTGTGTCTGGGGCCCAGCTCAGAGACAGCGGTGAACCCAGGAACATTCTGTCAGTGGTGATCTGTCTGTCTGTCTGTTAGTCTATCTGTGAGTCCTATTTGCCTGGCTGCCTGCCAGCCTGCCTGCCTGCCTGCCTGCCTGCCTGCCTGCCTGCCTACCTGCCTGCCTGCCTGCCTGCCTGTCTGTCTGTCTGTCTGTCTGTTTGCCTGCCTGCCTGCCTGCCTGCCTGCCTGCCTGCCTGCCTGCCTGCCTGCCTGTTTGCCTGCCCGCCCGCCCGCCAGTCCATCCGTCCGTCCGTCTGTCTGTCTACATGTCTGTCTGCCTGCCTGCCTGTCTACATGTCTGTCTACCTGCCTGTCTACATGTCTGTCTACCTGCCTGCCAGTCTGGCTGTCTACATGTCTGTCAGCCAGTCAGCCTGTCAGCCTGTCTGTCTGTCTGTCTGTCTGTCTGTCTGTCTGTCTGTCTGTCTGTCTGTCTGCCAGCCAGCCAGCCTGCCTGCCTGCCTGCCTGCCTGCCTGCCTGCCTGCCTGCCTGCCTGCCTACAGGAATAGAGATTATACAGCTCTGTTCAGAATGGTTGTTTGCGTGTCTCAGACAGACTGGCCCTCGCCGTAAATACCTTCCTGCCGAACTCTACACCCACAACACAGTCACTAAACCAGCTCGGCTCAATAAACTATCCGATGTAGGATTTCAGTCCAACAATGTTTGTGCTTTGCCAGTGGTTTCCAAACAGCCTAGCCACACAAACCTCCAGAGCCTTTCCAGGCGTTTGATTTTGAAGCGCCGTTGCCGATGTGTTGGTTGGTGTTCCACCAGGATTTTGATTGGACCTTTAACAACTTTGTCCGACAGAAATCACTAATCCTACTGTCCAACTTCCTTGACAAAATTCCTTTTGCCACTGTAGATAAAACAACCAATGTATTAACTGTAAAAAAAAAAAATGATTTACAACTGTAATTGGCCGAGTAGGCTATAATCAGACTTGAAAAACATGAAAAAAACAAATAATTCCAATATAACAGAGAAAGAAAGAAATTAGCAAGTTGTACCAGCATGATAATTATGATAATGAGGCAACACTTGCGCTGTTGTTTCTCTCTGAAACGAACAGTTTTGATAAGAGTGCTTCTGACGACCGTACGGAGATCGAAGGTTAGCTACCATAACAGGTGGGCGCCCTGACAAGTCGGATACCCCACCGACACACGCAACAGCACTGGTTAATGGGCTTCGTCTGCTGACAGAAACGCAACGCCACGAGCCCATAGGTGTGCGTGGCTGTCGGTTTCTAGAGGTTGTTAGCCTGTAGTGAATGTGATCCCCTCCGCCGGCGGCGGTATAATCCCGCCCTCCCTCCTACCCCGCGCTGTTTTTACTTGAGCCTCCCCGTGCATGGTGCGTGTCTTGTTCAATATTAGCATTTCAAAGGAGGGTCTGGGCGCACCTCCACCACACACGGTGTTTGATTGCTGCCTGACACCGTCACGGCGACGGGAAGGAGGGGGCGGGAGTAAATCCCTGTGATTAATCAGCTCTGAAGCTAAAACATAATAATAACCCCCTTTATATTAATGCACAGCTCACGGCTCGAGCAGCAGCGCTGGAAAGGTCATTAGTCAGTCGCTCCCCCTGCGCGGCCACAATTAAGCTGCAGCAGCATACCGCTAGCTCTGTCTCTCTCGCCTTTTGATTCTGTCTCTCTCTCTATCTTTATCTCGCTCTCTTTCTGTTTCACACGCTCTCTCTCTCTCTCTCCCTCCCCTACTCCCCCCCCCCCCCCCCCCCCCCTCTCTCTCTTCCTCCCTCTCTCTCTATCTTTAGCTCTCTCGTTCTGTTTCACACGTTCTCTTTTCTTTGGATTCTGTCTTAATCTCTCTCTTTCTCTCTCTCTCTCTCTCTCTCTCTCTCTCTCTCTCTCTCTCTCTCTCTCTCTCCTTTTGCTTTGGCCTCTCTTTCTCTGTCCTTCTCTCTATTTCTCTTTCTGTCTGTCACAATCTCTCTCTCTATCTACCTTTTCTGTTGACTTTTTCCTCCTCTTTTTAGGTGTCTCTTCATCCAGTTCCTATTTACACTTTGCTTTTCCCTTTTTTTGCCGTCTCTCTCTCTCTCTCTCTCTCTCTCTCTCTCTCTCTCTCCCTCTCTCTCTCTCTCCCTCCCATCCCCTCTCTCTCTCTTAGCTCCATCTTAATCATGCCTGCAGGTGTTGTGTAACTTGCCTGTTATTTATGTCACATAACCAAGGGACTGTTTCCTTGTGTGTGTTTCCTTTGCAAAAGATAAATGTGTGTGACTGCTTTCTGTGTGGCTACAGGGTGCCAAACGGGCATTGATTAAAATAAGCACCCCAAGTCCTTAAAAGGTGGTTTCTGCTCAACTTAACATCTTGATTCAGATCAAATGAAAAAAATATTTGGAATCTGGAAAATAGGATGGAACATTTTTGGCCGTGTTTGTAGATTTTATTTGCGAGGCAATCATGCCTTCATCGTGATTGTGCTGAAGGGAGAGGGGGGGTGAGGGGGGGTGAGGGGGGGTGGGGGGGTGGGGGGGGGTGGGGGGGGGTGGGGGGGGGGGTGACGACTGCTGGAATTCATAACCGTTCTGGGAATCGGATTTGCATTCAGAAGCTGGTAGTTAGTCTGGACTTTTGGCGGAGGGACATTTAAAAAGCTGTCACACACACATCCAACGACAGGCTCTTTTTCATTCGCCCCCTCTCCCTTGTCCCCCCCCCCCCCTCCCCCTCCCCTCTCCCTCTCTCTTTTCCCTTTCTTTCCAGTTCTCCTTTTTATGATATCCTCTAATTTCACCACACCGAGGCAAATTTGTCGCGGCGCGTGGGCCCCGTTTGATTTCATTAAACAGAATATTTAAGCATAAAAACTGTTTAATCGTCTCATGTCATTAGGAGATGGATTTCATTTTGCATACATTTGCATACTCCCCCCAACCCCCCCCCCCCCCCCCCCCCCCCCACCCCCCTCAAATTATACCGGGCAGATATATGCAAATGGTGGGGGCCTGGGTTACGGCGGAGGTGTTTATTGTCATCACTTCAGGCATTTCTAGGCTGCCGCGCCTCCACAGAGCAGGGGTGACGGCAACATCTGGACGCCCACCGCCGGCGTGAGGGAGAGGAGGTGGGGGGCGGAGGGGGGGAGGCCGGCAGGAGGAGGAGGAGGGGGGGGGGGGGGGGGGGGGGCCGGAGGAACACGGCCGCAGACGGACAGAGAGGAGGCCCGAAAGAGGGAGGACGCCGGGAAGAGAAGAAGGCGGGCTGGGGGGTGGGGGTGGGGGGTGGGGGTGGGAGGTGGGAGGTGGAGGTGGGAGGTGGGGGTGGGAGGGAGAGGTGGAGGTGGAGGTGGAGGTGGGAGGGAGAGGTGGAGGTGGGAGGTGGAGGTGGGAGGGAGAGGTGGAGGTGGGAGGTGGAGGTGGGAGGGAGAGGTGTTAGGAGCGGTGGCGGTGATGGCCTCCGCCGTCCGACCCAGCGCAGGGTCAAATCAAAGCCCCGCGCCCACGTCACACTCCCCCCGCTAAATGGACCCGTTGTTGCGACAAAGTCCTCCACGAGCGGACGTGGGTTATTATTATTATGAATGCATTCTTATTTCTCTTCTTCCGTCCATCCATCCAGCTGGCTGTTCTCGTCGTCCTCCGTCCGCTCGGTCCCTCCTCTGTGAACGTACGGTGGCCTGATGGAGACATACAGCGCCGACTGTGTCCTCCCGCACGTGTTCACATCAGCTGTTCCCTCTCTCTCCACTGTCCACATGGCTAGGCACCGCCGCTAATGAGGCTGTAATTAGCCAGCTCCTACTGCTTCATCCACACGCACACACACACACACACACACACACACACACACACACACACACACGCGCGCGCACACACACGCGCCCACATACACACACACACACACACACAACCCCTTCTAGCCTTCACTTTAATTTTCTAGCACTGTAAGTTTCCTGAGCAGCATGGTGTCGCAGCATGATGAGGCTTCTAGTGAGGCTGCAACACAGACCTGAGTAGAGGGATGTGGGGATGAGGCTGGGTGGGGGTGGGTGGGGCTGGGTGGGGGTGAGGCTGGGTGGGGGTGGGGCTGGGGATGAGGCTGGATGGGGATGAGGCATGGGAGGGGGTGAGGCTGGGTGGGGGTGAGGCTGGGGCTGGGTGGAGGAGGGTCTGGTTGGGGATTTGGCTGGTTGTCAGTGGGGGTGTTGCGTTAGCTTAGACTCAGTAATTGCTAGTATCTAACCTCGTTTGAGTTCCTGTCCAGACTGGGCTGAGGTCTTCTAGCATCGGCCAAACTCAAGTCCCTCTGTCTGCCTCCACACTCCTCCTCCTCCTCCTGCTCCTCCTGCTCCTGCTCCTGCTCCTGCTCCTGCTCCTGCTCCTGCTCCTGCTCCTCCATCTCTAGGACTCTGCTGATACTGTATATAGACTAA
>CM030185.1:12902104-12917104 GCA_017639675.1 Aplochiton taeniatus | reverse complement strand
TCCAGTCAGACGCCCCCGCTCGGCCTGCAGACCAGGACCCGCGGCCGCTGTGCCCACGGCTCCTCCCAAACACCCTCCGTGGCTCTCATTGAAAAACTCAAGAGCCGGGAAAACCGGGAACGTGTAAAGCGCCGGGTAACAGCCGTGGGAGATTGAAATAAAAGGCGGGGATGGGGCTGCGTTTGGTTAGCCTCGTCTGTCGCGCGGGGATTAGCTTGGCGTCCCCTCGCGGCGTCGCGACGGATGGACGGAAACAGATGTAGCGGCCCGCGGCGCCGTCAGCCGCCGGGCCCTCCGGGACCTGAGCCGGCGGCGGGTCCTGGGCCCCGCACCAGCCCTGCGTCGTCACATCAGCAGCCGATCGTCAGCGCGGCTTACCGTTACAGAAACAGAGATCTGTCAAAAGACAACCGGCCGTGCTTAACGATTTAACGACGGCGGTATTTTTTATTGGGTCTCGTAAAGCCGGAGCGGTGATTCCATGTCGAGGTCTACGCCATTTTTTTTCTTCTTCTGCTTCTATATCAGCAATAAAAAGCCGTTAAAGGATTCTACCGATCAAAAAGAAGAGAAGTGAACAATCAATATCCACTCAGAGCGGGAAGGGCGAGGAAAAGAAGACCCTCCACTTCATCCCTATTAATGCGTGTCACTGTTAGATGGCCCCTGTTGATAATGAAATTCTTGAAAACGCACGATTTATGTGTCAATGAGTTAAGTTGGGGAGCGCCTTCCGCCAGGGCCCCCTTGGGGGCAGGGGGGGGGGGGGGCTGTCACAGAGAAACCATTAGCCCCATCGCTGGCTAACATTAACCTTTTCCACAGGGGACCCACCGATATCTCATCACCGTTCTGGCTCGGGCCGGCCCGTGCTTTTCAAACCCGGCTCCATCCCCCAGATTAGCCGGCTCCCAGGCCCTTCAGACGCACACACGCACCGGGGAACAAATGATCATGGGCCCAGTCCGTCATGGGCCCAGTCCGTCATGCGCCGCTTTTCGGCTGCGGCGCCGTTCCTCAGAGTCGCCGTTCCTGGCTGTGTGAGTCTCGACGCGCCCGGAAAGGTGTTGGACAATGTGTGTGTGTGTGTGTGTGTGTGTGTGTGTGTGTGTGTGTGTGTGTGTGTGTGTGACTGCGGGCCATTTCCAGGGATGGTGTTGGAGAATTTGTGTGTGTGTGTGTGTGTGTAACTGCGGGCCATTTCCAGGGACGGTGTTGGAGAATTTGTGTGTGTGTGTGTGTGTGTGTGTGTGACTGTGGGCCATTTCCAGGGACGGTGTTGGAGAATGTGTGTGTGTTTGTGTGTGTGTGACTGCGTGTGTGTGACTGCGGGACATCAAGAACTGTGAGGAGAACGGGACCAGGAGTTGCTCAGCAGAACACTTGGTACCTCATCTATCAGTCGGCCCTGAGAGGTTGAGGCGGCCATTGTTTTTATGGCCCTGCCTCTCCGTCAGCCTGTAAGTGGTGACTGGATAAAACCGGACGGTCCTAGCCTGGCTCTGAGAACAGCTGGGAAGTGTAGGCATACAAAAAAAAATAATAATAATAACAATTCTAGTTTAAAAAGGATCAGAATGAACTACTTTAAACGTACTGTGAAATTGCTCTACATCTAGGTAGTCTAGTTGTCAAGACTTTGTGCAACGTTATAACAGCTAGTATTTGGGTGGATAAGTGCGAATTTGAGTGTGTGTGTGTGTGTGTGTAAGTGTGTGTCTATGTGTGTGTGTGTGTGTGTGTGTGTGTGTGTGTGTATGTGTAGGTGTATGTGTGTGTGTGTGTGTGTGTGTGTCTGTGTGTGTGTCTGGATGTATGTGTGTGTGTGTGTGTGTGTGTGTGTGTGTGTGTGTGTGTGTGTGTGTGTGTGTGTTGTGGGGGTTAATTGTGGTGGTGGCTGTGATTGGAGCTCCAGGCCCTCTAATAAAGGTATGTGTAATAAAATCAGTTCACTGGGGTCCTTTCCTCCGCCCCGCCTCCCCCCAACTCCCTCTGATTGAAAATGGAACAGCTGTGATGATTTAATTTACATGTTAATAACCAACGGGCCTCCAGAAAATCGTCCAGTAAACGCCTTTTTATTACCGCCTGTATCTCCTCCGACGCAGGGGAGCCGCCTGAAAGAGAGGGAGAGAGCGAGGGAGAGACGTGGAGGGAGACAAAAAGCGACTGTAATTAATTGTTTTAAGCGATTCTATTAAAACAAAAATTATCTGCTGGAGATGCATGTGGAATGAGCGTAGACTGGCTGGCAGCGAGAAGAATGTGTGTGGTTGCGTGGTTGTGTGCTTGCGTGCGTGCGTGTGTGTGTGTGGGTACCACTGTGTGTGTGTGTGTGTGTGTGTGTGTGTGAGAGTGTGTGCGTGGGAGGAGGGCAAGGGGGGAGCATTTCTCGTGCGTGCCACTCGGTAATGTGTCAATTATCAATTCTAAACAGATTTTCATGAGCTCAATTTTAGGCCGCGTATTTTTTTATTTATTTTTTTCTGCGGGCCGGGAAGATATCCTGCCAATCTGATTTCGCTGGCTCCGCCACGGCTGAGCGACGCCGTGAACTTGTCAGCTTGGCTCGGATAGCGGCGCAGACGTGCACCTACAAATCTGGCTGCGGCTCCGCGCTGCATGTGGCATCTCCACGCCCCCCCCCCCCCCCCCCCCCCTGACGCTGGATCCGGTCTACGGGGGACGAGGAATCCGCGTCCGACTCTACCTCGACTGTACCCGCCATCCTCCTCATCCTCCTCGTCCTCCTACTCATCATCACCACCCTCCTCCTCCTCATCCTGGGGGGGGGGGGGGGTCTGAGGAGGTCTTCCTGTTCTCTGAGGTTCGATCAGAAGTGCGACTGCCTCCACAGCGCCGACCCCTTCCCACCCCACCCTGACCAGGGTCAACCGTGTTCTCTATGAGTCCTGTGTTCTGTGTGTGGGGGGGGATAGATGGCAGTGAGGTCTGGACACCACGGCCGGCGTCCTTAACCCTTTCATGCCCCGGGTTTCTACACACAGGGTTGCACAGTGGACAGGGATAAGATGCCATTAACAGTCCAGGCTTGTTCAGTGTACTGCTCAAGTGGTTTTCTCTGTCTGTCGCCTTCTATCTTCCCTCCCTCCCTCCCTGCCTATCTCTGTCTCTCTCTCTCTCTCTCTATATATATATATATATATATATATCCTTCTCTCTCTCTGTCTCTGTCTCTGTCTCTGTCTCTGTCTCTGTCTCTGTCTCTGTCTCTGTCTCTCTCTCTATTTATATATATATATATATATATATCCTTCTCTGTCTCTGTCTCTGTCTCTGTCTCTGTCTCTCTCTCTCTATATATATATATCCTTCTCTGTCTCTGTCTCTGTCTCTGTCTCTGTCTCTCTCTCTCTCTCTCTCTCTCTCTCTCTCTCTCTCTCTCTCTCTCTCTCTCTCTCTCTCTCTCTCTCTCTCTCTCTCTCTCTCTCTCTCTCTCTCTCTCTCTATATATATATATATATATATATATATATATATATCCTTCTCTTTCTCTCTCCCTCTCTATCTCTCTCTCTCTCTCTCTCTCTCTCTCTCTATCTCTGCAATTGCTTTTCTCTCTCTCTCTCACTCTCTCTCTCTCTCTTCCTCCTCATTCTCTCCTTAATCTTCCCAGGCTGGTTAGTGAGCATGCCATCCTGAGCGAGGGAGAACAGAGAGAGAGAACCCCGTCTCTCCCTCCACCGTCCTTTCACACCATACCCCCCCCCTCTCCTTCTCCTCCTCCTCCTCCTCCTCCTCCTCCTCCTCCTCCTCCTCCTCTTCCTCCTCCTTCTCTCCCCTCTGCTTCAGCCCTCAGAGAGGTGGCCTTGCCACAGTGGCCATTCATGTCATTGTCAGTGAAGCCACATGGCCGCGTCGCCCTGTTCCTCAGGGGACCTGGGGGAGTGTGTGTGGTGTATATGGGGGGGGGGGGGGCAGAGGGAGGGGGGGGCAGGGCCATCCTCACTGGGTGGGAACAGTAATTAAAGAAAAGAGAGGGGTAAACGAAAAGAAAGACAAAGAAAGGAGAGAAAGAGGAAGGACAAAAGGCAAACGAACAAAAGGAATAGCAGAGGAGGAAGGGAGGGAGGGAGGGAGGGAGGGAGGGAGAGAGGGAGGGAGGGAGGGAGGGAGGGAGGGAGGGAGGGAGGGAGGGAGGGAGGGAGGGAGACAAAGGGAGAGGAAAGAGGCTGGTGGTCTGCATGGGAATCATTTGGGAATATTCCCTGTGCCGGTGGAGCACAGAGGACTCCACAGCCGATCTATGAGAGTCCTGAAACACACTCACCAGCCTCCACTTCCTCTTTGTCCGGGTGCTAAGACAATGGGTATTGTAGTCTTCCAGCACCTGTACCTGAGTCCGCCAGGTGTGTGACGGGCACTGTTTCCTGGCTACGCGTGCCCCCCCCCCCCCCCCCCCCCCCCCCCGGGAGCAGGAACGTTAATGGGGAAAGGCTTCCATCCGCGTTGCTCATCGTGGAAACGACGTCCCTGATCCGTGGTCGCCGTGGCAATCTGCCGCCGTGTCACCTCCGGAATGAGAGCGTAATCCTGGGATTGACTTGGAACGCTGCGTGTGTTCGTGCGTCGTACGAGGAAAACTAGCACGCGGGTCAACAGACCTGCACACACACACACACACACACACACACACACACACACACACAGACACACACACACAGACACACACCTAAACACACACACACACACCCACACACACAGACACACACCTAAACACACACACACACACACACACAGACAGACAGACACACACAGACACACACCTAAACACACACATACACACACACACACACAGATACCAACACACAGGAACGCACATCAGCTGCCCTCAGGTCTCGTCATGCCAACCCACGGACAACACCTCAAGCGGTTTACCCTTCCCAACCTCAGATCAGAGAGATCTGGCTGTGACACTGCAGCGACAGAAATGGAAAAGAGAAACGAATTTATGCTAATAACGTATTGTCCGGTGACTGGAGAAAAAAAAAGAGAAAAGTTGCTCTGCCGTGTTGCATTCGCAGCTGGGACTGCCAGAGGGAGAGGGAGAAGACGGAGAGCAGGAGAGAGGGAGACAGAAAGGATATAAAGAGAGAGAAAGAGAGAGAGAGAGAGAGAAAGAGAGAGAGAGAGAGAGAGAGAGAGAGCCAAAGAAAGCGTGCGTACGTGTCCGACATTCCAACAGCCGCTCGGCAAAAAAGTTGTGGGGCGGTCCCTGTGAAGCACTAAGTTTGGAGAGGGAGGAAAGGTCACTGTATGTGGACCATGGAGCGGCCAGGGGCGTCTAGTGACGGGGAGGGGCCGGGGGGGCACCGGGGGGAGGGGGGCGGGCGGCCGTGGCTGCCAGTCATGGCCGCCGACTATTTGCGCGGGCTGCCAATCAACACGGAGCGGAATGCTCCGGGGTCGGCGGGGGTCAGGCAGGCGGAGTCCGACCCGGGCAGCACAACAAGCCCAGACGCATCTGGGAGGATGGGCCGATGCGTGTGTGCGCGCGTGTGTGTGTGTGCGTGTTTGTGTGAGTATGCTCGAAAAGTGCTGACAACCGTCGTTTCACTTCGAGATGTAGCCTGCAGATGCTAACAAAGCAACAGCAATCGTCCAAAGCAGAGTGAACGCGCCGTAAAAGGCGGACATGAGAGGACACTGAGCAGGCCGTGCTCCAGACAGGACTACGGTTCCACTAACCCCTGTGGTGATCCGTTTCCACCTGGGCCTCTCAACCCACGCCAACCCCCTCTCTTTCCCCAAACCCCCCCCCCCCCCCCACCACCACCACCAGACACCCCGCCCCCTCCCTCCCGTCTGTCTGCGAGCAGCTGGGCGAAATGGAAGGAGGAAGAAGGCAAATTGTTTGTGCCGTGGGCCTTGACAGCAGCGGGCAGGGGCCCCGGTATTAGCCTGGGATAAAAGTAATGGGATTTGTAGTGGTCAGGCAGCGTGTGTCACTGGGTGCTGATGACGGGAGATAGGGCCCCGATCGACGTCTTTAAGAGCCGATAAGTATCGGGGCCGAGAGAGGGGACAGGGGGGGGGCAGCCAGGGAGTCAGACGGCACTGAGCCGGCCCCTGATAAAACACTTCTCCCCTTAACCTGCCGATTGCATCAAAAACAACCCTCCCTTTATTTTTTGTCCGTCGACTCGACTCACTGTACACACGGATCCTTACGCAGGCCGGCGGTCCTTGACGGAATTCAAGGCATTTGGTTGTCAGATTACGCGCTACTGTCTCAGGAAAGGCGATGTGTACTGCGACACGAATGGATTCCCGGCGCGAGGGTCGTGTTTGGTGGCGCGGGGGGGGGGGGGGGGGGGTCAACCGTTTTTTTTTTGCCTCCTGATATCGTACTGTTAATGACTGGTGAGTCGATGTGAACCTCCGCCTGCAGTTGGATGCGTTCAATTCGCTGTTTCCCTTTCTGCTATTAGAAGCCACTTGGAACCGCACAGGGACCACCCCCGCTTAACGTGCTGCGTTCTCAAACGAAATCTTTTCGTATTCCCAGCTCTTTTCTTCCTTTTTCTACAGGGTAAGTCAAACTAAGCACTCTAAGACGTTTTTTTTTTCCAGACGCGGGGTGAACCACCAGTTGGCGGTGGGCCAGGTGTTTAACAATACAAATATTCTACACGGTGGTTGAAGTTATATAGAGAGAATTTTTTTTTCTTCAGCAAGTTGTTTTTAGATGGTTAAACCAAGTAATGAGCCAAATTCATCACTGACATTACATTTTTTTTGTCTGGATTCATACAATGTATGTTTTTCTGATTTGAAACATACCTTTCTTTGTATGCTTGTTGCTACAATTACCTCAACACCGTATCTCACTCACAGGGTTTATTCAGACAATTCCAGTGTGTTCTGCTTGTTTTCCATTGAAAGCCGTTGGAGGGAGTTTTTAAACATCTAGCTCTGGCTAACGCACAATGTTCCTGTCCTCCACCACCTGGAAACTTTGGCTCAGTCCCGTTCAAATCCTAAACCCCGTTTTTTAGTTTTTTTTTGCGTAAAGTCAAATCTACACCTACAAGACGCCCAAACTCGTGAACTTGAAAAATATACAGACATGTTATCCTTTGCATTCGAAAATACATTAGTCCAAGCTAAGAAGAAAAGGAGAAAGAGAGTCCCCCCCCCCCCCCCACTTTTCCCTCTCTCCCTCCAAAAAATGAAAAGCTGTCTGTGGAAAATTTGGAGCGCTTCCCAAAATACACAAACTTTCCCGACGAGCACATTTCTGAGGTATGCGGTAATCTCATATGGCTGGCCTTTTCTGAGCCTTTCCGTGTGAGAGTTCTCTCTGCTCTCTCTCTCTCTCTCCTCTCTCTCTCTCTCTCTCTCTCTCTCCTCTCTCTCTCTCTCCTTCTATCTCTCTCTCCCTCTCTCCTTCTCTCTCTCTCTCGTGCCCCGACTCCACACGGTTTTCCAAAACTCCCTTGGCCCCCGGACCGCCGTAGTCTGCCTCGACGGTCTCTCCTTCTCCCAGGCCCCTAGCCCCTTTAGCCTCTGCCTCTCCGACCGCCCCCCCCCCCCTCCCTCCCCCCCCCCCCCCCCCCCCCCCTTCCCCCCCAAAAACGAAAGAAAAATTCAGTGTCCACACATGGCAACCATTAGGCAACTCTCTAAAAGTGCAACATTATACCACCAATTGCAGCCTTGCATGAAATTTTGATCACCTAAGCCTATCTTAAAGAGGCAGGGGCCACTTTTCCGAGCCCCAGCTTTCCTTTCCCCCCCGTTCTCTCCATGAATGGTAATGCACTTACTGTTGGACCGTTGACCCCACCCTCCCCATTGCCTTACCCCCCTTCACAGTGCCCCCCCCCCCACCCCCACCCCCACCCCAACAAAGCCAAATGAGGCTTGCAGCCACTTATGAAGAGAAGCACCATTAGGGACACTCCTGTAAATGAACCCTGAAAGAGGGAGGGAGAGAAGGAGAGAGAGAGAGAGAGAGAGAGAGAGAGAGAGAGAGAGAGAGAGAGAGAGATAGAGAGAGAGAGAGAGAGAGAGAGAGAGAGAGAGAGAGAGAGAGAGAGAGAGAGAAAAAAGGAGAGAAAGAGAGAGAGGGAGAGGGCGAGTAACAAAAAAAGAAACACATTTTGTGATATTATTGTCTGCTATTATTACCCTGGGAAGATTTCCCGACATTCCTGTTGCTTACGCGACCCCAGCATCACTAGACGGGGGTCCTGTTCTGGCACCACGGTCAGCGTTCCCAGACCCCGTCTGTGATTTCACCAAGCGCTCCCATTAGTTCACGAGGGAGGAGGAGGAGAACAGACGACAAGGAGGAGGAGGAGGAGGAGAACAGACGACAAGGAGGAGGAGGAGGAGAACAGACGACAAGGAGGAGGAGGAGGAGAACAGACGACAAGGAGGAGGTCAACCACGAGGAGGAGAGAGGGAGGGGGGGGGGAGGGAGGAGGAGGAGGAGGGGGGGGGAGGACGTAGGGCAGAGGAGCCAGAAGTCCTCACCTCCCTGCCATGTGGCTGGGCCGCCCCGCTCTCTGCCACTCAACCCCCCCCCACACCCCCAACCCCCCCGCTCCACTGTCTGATTAGCCGGGGCTTGGTTTTTACTGCCGACCTCGCTGTCGTAAAATTAACACGTCTTTACTTTTTACAAAACAGGACCGGGTGCATGTGGACTGCGGTCAGGGCTTTTAACGAGGCTCCACTGTTAAAGGACAGGAGGGAGGGAGGGAGACAGAGAGACAGAGAGAGAGAGAGAGAGAGAGAGAGAGAGAGAGAGAGAGAGAGAGAGAGAGAGAGAGAGAGAGAGAGCGAGAGAGAGAGAGAGAGAGAGAGAGAGAGAGAGAGAGAGAGAGAGAGAGAGACAAGACAGAGAAAGAAAGAGAGGGAGGGGGGGTGGGTTGAGAGAGAGACAGGTGAACACTGGAAAGATGGGTAGAAAGATGAAGACTAAAATAAAAGCAGAAAAGGAATGGAGGAGAGGTTTAGGAGAGGAAAGGGGAGGAAAGGTAGAGTGTGTGTGTGTGGGGGGGGAGTGAGGATTGGGGGGGGGGGGGATTAGGGCTCCACGTGGAGACGTTTATCCTGAGGAGCCCAGGGAGGAGAGATAAAGCTCCCGTGGGCCCCCATGCACACGCACACACACACACACACACACACACACACACACACACACACACACACACACACACACACACACACACACGCAGAAACACACACACACACACACACACACAGAAACACACACGCAAGCACACACGCACACAGACACACACGCGCACACACACACACACACACACATACACATCCGCTGGCCCCACAGACAGGTCCTGTGCCAGGGGAGCAGATTAGCCCGCCTGGTGCCCAACAGATGAATAGGATTTAAGCAAAAGTAGATTTTGCTGAACTCTTCCCCTTTCATTCATCATCTTCCTAGCAAAGAGAGAAAACTTTCCCTCACGCTCAGGGTGAGCTGCAAGGGAGACAATGCTGGGTTTTCTCCCTCTGAGGTGAGAGACGTCCTGAGGAGGCCTGGGTTGGCATGCTCCGAGAGGACCAGGTTTTGCTACCCGGGGTTCCTTTGGCAACGGGTGGCAGGACTGGTTCGTGATAAATAAATGACCAAACAAATCTTTTTGTTTGTGCCACCACCATCTTGGATTAGTGTCTGTGCGAAGCCATGGATAGATTGGGTGAAAAAAAGACAATTCCTATTTGTTTGTTTGTTTGCGTTTGGGGGGGGGGACAGAGATGTGCAGACAGTTAGAGGACGTTGGAGTGCCTCGCTCCATAAATGGCTCCACGAGCCTTTGGGAGAGGACTTTGATAGCTGATATTGTTACGTAGAACAAGCTTTTTCCAAAACACGTCCGTGTCCAATTAGGACACAAAGTCAGCCTAGGGGGAGAGACGGTTTGCACATCAAGAGCGCGTCTAGAACTAACGCACACGCCGCCTACCGTAACAACCGCCGTAACCTCTGTGAGCAAAGCATTCCGACAGCGTTCCTATCGCCAATGTGTCTGGAAAGCTCATTCTATGTAGCACTATCGGCACTGAACTTAGCCCTCGTTCGCCTTCTAAAGGGAGGTCGTGCGACTCGCACGTTTAAAGACAATGTTCGACAAAGCCCTAACCGGTATGCCGGTTCGATATTCCCCCGTTAAATCTTTCTTTTGCTCGTCTTGTCTCCCTCCTCTGTGGCTGCATATTAAGAGGCGCCGCGTCGCTCTGAATGCCGGTTTCTATTTTTGAAATGTTCTGAAACGATGTTTGCATACATTAGCATAGCCAAGTGCAAATTGAGCCGTGAATATGCAAATGCAGGGCTGATGTCTGTGGCAGCCTCCGCTCTGCCAGCCTCACACACACACACACACACACAACTTCTGATTTACACACTGGAAAGCGCACACACACACACACCACCACCAACCATCCACAGCCAGAAACACACACACATCAACTAATAAACACACTCTCGCACCAATACACACATATGCAACCATGCACACACACACACACACCTACAAAATATCCAGATTTGCGTTGAACGGTGGGCTAGGGGGGTGGACTACCTGTCTTCAGCAAGCGTCTGAAAAATCATTATTTAGCACTTCGGATTGCCTTATTAAATCAGTGTTTTTCTCAACGTTTTTTCTGTCTGTGGTGTTCAGCAGGCGTGCATATTTTTTCCATTGCCTCACCATTAGCTGGAGCGATGAGCTGCATCCCTGGTGAAGGTCCTTTGGCCGGCTCTCAGACCGAGCCCAGACGCCAGATCACGCCTCGTCCAGTTGGCTGCTCAAAATAAAGACTGACTTCACTTGTTTACCGTGGACAGGGACACGGCGAGCTTCTCTCTCAGCCCCCCCGATACCTTCGTCCGACCTCAGAGGTCAGCCGCTCGAGAGAGGGAGAGAGAAAGGTAGAGAGAGAGCGTGTGAAAGAGAGAGAGACAGAGTGAGAGAGTGTGAAAGAGAGAGAGGTAGAGAGAGAGTGTGAAAGAAAGAGAGAGAGAGAGAGAGAGAAAGAGAGAGAGAGAGAGAGAGGGAGGGACGGACGATCTATTGTTCTAAGGTTAGTCAGAGAGGAAGCCATTGAGATGTGAGTTCAGTCCGGGGAGGGAGGCTACCGCTTTTGTTGTGTGGTGAGGACAGCCGGGAACAACAAGGTTGTTGCTGTCGTTGTTGTCGCTGTGGCGTTCTGTTGTGACGATGGACAGGGGGGAGTTGATGTCGCCGTGGTGGGTTAATTGTTTGGCTATTCCGTATTGTGTTGCCTCTCAATTGACCCTACCTCTTGTCTCAGACCGCACTGTAGTCCAGTGGTAATTAGCCCCGCGGATGGTCAGGCAACTAACTCATGACCATCACACAATTATCATAAGATGTTTGGAGGGAACTACAAAGCCCCATATCAAATCCTACATTGCAGTAAGCTTGGGAGACTGCCTCCAGGGCTAATTAAACATATTTCGTCTTGTCTTTTTCCAATAAAGGCCTCATTTCTATAAGTCATACTTGTGGTTCCTTTATCCAATTTGTCCCCTGTGGAGGTGGGTTTCCAGGCGTCTCTCTGATTGGGGGTGGTCCTACGGTGGTAACACCGCCCACCGCCCACCGCCAAACACGCTGACTGCCCCCCCCCCGTCCACGCGTTACTGGATAAGCAGCAAAAAAACAACCGTTAATTAAGGGGAGGGAAAAGAGAAATGGGGGGGGGGGCTGAAAAATAAAACACTGGAGTCTGGCGTTTGAGTTTTCAATTAGTCCAATTAGAGAGAAAATGGAGGAGGACAAAGGCAGACACAATGAGGAGCCACACGCTCCCTTCTCGGGCGCCGGCGCCCGCGTCTCCTCCGACTCCGCGCCTCCTCCGATCCAGCGCCTCCCGTTTTTGGGGGGGAGATCTCCACGGGGGGCTCCGGAACAAAGCCAGCGAAATCTACACAGGCACTCCAGAGAAGTTATGCTAATGAAGAGAGAGGTGACAGGGGGGACGGGGTGGACGGGGACGGGGGGGGGGGCGGGGGACGGGGGGGCAGGGGGGGACAACACAAAAAATAAGTCCTTATCGTGACGCTCAGCTCCCCTGAGCCTCCGATTAAAAACTCATTCATTTGTTAAATATTTGACACATCTATGGTTGAGCTGCGAGTGGGGGATTCGCCTGGTAGCTCATATCAACTTGTGTGGGAGAAATGCCCCCCTCTGATAGCGGTGGCTCACAGCCTGATGAGCACATGCAGTCATGCATGCACGCACGCACACACACACACACACACACACACACACACACACACACACACACACACACACACACAAAGAGACTATACACACACACACCCAAAGAGACTATACACACTCTATACACCCACACACACACACACACACAGATGTAAAACCCAGCAGGCACACCAACGAGTGGGACACTTAAACTACTCAACCTGGCCTATGTAAACAATCAAACATGATACATCTGTGCGGTCTGTTATTTGTACGAGAAATTCTAAACATGAATATGCATTATGTATGATTTCCATCACACAGACCATAATGTGGCGCACCTCCACGCCGACAGGTGCCACCGGGTTACCCGGGCAACCAGCTGCGGTCTTGCGCGTCGGAGACGGAACACTGAAACTTCCATGGCACGGAGTTCCTGTTGTGAAGGGAGCATCTCCATGGCAACGTGGCTGTTTGGGTGATGGAGGCCCAGCCAGACCTGAGTGACCTCGAAGGAGAGAGGAGGAGGAGGAGGAGGAGGAGGAGGCGGCTGGCGTAATCAGACGGTCACACGCCGTACCCCCAACTCCTTTTCCCGCCTCTGGCCCACAAAGACGAGCCATCATATTTTCATGCTGACATTCCTCCGCTGGCGGCGGCTGCCAAGAGCAACCCAGGCCCGGCTTGCCTTGGCGCCCGATCAAAAAAGAAGGACCCCGGCTCCAGTCGCACGGCAACCGAAAACATTTACACAGCTGGGACCCTGGGACCCCTGGGGCCGCCCCACTGCCAGGCCCCGAGTCCAGGGAGGAGAGAGGAGGAGAGGGCCAGGGAGGGAGGGAGGAGAGGGGGCCAGGGAGGGAGGAGAGAGAGGGGGAGAGGGCCAGGGAGGGAGGGAGGAGAGGGGGCCAGGGAGGGAGGAGAGAGAGGGGAAGAGGGCCAGGGAGGGCGGGAGGAGAGAAGGCCAGAGAGGGAGGAGAGAGAGGGGAAGAGGGCCAGGGAGGGAGGGAGGGAGGAGAGAGGGCCAGGGAGGAGAGAGGGAGAGGGGGAGAGGACCAGGGAGGGCGGGAGACCTGCCCAGCTCCTTGAAGGAGAGAGAGGGGAAGAGGGCCAGGGAGGGAGGGAGGGAGGAGAGAGGGCCAGGGAGGGAGGAGAAAGAGGGGGAGAGGGCCAGGGAGGGCGGGAGACCTGCCCAGCTCCATGAAGGAGAGAGAGGGGAAGAGGGCCAGGGAGGGCGGGAGGAGAGGAGGAGAGGGCCAGGGAGGAGAGGGAGAGAAGGCCAGGCAGGGAGGGATACCTGCCCCAGCTCTAGGGAGGGATACCTGCCCCAGCTCTAGGGAGGAGAGAGAGGGAGAGGGCCAGGCAGGAAGGAGAGGGAGGGGGAGAGGGCCAGGGAGGGAGGAGACAGGGGGAGGGCCAGGGAGGGAGGGAGAGAGAGAGGGGGAGAGGGCCAGGGAGGTAGGGAGACCTTCCCTGTCTCCAGGGAGGAGACCGAGGTCCCTGGTGAGCTCATCTCGCAAACAAACCACCAACACTCTTTTTAGTGCTGGCAAGCAGGTTGTGATGATACGCCCCAATTCATTGACAAATAACCACACACAAATAGCCACAAATACCCCCCCCCCCCCACACACACACACACACACACACACACACCCCACACACACACACACACAAGCACACAGTGCTCATGATAACGGGAATGAAGACAGTGGGGATATTTTTCCTTCGTTTCATTGGCTTTTTTTATTCTATTTCGTGTGTGTATGTCTGAACTAAAGGCAACATTTACCATACATTAGCCTATCCCATGTTTTTGTTTATGCACTTTAGATACTTTTTTCCATTAAATCACTGTAGCTGTAGTCCTGCATGAACAAGAAGAAAACTTAGCAAGCTTTTCCAGAGTATTTTCCTCCCTATACCAAACATCTACACAGTATTCAAGACCTTCATAAATCAAGATAATATGAGCACTTCAGGCATTTTGTTTACGCAAATGTGCACACGTAGAAACGTTTTTTGTTTTTTTCCTCCATAAATTTGAGTGTATAAACAGAATGTTCTGGAATTTTAAATGATACTTTAAATAGTGATATGAGTTGAATAACTTGGAATGTTTGTTTGTCTGTGGCACACCTAACAGTGGGCATGTCAGGGCGGCTCTGTCTTCTGAAATAAATCTCACGTTCTCAGTAGAACACTAACGGGAAAAACCTGGGGGTTTGGCTTCACACTGAAAGTCCTGAATCCAATCCAGGTGAGGATTTTTTGAGGGGCTGTATGAGAAACGTATGAAGAGAAAGAGAAGTACTGTGTTAGTGTGATAGGCGTGTGTGTTTATGTGTGTTTGGGCGTGTGCGTTAGTGTGCATTGAGCGTGTGTTAGTGTCTATGACTGTGTATTTGTGTGTGTTTGGGAGTGTGTGTTAGTGTGTATGAGTGTGTCTGTTTGTGTGTGTTTGGGCGTGTGTGCTAGTGTGCATTGCACATGTGTTAGTGTGTAAGCCTGTCTGTTTGTGTGCGTTTGGGGGTGTGTGTGTGTATGTGTATGCCTGTGTGTGTTTGTGTGTGTTTGGGCATGTGTGTCAGTGTGTATGCCTGTGTGTGTGTGTGGGTCCAAGGTTGCGCTGACCCCTGCTGACCTGCTCTGAGTTTCTCTGAAGCCCAAAGGAGTTATGGCATCACTCGCTTATTCAGTAAGTCACAGAATCAAAGAAAGAGAGAGAAAAAGAGACGGAGAGAGAGAGAGAGAGAGAGAGAGAGAGAGAGAG
>CM030185.1:12894604-12897104 GCA_017639675.1 Aplochiton taeniatus | reverse complement strand
GACTATACATGTGAATTAAAGAGAGGGGAAATAATTGGTGTACAATAGTAGGAACAAAAACAAGGTGAGGAAAGGTAAAGGAGAGAAGAGTCCCCTCTAAAAAAGCCAACGAGAGAGAGATGGGGAGAGAGAGAGAGAGAGAGGGATGGATAAAGAGAGAGAGAGAGATGGATAGAGAGAGAGATGAAACCAGGGGGAGGGATGAGGCGTCTGCCTGGAAAGGCCATTAGTATGCATGCGGCGTGGCGCTCCAGAGAGGATTAATGGACTCTGATGCCTAATATCCTGGAGAACAATTAATTTGCCCACAGTTTTGTCATGGTTGAAAGTCAAATGCTGGAACAGATCGATGCGCACAGCCGCCAGTGGAATCGCGGTGCAGCCCCTTCTGCCGGGCGCAGAATTTTAATTTCATCATCATCATTTTCCCCGGCTGCCACCCTCCACGAAGCTGTCCCTGATATGGCTGAGAGGGCTGCCTCCTCCCGACAGGCACGCACACACACACACACACACACACACACACACACACACACACACACACACACACACACACACACACACAGCCCCCCCCACACACACACAGCCCCCCCCCCCACACACACACACACACACACACACACACAGCCCCACACACACACACACACGCACCCCTACAAATACACAGACACGCACGCACCCCTACAAATACACACACACACATACACACACAGCCACACACAAACACACGCACGCACCCCTACAAACACACAGCTACACACACACACATACACACACACACATAAACACACACACACGCACGCTCACACACACACAAACTGACAAGGAGAAGCACACAGGCTCACAAAGAAAACACCCTAGCATGCCACATATACTCAAAGCCTTGCACATACAAAGTGGAATACAGACGCTAAAGATATAGGCGAGAGCGTCTCAAACACAAATTGAACACAAACACTCCAAAGCCACAGCTATTCGTCCACACACACACGTGGGAATCAGCAGTCTGACAATCCACAGTCTGACATCTCACATTCCCACGAAAGGTAGCACGACAGAGTACCAAAGTCTGGTTAAAACCGCTTGGAAAGACACACTTAAACACCAAATAACACACGCGCAAAATACACACACACACACGCACACACACACACACCCAAACGCGCGCACACACTGGTGAAAACGATGTGCGGTGCAATCATGCGCAAAATACACACCCACGCACACACACACACTCCCAAACGCACACACACACACCAGTGAAAACCATACGCGGTGCATACTGACACTCGCCCGAACACACGCATCCACATTCATCCCCTTTTGCATCAATCAATAATCCCAGACGCGGCCTTTCCAATCTCAGGCCCTCCCTCCCTGCCTCTCAGAACCATAGACACTTCAGCCGCCTTCCTGGTCCAACACTAGATCACCTTTATCATCCAAAAGGTCCAGACTCTCACAGTGGAGTGCCAAGTCACACGGCGAGGGGTTTGAATATTTCAAAGTGTGAATAGTGTGGGACAAAGTGTGAATAGTGTGGGACAAAGTGTGAACAGTGTGGGACAAAGTGTGAACAGTGTGGGACAAAGTGTGAATAGTGTGGGACAAAGTGTGAATAGTGTGGGACAAAGTGTGAATAGTGTGGGACAAAGTGTGAATAGTTTGAGACAAAGTCTGAATAGTGTGGGACAAAGTGTGAATAGTGTGGGACAAAGTGTGAATAGTTTGAGACAAAGTCTGAATAGTGTGGGACAGAGTGTGAATAGTTTGAGACAAAGTCTGAATAGTGTGGGACAAAGTGTGAATAGTGTGGGACAAAGTGTGAATAGTGTGGGACAAAGTCTGAATAGTGTGGGACAAAGTGTGAATAGTGTGGGACAAAGTGTGAATAGTTTGAGACAAAGTCTGAATAGTGTGGGACAAAGTGTGAATAGTTTGAGACAAAGTCTGAATAGTGTGGGACAAAGTGTGAACAGTGTGGGACAAAGTGTGAATAGTGTGGGACAAAGTGTGAACAGTGTGGGACAAAGTGTGAATAGTGTGGGACAAAGTGTGAACAGTGTGGGACAAAGTGTGAACAGTGTGGGACAAAGTGTGAATAGTGTGGGACAAAGTGTGAATAGTGTGGGACAAAGTGTGAATAGTGTGGGACAAAGTGTGAATAGTTTGAGACAAAGTCTGAATAGTGTGGGACAAAGTGTGAATAGTGTGGGACAAAGTGTGAATAGTTTGAGACAAAGTCTGAATAGTGTGGGACAGAGTGTGAATAGTTTGAGACAAAGTCTGAATAGTGTGGGACAAAGTGTGAATAGTGTGGGACAAAGTGTGAATAGTGTGGGACAAAGTGTGAATAGTGTGGGACAAAGTCTGAATAGTGTGGGACAAAGTGTGAATAGTGTGGGACAAAGTGTGAATAGTTTGAGACAAAGTCTGAATAGTGTGGGACAGAGTGTGAATAGTTTGAGACAAAGTCTGAATAGTGTGGGACAAAGTGTGA
>CM030185.1:12874604-12884604 GCA_017639675.1 Aplochiton taeniatus | reverse complement strand
CCGGGAGCACTCACACTGGGCACCGAGCACCAAGAGCGCCTTGGCAAGACCTCCAGAACACCTCGCCACGGTTACGAGCGGCGGAATGTTCGAGTTGGCCGGCGATCCAGAAGCGAGGCGCGCCCCGGAGATAGGTGTGCCAAGTAACCCTCCTCTAGAGGGACTAGAGGGTCCATTTTCTTCTAGAAAGCTCTTTTCTGAAAAGGGTGCTAGGGTGCAGCTAACTGTGCATGTACTCGCGTTTGGAGGGCTGGTTTGGCCCCTGCACTGACTCTCCCAGCCAGCCCTGGCTCTTCCCTCAGCAGTAAACCCCTCAGCTCTGAGGGTAAATGCTGAGGTCTGTGCTCGACGGGCCGCATCCCACAGTCCCACCATAGGAAAACAGCCATGTTGGTTTCACGGTTACTTATCACAAGCACATTTGGATTTTCGGGGGTTTTATTATTTTTGGGGGGGATTTTATTCGGCTGGAATGGAGGTCCGGTGGTCTTGGGCCCGGTCCACTTCTGCGCTCGGCCGGGACCCGGCAACTTCATGGCTGCCTCGGGAATGAAACATGGCCGTGGACGCGGAGAGTCGGGACTGTCCGCTCTCTCCGCCAACACTAGACACGCCATTGGAATCCTGGAAAAGTGCAGTGAGGAAAAACTGAAAAGCTTAACTGTGTGGGAAACCAGCTTTTTTTCCCCAGCGTTTTAAATAATGGCCGTCGCGAAGGAAGGACTTTTTCAGGCTTTAATCCTATCTTTGGCCGCACCACAAAGCAATAACAGTTCATTTTCTGGGGGCTCTTGAACATATTACACGAGTCGGAGGGAATCAGTTTTATAAAGGGAAAAACTAAACTGATAAAACACGGGTGTAAGAAAACTGCAGAACAAAGACAAGGGAAAAGACGGGATAAAATGGCCGCCCCAGCTGCTTTTCAAATTAAGATGAAAGACAAGAAAAAGCGAAGGGGAAGAACTGAGAAAGAAAAAAGAAAAAAATACGACAAAGAGGGAAAAAGTAGACCGCAAAATGCTATGAAGTCAGTGCGTAGCCTATCTGTTCTGTCTGTGGGCCCGCCCCACCATTAACAATGAAAACCCGGTGGGTTCTTGTGGGTCTGCTAAGCCGATCCCACTGATAGGACTGCAGGGGGGCTCTACCACGACCATGGACGGTCTGGAGGGGACTCCTAAACACCCACACCATGGACACACGTCTGTCTGTCTGCACGTCTGTCTGTCTGTCTGTCTGTCTGCACGTCTATCTGTCTGTCTGTATGCATGCCTGCCTGCCTGCCTGCCTGCCTGCCTGCCTGCCTGCCTGCCTGCCTGCCTGCCCGTCTGTCTGTCTGTCTGTCTGTCTGTCTGTCTGTCTGTCTGTCTGTCTGTCTGCACATCTGTCTGTCTGGCTGTCTGCATGTCTGTCTGTCTGTTTGTCTGTCTGCACGTCTGTCTGTCTGGCTGTCTGCATGTCTGTCTGTATGCATGTCTGTCTGTCTGTCTGTCTGCACGTCTGTCTGTCCGTCTGCACGTCAGTCAGTCAGTCTGTCTGTCTGTCTGTCTGTCTGTCTGTCTGTCTGTCTGTCTGTCTGTCTGCCTGCCTGTCTATCTGTATTTCTGTCTGTCTTTCTGTCTGTAGCCTATTTAGAGTAGGTGTGTACCGTGCTGAGGAAAGGGTGTGTAGTACTGGGCAGTGGTGTATATCGGTACTGGAGAAAGGTGTGTGTCTATACTATGTCTGTTCTGGAGAGAGTTGGTGCTAGGGAGGGTAGGAGGGAGGGGAGGGGGGGGGGGGGGGGGGGGGGGGGGAGGGTTCACGTCTACGGGAAAGGCCTGTGTCTTTAATGGAGAGAGTTGGTGATAGGGAGGGCAGGAGGGAGGGAGGGAAGGAGGGAGGGAGGGAGCGAGGGAGGGAGGGATAGAGTGAGGGAGGGAGGGAGGGAGGGATAGAGGGTTCACATCTACTGGAAAGGCCTGTGTCTGTGATGGAGAGGGTTGTGTCTCATCCAGAGGACTGGGCTGTGTCCCACAGCTCTACCAGAGAGACATGCACCCACCCACAAAACAACGCCCTGTGGACGGCCATGTTTTAGAATTTACGCAGCACGCTCTGCAATTATATCTTTGATGGCCAAACTGAGCCTCCTGTTTACAAAAGACTGCTATGAACCACGCATGAAATGAAATATCGCCGACTTTGGTAAACACAGTCGACTTTGGAAACAGTCCACAGGTCTCACTGCAGAACCCAAAAAAACAATTTTGTCGCAAAGTCGACTGCCAAGATTCTGTACATGATTAACAACACACCCACTATGCAAATATCGCTAGCTGTATTATGTTCGAGAAAATATATATTCTGAAAAAAACGGAGGAGCGGCCTCGGTCTCCTTGGTTCTGTTTTACACCCCTAGGTCCCTTTTTCCACCCGGTGGTGTTTTTGCAGTGGCGGAGTGTTTTCCTTCATCCCGCGAGGTACCACCGATGGGAAGGAGGGAGGGAAGGGGGACCGAAAGCAACGTAACACCATTACCATTTCCTGTTTCGGTCGAGCAGGGGTCTGGAGGGAGCAGGCTGCAGAGGGGAGACCTGGCCGCCAGGCACCTCCGACGGGCCAAGACACACTGACGAACGGAGAGAAAAGTCATTTAAAAAAAGAAGAAGAAAGAAAGAGTGCAGAGAAAACACTCTGAAATCATTCCTACACAAGAGTTCCAGGTCCTCTGCCAATTTGTTAAAAAACACGTTGGTTTGAAAAGCAGGGGACCTTCTCCAAATAGGATCAAAGATTGGATTCACACCACGTTTTGGTTATCACATAATTCCATATAGTGAAAAAGTAGAAGGCCAAGTTATTTTCTGTACTAAAATAAACATTAACAATAAAAAACCTGGGACAGTCTGTTTTTTTTTATGTCGGGATAAAACTATGCAGTTGCGAAGATTTGATTCAGGCGATTCCAATCTTCACAGTGGTAAAGCAACTGCTTCTAATTAAGTTTTAGCACCATTTTCCGAATGGCCCTCCCTACTCCAGAAAAACATTCTTATTATGTGGAGTCTTTTCACGGCACGGTGTTTCGCTTTAAAACCTCATAACATTTCACCACAAAGATCCTGCCAAAAAAAAAATATATAAAAATAAACAGCAAGAGATACAAGCACATTACAAAGTGAGTTTGCATGGCGCAAAAGGCTCTTGAAGATGAGCTGGGAATACAATAAGGCTAGAAAATAACTGTGTCTCGTAGGGAACCATATGTTTTCCAAACAGCGGCACCAAGCCGCTTGTCCTGGATATCACAACACCTCACTGTGTCTCCATGCAGAAGGAGTTTGTCACTTTGGAGGACGTGCTCGACTTAAGCCGGCTTACGCAGGCGGGGCGAGGATACACGCGCACGTTTACTTTGTGGATGAAGGGGCATCGTTTAAACCAATCAGGGGCATTTCTTACCTGGAGAGGGGGTCTCTTCACGGTCCGAAACCTGGAAGCCGAAGGGGTTTGAGGGTTCAGTTGAGCAAATAAATAGAGTCGAAAAAAAAAAAAGACAAATGTCAGGGAACCCCCCCCCCCCCCCCCCCGAAACCTTGCAGAGAGCCCACCGTGTAGGAGACCCCCTGTGCCCCCACCATCCCCCGGCACCTCCCTCTCCATAAACGGCCCGTGCCCCGGCGCAACCTCCAGCCCTGCCAGCGTGGAGCTCTCCTGACAGGCCGGGGCCACTGGAGCCCGAAGGAAAGGAAAACAAACGGGCCCTGATTATGAAAATAGGCGCTGTGGGGCCCCTCCTGTTGCCCACTGCTTATCTCGCACAAGGCCAGCTTTGTGTGCCGTGG
The DNA here is from genome assembly GCA_017639675.1 of Aplochiton taeniatus. Classification (NCBI taxonomy): domain Eukaryota; kingdom Metazoa; phylum Chordata; class Actinopteri; order Galaxiiformes; family Galaxiidae; genus Aplochiton; species Aplochiton taeniatus. Next base: position 12,880,774 of record CM030185.1, on the reverse strand, counting down.
AGGGGGGCTTCTTTTAGGCACCCCTCCCCCCCCAAAAACCCACAACCAGGTGGAGACGTCCTCCACCCCTCTCCCTCTACCTCTGCATGTCCAGCCCTCCATCCCATTCTCTCTCTCTCTCTCTCTCCTCTCTCTCTCTCTCTCTCTCTCTCTCTCTCTTATTTCCTTCCATCTCAAATCAGGTCTCTCTCTTTCTCTTTTTCTCTCTCTCTCTCGGTCCCCCGCTTGTCTGATTCTCTCTCGCTCTCTCTCTCTCTCTCTCTCTCTCTCTCTCTCTCTCTCTCTCTCTCTCTCTCTCTCTCTTTCTCTCTCTCTCTCTCTCTCTCTCTCTCTCTCTCTCTCTCTCTCTCTCTCTTTCTCCTCGTGCCTGCCCCCGCTGTCTCCATTGAGACACGGTGTGTTTATTTTGAAAGGGGAGCATCAGGAAATTGATCCGCAGGCCCCATGGCGATCTGTGGGCTAAACCAATTCCTCCACAGCGGGGGGGGTGGTGATGGGCCTTCCCTGGGCTGGAAACATTGAGGCATTGTCAGACATGGCCCGTCCCACAAGCAGTTTAACAGCCACCAACACGAGCGCAGAAATCAAACCAGAACATTAAAGCTACTTACAGCGGTCTGTCTGGCAGCCACATCTTGCACCGCTCCAACCCCCTGGTGGAGCTTTCCCACATGTTAAAGAACCCCCGACAATATGTCACTAAAGAGTTTGATATTAGCAGCCAGGAAGCACTGCCACACGCGGCGCTCCTCCCCAGGTGTTCCGTTTTGAAACTGCCGTGATGCCCGGCGCGGGAACAGATCGCCTCCCGGGTGGCATGCCGACGAACGCATCCCATCATTACCTGACGCCGCAGCGACCTCGGGCTCCGGTGGGTGGACCTCACCGAGGCCTGCGACTGGGCCGGTGGTTAACGTGACCAGGGTTGTCTCGGGGTGAGAGGGGCAACCAATGGCCCGGCAGCGAAACGAACGCACCCTCTCCCAGCGTGCAGTCAGACGTATCGGTGAAGGACGGTGGCGGGAGCGCGTGTTTATTTATCCTTGAGTCCCTGGTCGGCAGGGCGGGGATCGGGTGACTCGCACTCGCAAGCGGGCGCTTGCACTTTTCGGGTAACGAGCGAGTTGATTTGTAGGGGTACGGGTCAGGGGGAAGGGTCCGCGGCCTGTGCTCCCTTCATCGGCGTGCAAATCTGAAGGGGAGTGTGTGTTTGGGGGGGTTGGGGGGGGGGGCTGGGTTTGGGGCAGGCCTAAGAGAACGGAGGCCCAGTTTGAGAGCACGGGTCACTTCAGGGCAGAGGTAATTGGAAATAAGTGCAACCAGTGAAACCGTATACGTTTAACAGGTCATCTTCACAATTACGCCTTTGTTTGGTGTTCATCGAGAACGAGCAAAAAAGAAAAGGTTTTTCCTTGATGTTACCATGCTTGCATGTGTGGAGAGTTTGAGGCCAGCTTTTGAGTCTTGGATTATCAGCTGTTATCTGCCTAGCAACAAAGGGTATACTGAAAGGGCGTTTAAGGAGGCTGGGATTGTTTCCATTGGTCAGTTCCAGCTCGTAATTAGTCACACTGAGCCAACCAGATTGCTTCATAAAGGGCGGTTGAGTTGGACTGACAGGTGTCACACCAGGGAATACGTTTTGTAACGTCTCCCATTGGTGGGGAAACCAATCACTTCATTATCTGATTGGACCTGATAGTGATAGTTCAGCTGCCACTGGCAGCTGCGTCCACACAATCTCTATTTAATGTGGCACGGAAAAGCCTTCACACACTCAACCAATCACTTTCCTTTTACCATGACAACATGGTCCCACAGTATGTTTCGTTGAGCAATAATAATATGTTTTGGATGGTGGGGCACATTTTAAACTTTGCACGTGGTAACAAAATACGGTTATTCTTAGTCCCAACGGGGATGGGGCGCATGAATTACACGTCCATAAAATGAACGTATTGCTTCCATGGAAACAGACGGAGATGCAAGCGTGCTTCTGTGATTGAGATGTATCAGCCGACTTATTTGGAACTCATTGAAAGTCAGATATTTTGCAACCTCATATAAATTATGTATATATATATATATATATATATATATATATATATATATAGTTATGGTCACATTTCCTCAAAAGCGAAACGGGAAAAATAATGCCTTCCATATGGAATGTGAAAAGTTAGAAATGGTCTCGTTTGAAAGGCACCCTGCGGCAGGCATTTCTCAGTTGGATTTCATTAGGAAAGCCGTGGGCCAGGTTTCACCGAAGGAAAACCCGGAGCAAGGAGATCTGGGGATGGAGCCGTTGCTTCCATAGGTCCTGGGGGAGCTGGCCGAGAACGCGTGGAAGGGATTGGAGACGCTCAGGGTGGCGCCAGTGTGAGCTGGGCCCCTGGGTGGAGCCCCTGCATCTGGGCAGCATGTGTCCTGATGGGCCGAGGCACAGGCCGAGCCCCACCCCCCCAACCCCACCCCAACCACCCGGCACTCCCAAAACAGGGAGCCTCGGAGTGTCTTCATTGATTGGCTTCGCATTACAGACTTGGTAACGATCGGGCGACTGGCGTTCAAATGCGCTCTCAAACGGTCACAAGGCTGTTCCCATGCTCAATGCAGCCAGCCAGCCACCCAGCCAGTCAGCCAGCCAGCCAGCCAGCAAGTCAACAGGCATGCTGTTCTTCAAACCAGCCAAGACTCCGTCAATTCAGACAGACAGACAGACAGACAGACAGACAGACAGACAGACAGACAGACAGACAGACAGACAGACAGACAGAAGGCCAGCCTCCCAGTCAACCAGCCAGCAAGCCAACAAGCCAACGACCTAGCCAACTAGCCAGTCTTCCAGTCAAAAGTCCAGACATTCACCCAGTCAGTCAGTCGGTCATCCAGTCAGTCATCTAGTCAGTCATCCAGTCGGTCAGTCAGTCAGTCAGTCAGTCAGTCATCCAGTCAACCATCCAGTCATTCAGTCATCCAGTCAGTCATCCAGTCAGTCAGTCAGCAGGAGCCAGCAGGAGCCACTAGCCAGTCCTCCAGTCAAAAGTCCAGACATACACCCAGTCAGTCAGTCAGTCAGTCATCCAGTCAGTCATCTAGTCAGTCATCCCGTCAGTCAGTCAGTCAGTCATCCAGTCCACCATCCAGTCAGTCAGTCATTCAGTCATCCAGTCATCCAGTCAGTCATCCAGTCATCCAGTCAGTCATCCAGTCAGTCAGTCAGCAGGAGCCGGCCTCCCGGTAGGTCTCTCTCTGCCCCTGCGTCGGCTGGATCACGAGGACGGGGCCGGGGGCCACAGACAGGAGCGTGAGCAGAGATTATTGTCCCGTGTGCTTGTTTGGGTTAAGGCTTTGGATGGGGAAATGGGATTAGGACACACACACACACACACACACACACACACACACACAGGGGCAGAGTAATAGGAAGCAGGAGAGAGGAAGGAGGACTCCCCTGATCCCCCCCCCCCACCACCACCACTCTCAGAGAGCGGTCCTGTTATCCCACCTGATTGGATTAGGGCCTGTTAAATGTGCTATGATAAGGGGCGGGCGGGGGGGTGGGGGGCACTGCTGATCCTCCCATAGCTGCATGCTGTTAGGGACGGGCCGTGTGAGTGCACACACACACACACACACACACACACACACACACACACACACACACACACACACACACACAGCTTGAAGGGGGGACGTGCTCTGCCTCATGCTCTTGAGTTTGTTTACGGTCACAGAGGGTTCCTGAGGGGGTCGCCGGGCACACACAGCCACCCAATCATTGGCATCGATTGTGCCCAAACAACATACATCACTTCCTGTGTGTGTGTGGGGTGGGGGGGGGGGTGGGTCTTAAAGAGCCCGTCCCTCCTCCCGTCCTCCATCCACTCCACCTCGGTGTTCCCTGCGGTGCGTCTTTGAAAAGTGCGGCAAGCCGTCCGCAGTTCGAGGAGGGAGCCCGTCACAACACCAGGGGAGTTCCTCTCCTTCCTCCCCGGCTCCTGTTCCAGTGTACGGTAACAGCTGTCTGGCGGAGGAGAGCACGTCGCGCCGGGGCCCCCACGTTGGTATTATGCAAATCGCCGAGAGAGACTCAAACCTGCTAATTGCAACCATTCTGCCAATCAGCCAGTAATTACTGGTATCCTGCCTGCCTTCCCTTCCAATGGCTGAGCAGCTAATTCGAGCAGCGGTTTAAACAGCTGGAAAATACCGCCCTGTGGCAGAACTGGAGGGGAGAGCCCGCGCCTGAGAGTGTGTGAACGTGTGCGTGCGCGCGTGTGCGCGCGTGTGTCTTCCAATGCAGCACGCGTGAGTTTCCGCTCGACATACTTTGCGTGTCAAAAAGTCCACACCTATCAATATATGAACTGTTCCTGAACAACCCCCCCCCCACCTGATCTCTCCCCTCTCCCCTCTCCCCCCCCCCCCCCCCCCCCCCCCCCCCCCCACCCCCCTTCTCTCAGTCTAGATCCCCCCTCCGAGTGATTGATAAACGTTTTATTAATGTTTCCATTCGCCGACGTTTCCAGGGCGACATGACACTCCAACGCCCACTCCGGCCGCTGATTGCATTGAAAAGGTTAGCGATCTCATAATTGCTTTTAAATTACATTTAGCGACAAGTGCGTGTCATTACCGTAATCATCCTTCGCATCGGCGAAGTTCCCGCCTCCAGCCAGTCCTCCGCCGGTAACCGGATAACTCCCGATCCAATGCCATGTCACACGACAGCGGCAAACGACGGCGGCAGCGGCGGCTATTATCCCCGGTGTGTGAGGGAGAGACAGGTAAACATTCAAAGGGGTAGGGGGGAGGGGGGGGGGGATAAGCCGTTATCTCCGGCTCACTGATCGTTGTAGCCGCCTCCAACCTGACCGTGGCGCTCGCGCCCGCCGGGCATTTCACGAGGAGAGCGCGCGCGGGGCAAAAGTGCACCAGATCAATTAGACAGAAGCCTCCGCGTGTCCGCCCGACAGCCACTTAAGGAATTAGCCCTCCGTATACAAATCACTGTTACCTAATTAACCAAATAGTTGCTGATGCGGGAGCGAGGGCGAGGAGGGGGGGAGGGGGCGGGGGCTCGCTAATGGCCAACAGGGTACTCAGGTAGGCTGAGAATCGCCTGGCACGCTCGGCACCGGTGACACCAATTTATTAAGGGAGCATGAAGAAGTGTGCGTGCGTGTGTGCTCGCGCGTGTGTGCGTAAAGGGGGCGTTGGTTGGATTAATGAAAGGGACAGCTTTAACTCTGGCTGGAGATATTTATCACCAGTAACAGTAATCCCTAGAGCCATATGCTCGCTGCGCCGGCTTAGGTATTGGCCGCACTGTACTCTCTCTTAAAGACGCAGCGCTTGGCTTCCCTCCGACGGGTTCGGCTAATTCGCGGGTCGACGGGCACTCCGCAGCCGTGAGAGATAAGCAGAGGGCGGGGTGGATAGACGGCCAGGGACGTTCTGTGCAGTAGAGGTAATGCTGACTAAAAAGTAGCTTAATGGGCATTTTCAGGGGAGGCAGCCAATGCGTGGACAGCCCCTGCTGGGCTCCTCAGTTAGCTCCTCGGAGTTCCCTTGGTAACGGGAGGAACCACATGGAGATAAGCTGTGCTCTGTTGCAGAGTATCTGTAACAGGTTAAATCTATCCAAAACATACGTAAACCACGTATTATCAAATGATCATAACATGATAATGGTTAACTAGCTGTTTCATTAATATTTGTTTGGTGGTGTGTGCAGATTGGAATACGTACGGATGTGTGTGTGTCTGTGTGTGTGTGTGTGTGTGTGTGTGTGTGTGTGTGTGTGTGTGTGTGTGTGTGTGTGTGTGTGTGTGCGTGTGTGTGTGTGTATGTCTGTAAACGTTTTAGCAAGATCTGTGTGTGCAATGTGAACTTATGTGTGTGAGCTGTGCGTGTGTGTATTTCTGTGTGTAAAGCTGTGTGTCTTTCCTATCCGCAGTCAGTCATGAAACCTAATAGCCTGCACATGTGGAGGGTTTTCAAGTGTTTGGAATCAAACCGGTTTCAAGAAGAGGCAAAAATGGGGGGAAACATTTTGGGGGGGGGGACTTTTGCATAAAAAAAAGAGAAAAAAATCCACAGACAAACATCGAGCGCACCCCTCCTGCCCCTCCCCCCGACTGAAACCCACGCCTTTTCTGCTCCTC
>CM030185.1:12854604-12869604 GCA_017639675.1 Aplochiton taeniatus | reverse complement strand
GCCCAGCGACAGCCCCAAAACATCACTGCTCTAGAGGAGATCTGAATGGAGGAATGGGCCAAAATACCAGCTACAGTGTGTGCAAACCTGGTGAAGACTTACAGGAAACGTTTGACCTCTGTCATTGCCAACAAAGGTTATGTTACAAAGTATTGAGTTGAACTTTTGTTATTGACCAAATACTTATTTTCCACCATCATTTACAAATAAATTCTTTAAAAATCCTACAATGTGATTTCCTGTTTTTTTTTTCTCATTTTTGTCTCTCATAGTTGAAGTGTACCTATGATGAAAATTACAGACCTCTCTCATCTTTTTAAGTAGGAGAACTTGCACAATCAGTGGCTGACTAAATACTTTTTGGCCCCACTGTATGTGTGTGTGTGTATGTGTGTGTGTGTGTGTGTGTGTGTGTGTGTCTTACAATAGTAGTAATCCTTTGTCTGTGTGTGTGTGTGTGTGTGCGTGTGTGAGATAGAGAGAGATAGTGAAATAGGCACAGTGTCAGCCATGGAATCAATCCAATCCCCAAACATAACATCCTCTCCTTAACAATAGTCTAACCCACTGAGGTAATCCCTAACCAAGCCAAAACAGAACACTGAGGACAACGTGACCGACCAGAAGATAATTCCAACGAAATTGGGCTGTGATGAATCCCAAAAATGTATTTTCTGGGGGGTCGGCTGTTACTACCCCCTCCCCACCTTCTAATGCACCACCTGCCCTTCGTGGCCTGTGCTCCCTGTCCCTCCCCCCTTCCTCCTCCCCCCTTCCTCCCCCTCTTGCTTCCCCTGGGGTGGGGGACTCTGCCGACCCCGGGGCCAGCTTTCCCAGACGGCGATTTAAAACAACAATTGCATGGATATCAGGTTTCTGGCCTCCGAAATTCATGCGAGATGAGGTAATGCGATCAGTGCGCAAAGGCAACCCAAACCCCTGTGTGAGTCTGCGTGCGTGCGTGCGTGCGTGCGTGCGTGCGTGCGTGTGTGTGTGTGTGTGTGTGTGTGTGTGTGTGTGTGTGTTTGTGTAAAAGAGAGAGGGAGAGAGAGGGAAATTTAGACAGAGCAAGAGACAGAGAAAAAGAAATAGAGAGAGAGGCGGAGGGGAGAGAGAGAGAGAGAGAGAGAGAGAGACGGAGGGGGAGAGAGAGAGAGAGAGACAGGGGGAGGGGGAGAGGGCAGAGACAGGGGAGGACAGCGCATCCATCTGACTCTGTCTGTGTTTATGCCCAGTCGACCGTCTGAACATGATCTGTGTGTGAAGTCTTTGGCTGGTGTGGAGGTGCTGTGACCGCTGGCCTGGAGGTGCTGTGACCGCTTGTCTGGAGTTGCTGTGACCGCCGGTCTGGAGGTGCTGTGACCGCTGGCCTGGAGGTGCTGTGACCGCTTCTCTGGAGGTGCTGTGACCGCTGGTCTGGAGGTGCTGTGACCGCCGGTCTGGAGGTGCCGTGACCGCTGTTCTGGAGTTGCTGTGACCGCTGGTCTGGAGGTGCTGTGACCGCCGGTCTGGAGGTGCCGTGACCGCTGGTCTGGAGGTGTCGTGACCGCTGGTCTGGAGGTGCCGTGACCGCTGGTCTGGAGGTGCCGTGACCGCTGGTCTGGACGTCCTGTGACCACTGGTCCTGAGGTGCCGTAACCACTGGACCTGAGGTGCTGTGACCGCTGGTCTGGAGGTGCTGTGACCGCTGGTCTGGAGTTGCTGTGACCGCTGGTCTGGAGGTGATGTGACTGCTGGTCTGGAGGTGATGTGACCGCTGGTCCTGAGGTGCTGTGACCGCTGGTCCTGAGGTGCTGTGACTCCCAGACCGCTCCCCTCCACGGACCCCTGCTGCTCCACGCCGGGGATGAGGAGGAGGCAACCATTGCAGACGATCTCTCGATACGTGAAGCCGATTGAAGCGGAGGTGAGGAGGTGGAGGGTGGAGAGGGGTGGTGTGGGTGGAGGGGGGGGGGGGGGGGGGTCTACCGGCCTGTTTTCAATTACACCCCACCAGGGGGCAAGTCGTATTTAACCCCCCGGAACATGCTTTCATTACAGCCCGATTAATTCCCCGTAAAACGGCTGTGGCGTTAACGACGGAGCAGAGAGACATAACCATAACATTAAGAAACGTGCCTGGCACGGGCGGGGTGGCACTGCCTCACTGCACACACACAACGAGAGAGAGAGAGGGGGGAGGGGGGTGGGGAGTCCTCCTGGTAAGTGGCAAAACATAAGCGGCAATAGCGGACTACCTTGAAGTCTGCCACATGGCACCAGGGGCCGTTTCCAGGCGGGGGGGGGGGGGGGGGGGGGGGGGGTGGGGCAGGGAGGTCACTGAACCGGTAGCTGGGGTTGGGGGCACTCGCTAGCAGTGGGAGGGGGCCCGGCTGGGGGCGTAGCTCTGCTCTGGGTCACACCTCTAGCTGGTGGCCTGGACCGGGTGGTTGGTAAACTGGTTCTCCTGACGCAGGGGGATAGCCCTGCAGACAGACAATGAGAGGGAGAGGGAGAGGGAGAGGGAGAGGGAGAGGGAGAGTGAGATAAAGGGAAGGAGAGGGAGAGAGAGGGAGAGGGAAAGGGAGGGAGAGGGAGAGAGAGAGAGAGAGAAGGAGAGAGAGAGAGAGAGAGAGAGAGAGAGAGAGAGAGAGAGAGAGAGAGACAGAGAGAGAGAGAGAGGGAGAGAGAGAGAAAAGCCAATAAGTGAGGATGAAGGAGAGGCTGGCTTCATGCCAGCACTCTCATTCCACTGGCTCTGGTACTGTGTGCTTTGCTTCCTCCTTTCCTAACCTCCCTCCCTCCCTCCCACCCTCCCTCCTCCTCTTCCTCCTCCAACATGACTTTAATAAACACACTCCTAGTCTCATTTCTTTGTAACACCCCCCTTTCACCATGGAGACGGGACCGAAATCACTCACTCCCCCATCTCTCACCCTAGCCCTAACCCATACCCTTACCCTTATCCTTACCCTTACCCTCACCCTAACCCATACTCGAACCCTTACCCTCACCCTCACCCATACCCTTGCCCTTACCCTAACCCATACCCTTACCCTTACCCTCACCCTCACCCTTACCCATACCCTCACCCTTACCCTTACCCGTCAGGCCCCACGCCTCCCATGGCAGCTACCTTTAAGTCGGGTAATCACAGGCTAAACAGCCCCACCCACAGGTTGCTGTAGAAAGGCCACCACCCGCTCGTTAGGCAGGGACAAAGATGGAGACCAGTCTGAGTTCTGAAGCAACCAAAGCATATTTATTAACAACAGAAAAGCATGTCATGCTCAGACACTAAACAATCCAGACTCCCAGATTCAGGCAGAACGGAGAGACAGGACCATAGCCAAGCGAACAGCAAAGAGGAAGGGGGTGAACCTCCAGCACGGCCCAGCCTAAATAGCATGCCTCACTCTGCTCCAGGTGTTCCCTCTTCTCAGTTTGTCCCCTAGCAGGGAGAGGAGCAGTGGTAACAGCGGGCTGGGTGTGCTAACAGGCCAAGGGCCAGGCTCCTCGCCGGTTGTCAGTGCGGGAGGAACCGGAGGAGAGGCTTATCGGCGGGTTGCAGCCACCTGCAGCCCCCCGCCCCCCCCCCCCCCCCACCCCCCCCCCCCCCCCCCCCCCCAAAAAAAAAATATATATATATACAAACACCATCTTCTCTTCTTCCCTGACTCCAGTCCCCCCCCCCCCCCCCCTGCAACACCCCCTCCCCCCATGACCACGACCACAGCCCCCCCCACCCCCCCCCACCCCCCCCCACCCCCCACCCCCCACCCCCCCCCCCCCCCCCCCCCCCCCCCACCCCCCGTATCTCCCTCCAACTTTCCTCTCCTTGCCTCACAAACCTTTTTTTTTGCCTATCCACACAAATCCACATTAGTTCTTCAGAAAAACATGACTATTATTATGAAACGTTTTTTTTTTTGGATCAAAGTGTGAAAGAGAACGCGCTGTGAAATGAACAGCCTGTCGCTGTTCCGCTGAAGACCAACACTTTCCTTCTAATGGCAGGGGGGACCAGACGGCAGCGTAGTCCTCCAGCTCTCCCTGCGCGGTATTTCGGACTCTCTTTCCCATCATCCCCGGGTGTTGTTTTCGCTTCTCCCTGTGAGTTTCCTGTCGAGACTTCACCCAGTTAACAGAAACAATCCAAAAGACAGAAAATCACCGTGAAGACAACAACCTGGAAAGTGACCGCCGGTCAGACCGGCCTTTTTTTTTTCCAGCAGTCGCTTAACGAAGTGCACTCTTTCTTTTTTTTTTTCATCCCCTCTTCCGTTTGCCATTTAGAGACTGTGTTACCCACCCAGTGCCCTCGCGCCCCAGATGTTGCAGAGCGGTTCCGATGTTGAGAAGGAGAAGTGCTAAACTTCCATTCTCCAAACCGCAGGCAGAAAGGGCTGCATTCCTACCACAGAGGAAGAGAAAAGAGACTGGGCTAGTCTGCCTCCACGTTACTCCGTCGCCACGGCAACAACCTTTTTCACCAAAATACACGTTGGCCTGGTCCAAATCTTGTTGAATTTCTCTTCCTTTTTTTTTCTTCTTTTTTTCCAAAATGTATTTCATCAGCGGACTCCCATGCACTCCCATGGCTAAGATAAACAGATATGTCGAGTCCATATTCAGCCAAGCCAGCGCCAGTTTATTTTGAGTGTCCGCCCGGATTGGGCCCATGACGCTTTTCCCTGCTCTCCAAAGAAGTTGGAGTGCGCAGCACATTTGTGAGGAGGAGGGAAGAGGGAGCTCTGGTTTGAATTGGCTCGGCTCGTTTGAGACACAACGTCCTAAATAGTTTGGAGGCTGTCCGCGCCCTGTCCTGGGTGAGGTGCCAGAAGAAGAGGAAGAAGAAGAAGAAGAAGAAGAAGAAGAGGAAGAGGAATAAGAAGAAGAAGAAGAAGAAGAAGAAGAAGAAGAAGAAGAAGAAGAAGAGGAAGAAGAAGAAGAAGAAGAAGAGGAAGAAGAAGAGGAAGTACTAAGCCATGGATTATTCATCTGTGTACACACTGTAACTTTCAATAGATTGGAATACATACACGCAAACACACTGTAACTTTCAATAGATTGGAATACACACACACACACACACGCAAACACACTGTAACTTTCAATAGATTGGAATACACACACACACACGCAAACACACTGTAACTTTCAATAGATTGGAATACACACACGCAAACACACGTGTCAACGTTTACACACACATCAAGACACAAACAAAAACACACATACACCAGCAGTTCTAAACGCTAGCACACACCCCCCCACCCCCCCCCCCCCCCACCCCCACCCCCCCCCCCCCCCTCACACACACACACACACACACACACTCTGACAATGGCTCACACTCAGCAGTGAAGTTGTCACATTCTCCAATGGAATATCTTGAGCGTTAATAAACCGCGTATTAATCGACCCGCCCGTAATATGACACTTTGTTCTCTTAATTAGCAGTCCTTCTGCGCCATTCAGTCGACGTTCCAATGGCTGACGATCCCTTTATTGGGCAGGATTCCATCGCCTGCTTTTCCGATAGGCACTTAACTGCTGCCTAATAGCGGCTTTTCCCACACTTCCTGCGGATAGCCGTTCATCTGAGAAGAGTTAATTTGTTTCTAATGCTTGACTAATGGAGGATTCGGACGAGGGAATTGAATGCAGGATTGCATGTTGGACTTTGGGGAGCGGGATGCGAGGGTGGGGGGATGGTGTGGTGTGTGGAGGGGGGACAGGGGGACAGGGGGACGAGAGGGATCGACTTACCCTCCCCCTCGGACGCTTTCAGAAATGCAGTCTGAAAAATGACACATTACTCCCGGCTGAACGCGCACGCCAGGGAGCAGGAATCCGTCGGCTTAAGGGGCGGCGGAGGGATCAAATTAGAAATGTCACGGAGGAACTGAACCAAGGACACTCCTCCACAGCACAAGCAGAAAACAAAATGGCCCCTTTTGTATCAGACCAGCCGTTGTGAATGTGACGGATGGGCCCAGCTAAGGCCCAGCTAATGCCCAGCTCCGGAATGGGACTGGAGTGGGCCGTTCGTCTGTTTGTTCCTTCCTATTTTTTCCTCCGGGGGGGGGGGGGGGGGGGGTGTCGATAGAAGGCTATCTCCGGGCCGCAGCGCCGAGTCAGTTAGCCTGTGAGTGGCAACCTGTGGCCCCCCTATCAGCTGGCCTGGCTTCAGAGCAGGGGGTGTGGGGGGGACACACCAGGGGCTGTGGTGGGGTGAGGGTGAGGGAGGGGGGGTTCTACGCGGAAGGTTTCTAGAAATAGATCGGTGGCCACAGAAAGTAGCCCGCGCCCCAATCAATCTCCTAAGGGTGTGTGTGGCTGGCGAGCTGGCCTCCGCTGGCGGACGTTTCCATGCATCCAGATAACCTTATCTTAACCTGCCACTTCCTTTACAATTAGCACGCCGTCCAAGAGTGGCCGCTCACGCACTCACACACACACACACACACACACATGCAAGCACACACAAACACAACCACAACTACGCATCCACCAACACACAAACACACGCACACACACACACGCACGCACGCACGCACGCACACACACACACACACACACACACACACACAAATGCTCATACCTACAAACAAGTACACAGTACCTGCTCCTCCACACTCTGATGTACACGCACACACACACACACCAACTAACTATTCAAGTCAGAATGACACACCATCCTCAAACACCCAATCTCCATGACAGCTCGGATGCACACAATTGTACCGACACACACACACACACACACACACACACACACACACACACACACAAACCATTACCCGCTTATTCCACACTTGCGACTCTAATCACAAAGCCGCCAAAGAATCCGCCAGCTGAAATATGTTCAGTGACTGTCAGTATATTCCTACACTGTCTCTATTTATGAACCCCCTCCTCCATTGACAACAACACAGCCTGTATGTCTCTGTCTGAATAGCCCTCCACGGCCAGTCAGAGCAGAGTTCCCTCCTTTCCACAGGTTAACGGGGCCTCCAGTCTGCTCTGGGGTCCGCAGCAGCAGAGTGGCGCGGGCGGCGTCTATGGAAGGGCACCTGTTGGGAGGGAGGGCAGCGGGAAGGGACGGTCGCAGGTCCGAAGAAGAAGCTGAAGAAGAGGAACGTTGGGGGAGGGGGGGGGTTGGCAGTGGGGGAGGGGGGTGACGGAGAGAGACGGTGGTGGAACGGGGGGAGAAGATGAGGGAGAATACTGGATAAGAGGTGAGGATGGGGAGGGGAAGAGGAAGAGGGGTACGGGCTTCATCCCCTTGTCTCAGACAGGTCGGAGGCGCTACCACGGCGACGGGTAGGGTCCCGCGTCTCGATCGGCCAACAGCCCTGGAATGGGAATAGCCTGTCGTTATTCCTTGTTAGTCGAGTCAGTGAGCTTGGGGAAGCTGGGGAGTGTGTGTGCGTGTGTGTGTGTGTGTGTCGGTGTGTGTGTGTCTGTCTGCGAGGTAGGTGTTCTATCACACACAGTCGAACAGACCCACACGTCCACTGAGCGCGCGCACACACTCACCGACACACACACACACACACACCAGGTGAAGCAGCAACTTGTCAGGCTATCATTAGGGACGGTAATGACATGCGCTGGGCAGAGAGGAGAAGGAGGGGCAAGGCACTTAGCCAACACTGAGGGCCAAGGGCCTTGACTCCCATCCAGGGGACCTAACCCTAACCCTAACCCTACCCCTACCTCTAACCCTATCCCTACCCCTACCCCTAACCCTAACCCTAGCCCTACCCCTAACCCTACCCCTAACCCTAACCCTAACCCTACCCCTACCTCGGGCCAGCACTCAGGGCCAAGGGCCATGACGCCCATCCAGGGGACCTAACCCTAACCCTAACCCTACCCCTACCTCTAACCCTATCCCTACCCCTACCCCTAACCCTACCCCTAGCCCTACCCCTAACCCTAACCCTAACCCTAACCCTAACCCTAACCCTACCCCTACCTCAGGCCAGCACTCAGGGCCAAGGGCCTTGACGCCCATCCAGGGGACAGGAGTCAGCGGAGGCCCCCAGCCTCACCGGCACACAGCTCATCCTTCCCAACAGCACCCCACACTCGAGGTAAGACCCCCCCCCCCCCGCCCCCTTCCTCCACGTCCGGGGAGGAGGACGTCATGGAAACGGCACGCTCTGTTTCAGCACCAAGTCCATCCTGACACAGTTCGTTAGGAGACATTGAAGGAGGTCACGGTTTTAAGGAGGTGCTGACAGGGCGCGGGTGGTTTAAACCCCTGGTAATCCGCTCGGGTGCTTTCTGTGCGTTCATAAAAGGCTGTTGATAAAACGGCCATAAAAAGGCGCTGGGTGGGAGAGCGTAGGCGATCCGTCCACGGCCACGCTGTAATGACAGTGGGTTGGATCAACTCTCCACTCACCTCCTCAGTCACAACCCAACCTGGAAAGACACCACCCTCCCTCTCTCTGTCTCTGTCTCTGTCTCTGTCTCTCTCTGTCTCTCTCTCTCTCTCTCTCTCTCTCTCTCTCTCTCTCTCTCTCTCTTTCCATATCTCTTTGTTTCTTTCTGTCTCTCTCTTTCTTTCTCCCTCTCTTTCCGTCCCCGTTGCTCTGAGCCTCTATGAAAGCCTATGCTCAGGGAGAAACTGGAACGTTTAGCCTGCAACACTTTCTCATTCGCACCTTTGACAAGCACACACGCACACACACACACACACACGCACAGACACACGCACACACACACACACACACACACACACACACACACACACACACACACACACACACACACAAACACACACTTTCACAGACACACACAATAGAAATGATTAGAATAATTGATCAATTTACTCAGGGGCCAAACTAATCAATGAGATACATTATTAAAGGGAGGCTATTGATTACGGAACAGAGGCGGGCCCAGAGTAAAATGTTTACCGCAGCAGAGCGGCTGGGATCAATGGGGGGGGGGGGCGGGGGGGCTCTCACCCCTCTCTCTCTCTCTCTCGCTCTCTAATTCTCTCTCTCTCTCTCTCTCTCTCTCTCTCTCTCTCTCTCTCTCTCTCTCTCTCTCTCTCTCTCACTCTTCCACACGGATCGATGGGCGATGGAGCAACAGGCCGTATGGATCCCTCCCTCAGGTCCCTTTATGACAGACAGAGGCAGGCCTGGGGGGAGGGGGGGGCTGGTGGTAGGGCGGGGCGGGGCAACGGCAGTGCATTCCTGAGGTGGTGATCGTGAGGCGGGGTGAAATGTGTGTGTGTGTGTGTGTGTGTGTGTGTGTGTGTGTGTGTGTGTGTCTGTGTGTGTGTGTGTGTGTGTGTGGCAGGGGGGGTGTAGGAGCTGTTACAGGAGCTCACACCTTTGTTACACCCGAGGACCTTTTCATCAATGAGTGTAAGGGTCGAGGCAGGGGCGGGTGGGTCTCCCTTTTCACTCACATTCTCTCTCTCACACACACTGCTTGTGTTACATTATGAGTGCATTAGTGTATGTGTGTGTGTGTGTGTGTGTGTGTGTGTGTCAGAGGCAGATGGGTGAATGAGAGAGAAGGGGAGGGGAGAAGGGGGGGGGGGGGGGTTGTATTGACGGTGGGCAGGAGCGTTTTGAAAAGTCAACACAGTCCCTCTACTCCACCACCAGTTCAAGGAGCTATTTTCACACAAAAGACAGCTTTGAGGAGAGAAAGGAGGGGGGCCGGGGGAGAGAGAGAGAGAAGAAAAAAAGAGGCAGATTTAAGAATGTGCTCAAAAGAAAAGCAGACTGGAGGCTCCTCTCCTCCCCTCCTGTCCCCTCCTTTTCTGACTCCTTTCTCTGCAGCCACAGAAAGGAACAGAATGATTGTGGAGTGTGATCGTGGTGCGGGGGGAAGGGGGGGTTACTGAATAGACCTGGACGCTTCCACAGATTCCCTCTCTCACCCGCTATGGAAGACATCTGACCTTTGGTGGGGGGGGGGGGGGGGGGGGGTTCAGAAAGAATGAGAGACAGAGGGAGGGAGGTAAGGAGGGAATCCTAATGAAAAGGGGTAATTCCTTAGGGAGAGAAAGAGAGAGAGCAAGAGAGAGAAAGAGAGGAAGAGAGAGTGAGATTGGGAGAGAGATTGAAATAGAGAGAGAGATTGATAGAGAGTTTGAAATAGAGAGGGAGAGAGACATAGAGAGATAGAGAGATTGAAATAGAAAGAGGGAGAGAGAGAGAGAGAGAGAGACAGAAAACGTCCGAGGGCCAGTAATGAGATCGTCTGACGAGCGGGTTGCCGTGGCAACCCCCCAACAGTATTACCCCACACCTCACTGTATGTGAATGGGAAGAAAAGACCATCCATTGTCGCCACAAGTGGATGGGGGTGACGAGGAAAAAGGGAGGGAGGGAGGGAGGGAGCCAGCGAGCGAAAGAAAGAGAGAGGGAGGGATGGAGGGAGGGAGGGAGGGAGGGAGAAGAAGCCACCTCCTTTGTCGCACGGAACAATCGCCATTAACGGCGCTTCTGGACAGACAAAAAGAGAGGGGGTGGGGGGGGGGTGAAGAAGGAATGCGATAAAAACGTTAGCACCGGGCCCGCTGGGAGCGAAGGAGGGCGGCTTTAATTGGCCGGTCATGATATGGGGGAGAGCAGGAAGCAGAGAGGTCCGGGTCTCACTCCACTCCTGGCTGTGGCTCTCCCCGGACGGACGCTCTGATTGGTGGGCCCACGTCCCCGGCGTCTAATTGGCCGGTGGGGGAGGCGGGCGGCCGTGGCTAACCCCGTGGTTGGTCAGTCGGGGGGTGGAGGTGGAGTCCCACGGCTCCTGATCTGATTACAGCGGTCGTCTTTGCGACCACCTGCCCCCGCTCCTCTCCTCCGCCAGCTCCCAGGCTTGTAAACTATCATCACCGCAGATTGAGACAAATGATCTCCCTCTCCCAGAGTGTATGTGTGCGTGTGTGTGTGTGTGGGTGTGTGTGAGAGCGTGTGTCTGCGTGTGTGTTGTTGTGTTAAGGGTAAGAGAACAAGAAAGAAACCTGGGTGTGAGAAAGAAACAAAAGAGACAGGACACCCACACACACACACACACACACACACACACACACACACACACACACACAATGAGTGAAAGAGCAGGAGAGACTGAGGCAGTGCTTCTACTTCCAAAGTGGGTAACATGTTGGGCCTGTGTGAATGGAAGGGGGTTCCATTAAGTCACAGGTTTGGGAGTCGTGTGGGCACCCTGGACGAGGCGTGTGTACCACCCAGTGCCCCTGTACCACCCAGTGCCCCTGTACCACCCAGCGCCCCTGTCCCACCCAGTGCCCCTGTACCACCCAGTGCCCCTGTCCCACCCAGTGCCCCTGCCACCCAGTGCCCCTGCCACCCAGTGCCCCTGTACCACCCAGTGCCCCTGTCCCACCCAGTGCCCTTGTACCACCCAGTGCCCCTGTCCCGCCCAGTGCCCCTGTACCGCCCAGTGCCCCTGTACCACCCAGTGCCCCTGTCCCACCCAGTACCCCTGCCACCCAGTGCCCCTGTACCACCCAGTGCCCCTGCCACCCAGTGCCCCTGTACCACCCAGTGCCCCTGTCCCACCCAGTGCCCCTGTACCACCCAGTGCCCCTGTCCCACCCAGTGCCCCTGCCACCCAGTGCCCCTGCCACCCAGTGCCCCTGTACCACCCAGTGCCCCTGTCCCACCCAGTGCCCTTGTACCACCCAGTGCCCCTGTCCCGCCCAGTGCCCCTGTACCACCCAGTGCCCCTGTACCACCCAGTGCCCCTGTACCACCCAGTGCCCCTGTCCCACCCAGTGCCCCTGCCACCCAGTACCCCTGTACCACCCAGTGCCCCTGTACCACCCAGTGCCCCTGTACCACCCAGTGCCCCTGTACCACTCAGTGCCCCTGTCCCACCCAGTGCCCCTGTCCCACCCAGTGCCCCTGTACCACCCAGTGCCCCTGTCCCACCCAGTGCCCCTGTACCACCCAGTGCCCCTGTCCCACCCAGTGCCCCTGTCCCACCCAGTGCCCCTGTACCACCCAGTGCCCCTGTACCACCCAGTGCCCCTGTCCCACCCAGTGCCCCTGTGTCCCAAACCCAGGCAGGATGTGGAGCCCCATTAGGCCGTAGGACTGTGATAACAGTTGGCGCTCTATTTGGGTGTAAAGAGGACATATTCAGAGTCCTGCGCTGTGTGCTGATGTGTTTGTGTGTGTGTGTGTGTGTGTGTGTGTGTGTGTGTGTGTGTGTGTGTGTGTGGCCTGCGGCTAACGGCGGTTTCCTTCCAGGCAGGAAGAGCTGGGTTTGGGTGCAGGCCCCGGAGACAGGAGGCGGTGTGTGGCCCAGCGATAATCCTGTGGAATAGACAATGTGGCTGTAGATACACACACACACACACACACACACACACACACACACACACACACACACTCACACACACACACACACAGGTCCAGCGAGGAACCCAGAGGAACTGTAAAACACACACACACACACACCACCCTCAGGGTCAACAAAACCATAACAACTAACCAGCCAACTAACATAACTATGATGGATATAAGATGTAGGGAGAGAGAGAGAGAGAAAGAGAGAAAGAGAGAGAAAGAGAGAGAGAGAGAGAGGGAGAGAGAGAGAGAGAAAAAGAGAGAGAGAGAGAGAGACATGACATATCGGTGCATACCGCTTATGCTGGCTTTAGGGAGCGGCAGCCTTTAACATCACATTATTATTATTATTATTATTGTTATTATTATTATTATTATTATTATTATTGTTATTATTATAATTAGTATTATTATTATTGTTATTATTATTATTATTATTATTGTTATTATTATTATTGTTATTATTATTATTATTATTATTGTTATTATTATTATTATTATTGTTGTTGTTGTTATTATTATTATTATTATTATTATTCCATGATCACAAAGTGACCACGGCATCGGGTCTAGTTTCATCTGGCGCACGCCTCCAGCCCTCTGTCTCATTTGAAAAAGGAGAACACGGAGTCAACAGCCCAGGAGGCTGACGTGAGCGGGCCAACACACACACACACACACACACACACACACACACACACACACACACACACAGCAGCTCTCAGACAGCTGGTTTAGACCAGGATGAGCGTGGTGTCTTGTGGGAGGGGATTGGCATTTGCATAATCTCCGTACATTGGCTTGGTGCAATCACAGTCCTTCGATTAATACGTCTGAATACCCCTCTAATTAATCGCTCGCTCCCAGAGAAGATTGAGGTGGGCCTCCCCCCACCCCCCACCCACTCACCCCTAACCCTCCCCACCCCCTGCCACGTGTAGAGCGTCGTATCCAGGGTGCACCTCAGCGTTGACGATACCTGCTACCTGAAGTGTGAGTCAGCGTTCGTGAATAAGATCAGAGGGGTATTGTGTGGACGTGCTCCTAAAATAACACGCCATCTTGAAAGGATACTATATTTATACAGACGGATGTGTTCCCTTATCATCCGAGATGATCAGATCATCATAAGCCACCCCCGTGGCTAACGTGTAATTATCATTTTTGATATTTGATCACTTTAATTGACTCAACAAAGGTGACGTCTTAACGGAACAGATGCCATTAAACACCGCCAATTAATTCAGCGTAAAAATAGAAACCTCTCCTTTTCTGTGCGGACAAACAAAGGAAAAGCAGAGGAAGCAGCGAGACGAGAGGGAGAAGAGGAAAGGAGGGAAGGAGGGAAGGGAGAGAGAGCGAGGGAACGAGGGAAGGTGACAACAGCGCAATCATTTTTTTTTCCGGCGGCCCCTTGTGAGAACGTTCTTATCAGGGGCCCAGGGACACACACGCACACACACACACGCAGCCGGCCCTTCCTCCCCGTCGCCGGGGCGACGGCCTCCTGCAGGAACCCAAGGGCCGGGGCTCCACCATTGTGCTGTCTTTCAGGAAGTGGGGTTCACTGCAAACTCCCAGCATTCACTGGGTTTCCTGTGTCAGGTTCGCGCCTCCGGTGTTTATTTTCCTTAGCTCTTTTGTCTTTGGTCAGCGTCCACCCTTTTGGCTTCAGCTTCTCCCGGCCGTTTTCCCTCCCCAGACTGTGACCAGGCCAAGGGATAGGACGGGAATTATCTCTGCCATGGGAAGGGGGTATTCCACGCCAAAGAATGCGGCTTTATCTCTTGAGTGAATTACCTTTTTCCGCTTTCTCTCACTCCCTCTCTCTCTCTCTCTCTCTCTTTCGCTCTCTCTCTCTCTCTCTCTCTCTGTTTCTCTCCCCTCTCTCCCTCCCTCTCTCACTCTCTCTCTCTGCCTCTTTCTCTCTCTCTCTGCCTCTCTCTCTCTCTCTCTCTCTCTCTCTCTCTCTCTCTCTCTCTCTCTCTCTCTCTCTCTCTCTCTCTCTCTCTCTCTCTCTCTCTCTCTCTCTCTCTCTCTCTCTCCTGGATAGATTTAGACTTAAACTGAGTGTGCCCCATCTGTTTTCGGCTTGGGGTAAAAAGCCCATCCACTATCGGAGTTTTCCCAGCCTAAAACTAAAGGAACCTCAATCAATTTCAAATTAAGCGTTGCATTCGGTGGACATTGTCTTTGACAGATAAGCTTGTTACAGCCTGAAAATGGCTAAGGGAAAGGCTTAAAACCAATCCCCTTCGGAGTGCTTATTGCTCTCCTTAGAGCCCCCCCTCTCTTTCTCTCTCTCTCTCTCTCTCTCTCTCTCTCTCTCTCTCTCTCTCTCTCTCTCTCTCTCTTTCTCTCTGTGTTTTTTTTCTTCTTTCCTTTCTTAGACAGACTACTTCGGAAAACGTAGGGGGCTATGATAGATAGAAAGCATGAATGATGTATAAAGTCTACTTTGTTCTGATCAATAGAGAATTTCATTAGCTCTTTCAACACTCTCCCAAACACACACACACACACACACACACACACACGCATGCACACACACATGCACACACACGCGACATGAATACACTGGAAATAAAAGGACACGTAATACTGGTCCTGACCAAAGCGTCTTCACCCTAGGCGTCCAGTGGAACGAGGCCACGGACACACGGCA
>CM030185.1:12849604-12852104 GCA_017639675.1 Aplochiton taeniatus | reverse complement strand
TGTGTGTGTGTGTGTGTGTGTGTGTGTGTGTGTGTGTGTGTGTGTGTGTGTGTGTCTACAGAGGCCAGAATGTGCCTCTGCCTTGGGCCGCTCCTGAAAACAGCAGCAGCACCGCCTCAAAGATCGGGTCCCCACCCTGGTGTGTGTGCCCCCCCCCCCCAGCTTGCTCTCCCCGTTAACCCCCTCTCTGGCTGGAGGAGCACGGGGAAACGGTCGCCGACGGCCTGGTCCCAACCGCTCACGTGCATGGCTGAGGTCACAGAGGGCTGAGAGTGAGTGGGAAAGCGAGCCGGGAAAACCCCTCGGCCATCACCAAGAAAGACAAAAGAGGGGCTTGGTGTTACACACAGAGACTCCACGCTGGGATCAGCTGCTGCACGCGCTATTTTCTCTCTCTCTCTCTCTCTCTCTCTCTCTCTCTCTCTCTCTCTCTCTCTCTCTCTCTCACACACACACACACACACACACACACACACTTTCTCTCTCTCTTTCTCCTGGGAGTTGCATTCCGCGCTGAAAATATGCGACCCAGAAGCCGCCGGGCCCCCGGAGAAAGAAAGAGGACAGTTGCCGTGGTTACCGGGAACAACAGCGCCGCACAACACCCTGCTGACGGACAGCGCACTCCAGGAGGCCATGCGGCTGCACAGGTGCTATTTTCTCTCAAAACACAAAGGCGGGTTGAAAAAGCAGGCAGGGGTGGGGGGGGAGGTCGGGGGAACGGACGGACGAGAAAGTTAGTTGCTGAAAACAAGGAAACCGACTTCCTTAAAACCGTCCCATGCGAGGGCCCCCTTTGGAGGGTCCGGTTTCCCAGGGTCCAACCAGCATCGGTGGGCTCTGTCAGGGAAAAGGCACGGCTTGGCTCCTTATCGTGGACTCCTTATGGACTGTTCTTCCTCTGGCATCGCGTGCGCCTCTGGTAGAGCCCAGCATGGTCTCCAGCCATCAGGCCCACGGGAGACGCTCTCCAGTCATGAGAGAAGAACCACGGGGAGGGAGGCCTCCGTTCACGTCTGCCCAGTGGCTTCAAACCGGGTGAGATGTCAGTAGACTTCCTAATCGCAGAGCAATTACGCTCTCATTAAATGTCCGGAAAACCCTGCAAACAAACATTTCTCAAACAGAGAGGAGAAGCCAACATTGATCAAGGGAAGGGTTTAAAAAGGAGGGGCGGGGGGGGGGGGGGGGGGGGGGGGGGGGGGGGGGGGCGGCGCCTAAAGTGAAAACAAACTAGATGAGGAGAGCGTCGGGAGCCCGGTGAGCGGAGAGGCTGGGAATAAAGGCTGGGAATAGAGGCTGGAAATAGAGACTGGGAATAGAGGCTGGGAATAGAGGCTGGGAATAGAGGCTGGGAATAGAGACTGGGAATAGAGGCTGGGAATATCGCTGGGGGACGTGCTGATGGCCCGGAGCGCGGCTCCCATTCCCATCAAACACTTGATCAGCCTAATTAAAAGAGCCCTGGCGCGCTGCATTCCAAACAGCAAGGGGGGTGGGGTAGGGTGTGTGTGTGTGGTTGTGTGTGTGGTGGGGGGGGTGGGGGGGGGGGTGGTGGGTGGGGGGGGGGGGGGTTGGACGCATGCCAAACCCTGCGTTCACCTCCTCCCTCTCTCCCACACACACAGCGACAGTCGGCGTGTACTGTGGAGAAGGGTGAGAATAGTAGAGAACGGAGAGGGGGGGTGGGGGGTGTACGGAGTGTGCTGTGTTATGAGGGAGAGACAGAGAGAGAGTGAGAGAGAGAGAGAGAGAGAGAGAGAGAGAGAGAGAGATAGAGAGAGAGAGAGAGAGAGAGAGAGTGATAAGGATCATGTGTGGATTGTGTGTTATCCAGCCACAACCATATCAAAACCTACACTCAGAGCGCCGGTGTCAAGCTGAATGTTTCTCTTTCACTGACCACTCTCTCTTGCTCAGGCCAGCAGCTCCCACCTGTGTGTGTGTGTGTGTGTGTGTGTGTGTGTGTGTGTGTGTGTGTGTGTGTGTGTGCTACGAGGCCTGAGAACTAAAGTGAGTCATCCAGAGAGCTGGCCTCTTGGAGCGCTGCTCCACACATGAATCAAACTTATGTATGTGGAGCGGAGCGCCAGGACTTAATGCTTAGCACATTGAACCAGCCTGGAAACACACACACACACACACACACACACACACACACACACACACACACAAGCACGCGCAAACACATGCGTGCACTCTCACCTCAACACACAAACGGTTGCCTCACTGACATGCACGCAAACACACACACACACACACACACACACACACACACACACACACACACACACACACACACACACACACACACGCGAGCGTCCAGCTAGCAGCATGTGTTTATTTAAGTAAATTTTCCCTGTGTTGCGGAGGGGAGACACAGCAGGGTTGCTACAACAGTCACACAGAGCCGTCCAAACTGCCTCGCTAAGCGGACAGGCTAATCTTACACGGGGAGAAATTCATCCATTTTCGGTGGATCAGAAATGTGGAAAATATT
>CM030185.1:12842104-12847104 GCA_017639675.1 Aplochiton taeniatus | reverse complement strand
ATATGTTCATCGTGATCACCATGGTAACCCAGGTGAAAGGGTCTGGCAGTCAGAGGCACCCGCCGTGACGTGTGCGCATGTGTGTGAGGGAGGGGATGGTTCCTGGCAAAATACCACAGAGACTTCCATGACGCAGGGAGCCCACTGGAGTTTTCTCCTGGCCCCCCAAAGCCCCTCCCCAGAGTCAACGCAAAGCTCGGGCAGAAGGCTGCTGTGTTCAGTCGAGTGCAGGAGCTCGGCCTGAAATCTGCATGTCTCTATCCCATTAGCAGCTGCTGCCTGTCCGGGGAGAGAGAGGGAGGGAAGGAGAGAGAGAGAGAGAGAGAGAGAGAGAGAGAGAGAGAGAGAGAGAGGAGAGAAGGATCAGCCAAAATGTCATCTCCAGGGTCCTTATCATTCAAATGTATTCCTCAAACAAAATCAACTCTTCTTGAACCTGGAATGAATGGATTCCTGAAAGCAAGAGAATGTCTGGCCTTTCTGGTAGTGGCTACCTATACAGCCTGCTTTAGCCAAAAAAGGTCTTTCCTTGTGATTTTTCCGTGAGTGAGTTAGCGAGTTTGGCCGTCATGAAATGTACCTGTGTTCTACTCCATCTATTTCTAGGACCTGAACGTGCCAGTGGCTCCCGGCGGTGACCGGCCAATAAGAAACGGAGAGAGAAACGCCCGCCGAAAACAAAGGCTCCGCCCCTACCTCAAAGCCGCAGTCCCTGATTTGTGGTGTAACCTTAAAAAATATCGGTCAAAATCATAATAATTACAAACGTAATAAACCCTTTGCCCGAGCCCATTATGGCGCTGTGTTGTTGAAACAGTGAGGCTGTGTTGCTTCAGTGTGAGCCCTCTGAGACTTCACCACATCACTTCGCCACATGCAGTGGGTTCCAGTTCAACTATGGAATAATAACACAAGTCATATTTTGTTACTATTTTGCGTGGAACAACAATAAATCAACACACAAAAAAAACACACACACAAAAAAAAAAAAAAAGACTTCCATTGTGCCATGACTTCCAATAGACAGGAGACTTCACTAACAATGGTATCTGGAGCCTATCCTGCTTCAATACACCTCCCATTCCTTCCTCCTCTTCCCCCCCCCCCCTCCCTCCTCCTCCTCCTCCCTTTCCTGCCCAGGTGAGTGGTGTTGGAGCTGCTGCAGCGGTGGAATTACACAGGCAAGACGAAGAAAGCGGACAATTATCTTCAATATCTGTCAGGCATGTGACAGCATAACCCCCCTCCCCCCCATCTCCCCCACGCACCAGCCAAGAGATGCAGGAGAGTACAAAGAACGGGGGAGAAACAGGGAGGAGAGAGAGAGAGAGAGAGAGAGAGAGAGAAGGGGGAGGGGGGGGGGGTTATTGTGCTGCTCTTTTGAATGTTCAGAGGCACAGTAGAATTCTCTTTTCCCTCCATCCTCTCCTCCTTCCCCCTCTCTCTCTCTCTCTCGCTCTCGCTCTCTCTCTCTCTCTCTCTCTCTCTCTCTCTCAAACTCTCTCTCCCTCTCTCTCCCTCTCTCCCTCCCCTGTCTCTTCCTCTGCGCCTTTTTATGCTCATTACCCAGCACATTTGCATGCGGGCTGCCAAGGAGCAGTCAGTGATGGGGAGGGAAATATAATAAAAAGGATTAGAATAATGGTAATCACTTGTGTTTTGGAACGCGGGAGTGTATATTTTGTGCGTTTTGTTTTGTGTTTGTGTGTGTGTGTGTGTGTGTGTGTGCGTGTGTGTGTGTGTGTGTGTGTGCAAGAGAAAGAGAAAGTGGGAGAGTTGGAAATAGAGAAAGCGAGGTTTATCAGAAACAATGAGTAAGAGAACGATAGAGAGAATCAGAAAGAGAGAGAAACAGAGAGAGAGAGAGAAACAGAGAGAGAGAGAAAGGGGGTTGGATGCAGGTTTAATTAAAACGCTGTTGTCAACCCTTCCTTCCTTCCTCAGACTGAATAACACTAGCATGCATTATTCTTTCAAATTGTAGTAATATGTGAAATCCGGCTTTACCTCAATGCCCCCCCCCCACCCCCCACACCCCCACCCCATCCTCCTTTGTCTACACACAACAGCAAAACCTAACTGATCAAAGCGATACTGAACTCTGTGTAGTATCTGTCGAGTTAATTATTTTCACATTATAAAAAAAAAATATATATATATATTATATTGTTCAACATTCATGAATAGTTGAGGAGCCAACTCTTTTCACACTTCCTGTTGGAAAGAGTGGCTCACCTATATTTATTCTAAAACTCCCGTCAAATTTAAATTGTATTTCATGAAAATTAAAAGCCCTACGGATAAGCGCTGTGTCCAATTCGGAGGAGGAAATGGAGGAAGTTTTAATAACCCGGAACTTTCCTCTGCATCCCCGGGGGGGATGTCCAGGTACTCTCCCTGGGCTAGTCTCCCTGGTAAATGTCAGCCAGTGGACCTTGCAGCGTGGTACAGGGTCTGACTGAGCTGGCTCGTATCTGAAGGGCTGGGGGTCAGAATGAGGTGGGTGATATCTCAGGAGCTCTGGGTGGGACCTTCAGGACATGGGTGGGAGGGGGGGGGGGGGGTGTACAACAACCTTGGTTTAACGAAACCGACCCCAGTCCCCTCCGGCTCTTACCCAGCAAACGGTTCACGGCCCCCGCCACCTTCTGAACGGCGTTAACCACACCGGCTTCAAGGAGCCACTTCAACAAGGGGCGGGTGGAGGGGGGGCAGGGGGTCTCTCACAGGAGAGGGCAGCCATCTTGGATTCCGTGCCGACACGCGACGTGAGACGCACTTCAGCCTCCTGTGAAGGGCCAGCACAGAGGGGTGAGGGAGGGGAAGGGGGCTGCTGGGATGAGAGAGAACAACCCCCCCCCCACCACCACCACCACCACCACCACCACCACCCCTCCACCCCCCATCCCTGAAAAGAAGCAAACGGGGACCCCAGAGTCCGACAACAAAGGCAGGCGTGCTACCACGTGAGGGGCCCGGCGTTTGGAACGGGGCTGGAGGAGGGAGGGAGGGAGGGAGGGAGGGAGGGAGGGAGGGAGGGAGGGAGGGAGGGAGGGAGGAGGGGGTTGGGGGGGGGAGGGGGGCGGAGGAGGCAGTGGGAGAGCCCTGTGATAACGGCGTGCACTTTGATCACGCCATTACTCGAATTAGGCATCATTAGCCTCTGTAAACTGGGGCAGGAAGGGGGCCTATGATGTCGGCCCAGAAGGCATGGCGTGGTACCGCTTTTTTTTTTTTTTTTATGGCCGGTGCTTATTTAGGCGCTTGACTGCTGCCGCCGCTACTATTTCACAGCCGGCTAGAAGTGATAAGATGAGAGGGACGAGAGAGACAGAGGGAGAGAGAGGGAGGGACAGAGAGAGAGAGAGACGAGAGAGATGCTGTGAGAGATGAGAGAGAGAGAGAGAGGGAGGGAGAGAGAGAGAGAGAGAGGGAGAGAGAGAGAGAGGAGAGAGAGGGAGAGAGAGAGAGAGAGAGAGAGAGAGAGGGAGAGAGAGAGAGAGAGAGAGGGATAGAGGGAGAGAGAGAGGCGCTCGGCCGCCCAGTGGAAAACCGGGGAGTAATTATCAAAGAAAGCCTATAATCAAACATCCGAATCGCAAACACGGACTATAAAAGCCCTTTGGCGCCCATCCAGGAGTCGTTTTTATCCAATTATGCAATGGCTGTAATGGGAGATGGAAGCAGAGGGTGGGGGGGTGGGGTGGGGGGGGGGGGGGTTGGGGGGGTAAATGTAATAAACAAACGAGAGGCACCCGAACAAATACTCTGAGTGGGGTATTCTGCCTCCGAGTCTATTTACCTTCTTGTGTCTCATTCAAACACAGTACATCTTAGACACGCTCACCTAAACAAGGCTTTTAAAGCTCAATTGCTTCAGCACATTCCAAATATTTACCCTCCTCTCAGCGGATTTGTGTGATTCTATTAGTGTCGCAAACACAAAAACCCCTGATCTAAATATTGCGAGTCAAATTGATACGCTTGATTCCTGGATTACCTACCTTGACAACCAGAACTGAAACTTAGAGTGATTTACTGTGACTCAAACAACTTTTCGACGTTGTTTACCCAACATTATCCAGATAACTAGCTTCAACCTGTCCTCTCCAAATAGATTTTGAGTAAGCTAAGTCTCGCTAACTAGCTTACAAGCTAACATTGGATTAGCCCAACAACCAGCTGGCAGGCTAAACCAACATCAGAGGCCACAAACTGCCTTTGTTCATCGACGTAACAGACAACATCCCCACCAGCGGTCGCTGACCCAGACGCTCTAATGAGGTCGAGGTAAGCCAGTCGCTTTAGTAATCAACTTCAAAGATTTCTGCCGTTTGTGGGTTTTTTTCTCCATACGAACACGGTACCTGTCAGTACCTTTTAAACAGCCGCCGTGAAACGCGTCGATGGCGACAGCCCTCACTTTGAAGGCCGGCTGCAGCCTTTCTGTCCTCCCTCCCGCTCTCTGACTGGGGCCATGGGTCTGTTCAGTCAGGGAGTGAAGGAATCCAGAACCATCCCGGAACGTGTGGGACAACAGTCCAACGGGGGGAGGGGGGGTGGGGTTACATTTGACATTGAGGGCTTCGTCGTTTAGCAGACGCTTTTCTCCACAGCGACTTACAACGAGATGGAGCAACTCCCCAGGTGGTCGCCAGGTGGCAGACCCCGGGCCCCCGCTACCCACAGCGTTCGGCTGAGTCCTCCCCCCCCCCCCCTCCTCTTTCTCTCTTGTCCCACCCTCACATCCTCTGCTCCCGAGGCTGAGGAAAACAGTCCGGACATTGGGGAGGGAGAGGAGGGGGGGGGGCTCAACCTGTGGCCCCTGTAGCCGTGGGAGCCACAGCGAGCCAGGGGCAACATTCCTCACTGTCCTGTCACCTCGGTGTTTTTTTTTCTGGGCGGGCTGGGGGTGTACGGGGGGGGTGGGGGGGGCTGGTCTTCTGTTCCCCTCTTGTGAGTGACAAGGTGAGCACCTGGAGGCTGTTGTCATGCACTCG
>CM030185.1:12829604-12837104 GCA_017639675.1 Aplochiton taeniatus | reverse complement strand
TCAGTCATCCAACCAAACAGTTTTTATACCAGTCATCCCACCATTCAGCCATTGGCTGTGATGCTTGGCTCCATCTCCTGCCACTTGACGAGCTCCAGGGACAGACCTTGTGAAACCTGAGCCAGGCCCACAGAGCTCAGCTCACGGTGGGGGAACGGCGAGGGGAACAGGTGCCCTGCCTCAGGGCGCCAGGCCCAGGGTCGAGGCCCGGGGGTTGAGGGCGGGGTGGGACCATCGTGCCCCCCCTCCGGACCGGCCCTGGCCTGCCAAGCCTCTCAGGACACTATGTTCAGATGAGACGCCCCCCCCGCTGGTCAGTCATGTGAACCCCGGCCACGAGCGTTCCCATGGACCCACCATGTCTGCCTCTAGAAAACACACACACACACACACACACACACACACACACACTCGCACGCATGCACGCACGAACACATGCACACACACGCACGCACGCACGCACGCACGCACGCACACACACACACACACACACACACACACACACACACACATACACACACACCAGAGAAATGCCAGAGAAAAAGAGGGAGACCTTTAACAGTTATAAAATATTCATCCTCCTCCAGAATTCCGCTGTCGTGACTCGGAATTCCAAGCCAAGTCATCCGACGACATGGAAGCAGGGAATACCGGCCGGGGAACGAGCCCTTCAGACAGGGTTCAACGTTCCCAAAGCCCTGTCGCCTCTTGTCAATCATCTGGCCGCCTTGACCCTCTCCGGACTCCACCAGGGCCGCAAAAATGTCGAAGGTCAGGACTGGGCACACACGTAGAGGATCAACCCTGACCCTAGAGCACACACGCCCTTTGACCCCGCCTTCACGTCACTGTAAGTCAAACGGCAAACTCAAAGCCAGGGGGAGAAGGCAGAACAGACACACACAAGGCCCAACTGTTTCTGAGAAAGACAGAGAGGCAGCTTGACCTTGCACCTGTTCATCAACCACTAACGGAATGGAGCGAGTGTCTGTGCGTGTGTGTGTGTGTGTGTGTGTGTGTGTGTGTGTGTGTGTGTGTGTGTGTGTGTGTGTGTGTGTGTGTGTGTGTGTGTGTGTGTGTGTGTTCATTAAGGCACTCTGACGTCTGTGGACCTCTATGGAGAGAGAGAGAGAGAGAGAGAGAGAGAGAGAGAGAGAGAGAGAGAGAGAGAGAGAGAGAGAGAGAGATTGGGAGTGAGAGAAAGAGGGACGGAATAAAATGGAATTTGTTGCTCCCAGCTAAAGAATTGTAGAAGGCACACACTTGTTTGTGACTTGTGAAAAACAGACCTGTGTTTTTATCTTTGAGTACTCAAGCTTGGTTCACCATTTGTTGAACGGAACAGCTGATGCTTTTATTGAAAGTAATGCAATGTATATATGTCTGTCTCGGTGTGTGTGTGTGTGTGTGTGTGTGTGTGTGTGTCTACTTGTCTGTCTGCCTGCCCTGTGTGTGTGTGTGTGTGTGTTTGTGTGTGTGTGTGTGTGTGTATAAGTGTCAGAACTTCCCTGTGTGATCTTGTTTGATGCGTGTGTGTGTGTGAGAGTGTGTGTGTGTGTGTGTGTGTGTGTGTGTGGTGCGCCCCTATGGCTAAAGCTGCACCCACCCACCGGGACAATGCAATCAGACGTCACCGCGGGAACTCGCCGTAACGATGGCTGTGGAGTGTGCTAATTCACACGGAACGGAAACTCAGAAGGACGGCCCCTCTTTTTCTCCGTCGCCACGTCAACAGACCGCACAGACAGCTGTCAATACGCATTCACACACACACACACACACACACACACACACACACACACACACACACACATTTACACACACACAAGGGAGGTAGACAAACAGGCAGACAGACACACACACACGCACACACACACACTCACAGACACGCTTCATATACCTCGAGAAGTAAACTTATACCTAAAGAGACCCAGCTCAGAGACTTGAGAATCTGCAGCCTCCTCCATTATGGGTGTAAACAGTATGACAAGGTCTGAGACTTTGAGGGAATCATGTCCTTATTCAAACGCCCCCAGGCTGTTTTCCCTGCCTGCTCCACAAAACAATAGCATTATTTACACCAGCAGCACCTAAGAGACTACTCTGTGTGTGTGTGTGTGTGTGTGTGTGTGTGTGTACTGAAAATACTTGACGCTAGCTGTTAGCAGCTACGTGTGTCTGTACACACACACACACACTCAGTCGCAGACACAAACAAACAAACACACACACACACACACACACACACACACATCCGCCGGTCTCCTTTGAGATGTCAGTGATCTGCTCACGGTTTCCAAGAGCCATTGTTCAGAGGGGCTCATATTCTTTAACGGGGGGGGGGGGGGTGGTGGGGGGGGGGGGGGGGGGTGGTGAGTGTTTGTGTGTGTGTAAAGGGGGGGGGGGGGGTGCTTTTGTTGTTGTAAACAGCATGAATTTTTAATCCAGCCAAAGATCCCGGGTCCCCGGTAATAACTGTCTCAGCAGCTCAGCTCTCCAGGTCTCTCTGGGGAAGCAGAGGCCCCTGGCTCCCGTTGCTAAGTTTCAGCAATGCCGGAGTTGTGGAGGAATCGAGACATGTTCCGCCCCACTGATCTGCCACACACACACACACTTGCGCAAGGACGCGCACGTACGCAAAGGCACAAAACAAACACTTGCATAAGCAACCACACACACACACACACACACAAACGCACTTGCAAGGACACGACAGCACGCAGAGGCACAACACAACCACGTACGTGTACAAACCGCATGCACTGAAACATGAAAGCATCACTCGCACACACACACACACACACACACACACACACACACACACACACACACACATATACACACACACACACACACACACACAAACACACGCAGACAAGCAGCAATCTCCCCGAACACAGAGCCCTTCACAGCAGACATACCCACGTACACTCAAAGCGTACACTGAAGAGGGACGCTTACGAAACAAACAAACAAAGCTAACATTCACTCAAAAAAGCTCATCGTAATACGACAGGGATACGGAAAAAAATACCATCTACGTAAAAAACACACACATACTGACACACATACAGAGACACACAACGCACACACACTGATACACACAGAGACACACACACGCGCACTGACACACACACACAGACAAACACACACTGACACACACACAGAGACAAACACATTGACACACACACAGACAAACACACTGACACACTCACAAACAAGCACACACTGACACACACTCACAGACAAACACACAGGCACACTGACACACACAGAGACAAACACACACTGACACACACAAAGAGACGAACACACGCACACGCACAAAATCATACATACACACACACACACACACACACACACACACACACAGACACAGGCACACACAGGCACACACACACATGCCACAGCATTTTTCGATGAACTCCTTTCCCGTTGCTATGGATCTGGTTCCACGGTGCGGGGCTGACGCCAGGAGAAGCATCCCCCCCGCCACACACACACACACACACACACACACACACACACACACACACACACACTGGATCTATATCTTCGATTCGGCAGCCAGAGACTGTCAGTCATTTTATTAGCGGAAGGCTCGCTGACTCAATAGCGTCGATTCCCAGCCTCGGACATTGACCTGAATGAGTTCCTCCTCACTGCCTGGCCCCAAATCAACCGTTTCCTGACTAGTCCTGTTCTTTTCTTTAAAGGTCCATTGAGCAGTTGCACCTCTCAGCATCAGCTTCCTGGCCGTGAACCCCGCCCCCAAACGACTGACCCTTAACCTCCGAGAAAGGGAATAATTCCCTGTGTCCGCGTCCTTTTGTTACGTCAACCTGTGACCCCCCCCCCCCCAAAAGTGGTGACATCCCTAAACATATTGACTCAACGTAGCGTACCTTGTGGCTGTGAAGGCCAAGCGTTAGGAAATGGCCGCTTTGTGAGCCGGCGTGGAGCGACGATGACAGCAGGGCTCCATTTTGTTCTCACTCCTCCTTTCACGAGTTACGACGCACAGACGCTCTCATCTCTGAGGGTCCGTCGGACATGAGGGACGCTCCGTCCAGAAGGCTGATTATCCCCCATATCCACTCCACGGGCAAAGACAAAATGCGTCGATAAAAGCGACGCAGAGAGAGAGAGAGAGAGAGAGAGAGTCAAAGGGGTCGCATCAAAGCGGTGGGGCTTTAAGTTGAAAAAGAAGAAGATAGGAATAAAAAAAACAGAAATGGAATTCTCCTGCCCTTCTTTTTGTTGGCTGCCCCGCGCCCCCCCCCCCCCCCCCCCCCCCCCCCTCCCCCCCCCCCCCCCCCCCCCCCCCCCCCACCTTCTCTCCCTGAAGCGATTAAATTGCTGATTGATTTTCGCATCTCTGCTCGATGCGCTGGCCCTCACACTCCGTCTCCGGCCATTGATCCCTAGAAGGCTGCTGACTCCAAAGTCAGAAGAGCCGTCCTCCCCGGCCTCCGGAAATGAACTTGTTAGATGGGCCCCGCGATTTATTGCTCATGAGGGCTGAGTGTTTCTGTGTGTGTGTGTGTGTGTGTGTGTGTGTGTGTGTGTGTGTGTGTGTGTGTGTGTGTGTGTGTGTGTCAAGGGCGAAGATCACGGGGGAATGGGGGGGTTGCAACTGCCTCTCCTTCCAACCCCCCTCCCCCCCCCACCCCAATAATGAGAGACCCCCAAAACAACCCCCCAATGAATAGAACACACCTAATCTAACTAGACATACAATTTGTAGGACATATATCAGTTATTAGCTAGCAGTTATTTTTTTACCGCCTGCGCGAGTTAGAAAGAAGAATTTACACGTTTTCTGCCTGCACAACCCTCTCTGATGCTATGATGCGCTAATGGCTGTGCCAGATAGTTCCGATTGGCATGGCGATTGGCATGGCGATTGGCATGCGATTGGCATGCGATTGGCATGGCGATTGGCATGGCGATTGGCATGGCGATTGGCATGGCGATTGGCATGGCGATTGGCATGGTGGCGTGTGTGTAGAATACTAGACAGCAATGCCAGCGCCTACCCTCCATCCCTGGGCAAACACCTCCCTCCCGAAATATTTATCAACGTTCCCAAAATCAATATGTTAAGGTTGTCACCAACGATCAACTACCATAGATAAACAGGTCTTTCATTTAAGGATACGTTATGGACTTCGGGTCCTTTTCATGTTAGCGAGAGACTAGCATGACTTTACGTAACATGGTGGTCCGTCGGTAAGGTGGCAAGTAGGCTAACGTTAGCGTTAATAGCCGTTGTCGCCCAGTGCAGCTTCCCCTGCTTTCCTCTACCTGCTAATTTACTAACACCGCAGAAATGGCAGATATCTTTATAGAAATGTGAAGTCCGTGGCTTTATTTTTTTTTACAGAATCTTTGATCGGTTGCTTTTTGTCATACCAGTATCTTCCTCTGTGGCAGAAAGAAGCCTTGGTACCCTCCAACGACTCGAACCACTGTTGTCCTCAACAATGTCCCAAAGCAAACACAACCATGTTGCTCTCAGCCACACACAAGACAAGTAGGACCTGCTAGATAAAAAAGTCAATATAACAGAAACACACTAATGGCTGGAGAGAAGTAAAAATGTCTTTAGTCCATTTAAGGGAAACGTGCTTTGAAATAGATTGCCTCGGCCTGAGCCTTAGTCATGCTGCCTTATTGTAATAAAGTAGAAATGGGCTACTCACAAAATGTGTGAACAGTTTAAAAGGGATTGTACGGATGAGTTATTGATTGCCCTTTATTAGCTTGTGACTGTGCCTTTCCCTTTTACTTGTGCAGTATATGAAGAAATAAATACATTGGAAATGGAACTAAAACATCGAATGAAATGTTTTTTAGGTTATTGCCCCCTATAAATTAACTATTAGCGTTTGGGACAGTAACTAAATAAAAACTGAGAGAGAGAGAGAGAGAGAGAGAGAGAGAGAGAGAGAGAGAGAGAGAGAGAGAGAGAGAGAGAGGGGGGGGGGGGGGTCGCTAACTGTATGCACCCCCCCCCCCACTCCCACACGTCCAACACAAACCTACGCCCTTGGCGTATGTGTGTGAGGGGACGCTGCTCAGACAAGGTTGGAAATTTATTGCACGACGCCCTTTTTTTGTGCTTGGGGAATGTGTGTGTGTCTCTCAGAGCGGTGTGATATGAGAGAGCCTGTCTTACACAGTGGTGCAATGTACGACCCATTAACGATAAAAGTGTGCGTAGCATGTGAAGATTTATGAAGATTTCGGCCATCGAAACACTTGGATGAATTGCGCTTTCAGCAACACTTTTGTCTTCGCACCTTTGCTGTGTTGACAAAAGAATATCATAAGCAAACAAATCATCGTAAAATGATTGACTACACAACCATTACATCGAGTAAAAGACCAAACATATACACAGGTGTTTCTCTGTCAGGGCGAGGCGCACTACGCTGTCACCGCCACACTGTCTGTCTGTCTGTCTGTCTGTCTGTCTGTCTGTCTGTCTGTCTGTCTGTCTGTCTGTCTGTCTGTCTGTCTGTCTGTCTGTCTGTCTGTCTGTCTGTCTGTCTGTCTGTCTGTCTGTCTGTCTGTCTGTCTGTGAATAAATAAAGTGGATGATAAACATGGTGGGGTGAAACAGTCTCCACGCCTCATAACCCCTCATTATGTTTCAGGAGACAGTAAAGGGAAGGCCAATGAGCATCCGTCTTACTTCCCAGAGGCACTGTTCACCTGGAGTCATCCAGCCCGGGGCTCCACTGTGGCCTTCCCCCACAGCCCTGTCCAGCCTGCAGCTCCGCCTTGAAACACTCTGCTGTCCTCTACAGCTGCCTCACTCTGAGACAGCCTCTCCCTGTCTCCCGGTCCAGCCTCCACCTCCCAATCCATTTTCCTCCTCCTCCTCCTCCTCCTTCTCCTCCGCCACTACCGCATCCTCCTCCTCCTCCTCTTCTCCTCCTCCCAATCCATCTTCCTCCTCCTCCTCCCAATCCCTCCTCCTCCTCCTCCTCCTCCTCCTTCTCCTTCTACTCCACACCACCACCGCATCCTCCTCCTCCCAATCCATCATCATCCTCCTCCTCCTCCTAATCCTCCTCCTCCTCTTGCTCCTCCCATGTTCTGCTGTCCTACAGCCTCCCCATGTCTCTCCTGCTTTCCCTTTCCCTCAAACCTCCTGTCCTCTAAAGGACCCCCCTTCCCTCTCCCTCCCCACACAATGAACCACGACCCCCCCCCCCCCCCCCACAAAAGCCAGGCTGGGCCCATCACAGACGTGGCTGTCCTTTACTGCAGCCTCCACCTCTCTGACATATTGATTGGACGCTTTTTAAAAGCCCTGTTCTCCCACCGTTATTTACTCCAATAGTAAATCTTTACAGTGCCGTAAAAGAGTGTTTTACACACTCTGGTTATACAATCTCCCTGCCGCAGAGGAGGAAGAGAGACGGAGAGAGAGAGAGAGAGAGAGAGAGAGAGAGAGAGAGAGGGAGAGAGAGAGAGAGAGAGAGAGAG
>CM030185.1:12824604-12827104 GCA_017639675.1 Aplochiton taeniatus | reverse complement strand
GGTAGAGGACAGCTCTCAAGGTCACACGAACACCACCACACCCACCGAGCCGAGTTCCTAAAACCGCCGCCTCTTTTCGTTCTGAGGGGAAGGTGTGTGTTTTAAACCCACACCAGGTGAAATAAGGTGGGTGGGCTGGGCGGGCGCTGCCACCTCGAGGTGTCGACAAACCCACTAGCACGTTGACAAACGTCCGCTTCGACGGCCAGTCAACAACTTGGGAATATACGGCAGGAGCCCGTCCAGTGCTTGGGGGAGGAGAGGAGGGGAGGAGAGGAGGGGAGGGAGGGGAGGAGGGGAGAGAAGCAGGGAGGGAGGGAAGGAGGGAGAAGTGTAAAGCGTTGTAGCAGACAGGTAGACGAGATCACGCCGTCACCCTGAAACACGGCCGCCTGCAGCCAGGGGCCGTAAATCTGGCGGGGGCCGGCATTTCAGCGCCCGGGCTGCAGGCACCTGCGGCCCCCCCCCCCCCCCCCCCCCCCCGTCTGACCGCACCGCTGCGTGTGGAGCTCCGCGTCGCCGTGGGAGACAGCTTTATGCACGCCGTGCGGGCGGTGAAACGCACGTGCACAGAAAAAAAAGAAAGAAAAGGAGCGGTTTGCAGCCGAGTACGACGCGCTGTCTGATCCGTCTTCCACACTTTCCCGGAGAGCTCCAGGCAAACGCCGTGTTCGACCATCGACGCACGCTCAGGAGTCTGAAGTGAACGTTGGGGACTCACACATCGAACATGCCAAGCAGTCCCAGCTGAAGGGTGTGTGTGTGTGCAACGGGCCTCTGCTCCACGAAGAGATTCTCACACACACACACGCCTCTCCACGTGCAGGCCCCGGATACACAAACAAACACACTTTCTCTTTCTGGCTTTTCTTCGTTCGGACGGACAGACAGCCCAGACAGAGGAACAGAGGAAGTGAAAACATGGCCATGGCTGACCCCCGTCCCTGAGCGTGTGTCTGTGTGGCCGGGGTGTGTTATCGTCGTTCACAGATAGAGACAGAGGGAGGACTCTCACCTTACAATTTTCCCCCTGGTTCCACCGGAGGGATGGAGGGAGGGATGTAAGGCGTGAGTGAGGGAGGGAGGGAGGGACGGAGGGAGGAGGCCCCTGTTCCCCTGCTCCCCACCTCTCCACCTCCCCTGACCCATCTGCCCTGCCCGGCTAACTGGGCTCCTGTGGATTCACCGGCACACCAGCAGCCAGAGCAGAGCCCCACCGAGGGACGGGGGGGGGAGCAGAGGGGGGGGGGCGTAACATCTGGGAACCATCAAGCCCAAAGAGCCTTAGATCCTGAGATTCCATTCGGTCCCACCCCTCACCTTCCCCCCTTTGCCTCCACACACACACACACACACACACACCACCTCTTCTCTACATCTGCCTGCCTCCCTCCCTCTTCCCTCTATCTCCCCTTTCCTCCTTTTCTTCCTCTCCTCGGCGGCCGGCCTAATACAAACAGATTGTCTAACTGCTTGGAAAACACACTCCCCTCTCCCTCCCACCCTCCACCCCCAACCTCCGCCCCCCCCCCACCCCACCCCCACCCCCACCCCCCCTCCTGTCCCGTGTTCATCCCCGGTATAGAACAGACTCTCTTTTATGTCGGAGGAGGGGATGATGGGGGTGGAGAGGGGGTCACAGCAAGACGAGGAGCGGAAGGAAGAGGAGGAGGCAAAAGAGGAAGAGGAGAGGAGGAGGAGGAGAATGGAGAAGGAGGAGGAGGAGGAGGAGGAGAAGGAGGAGGAGGAGAGCGGTGTGGAACAGGAGGAGGAGAGCACTGTAGGTCCGGCCCTGGGCCAGGACGTTACTACCTTTCAGGAGGCCGGGCTGAGCCAGACGGGCCTCTCTAAAGCACTTTGGCAGATCCACATTTTAATACTCCTGCTCCCCCCTCATGTACCATAGGCCACTGACTCTACACCCCTAACCCCCCCCCCCCCATCCTCTCTTCTTCCTCCTCCTTCCTCTTCTGTCCCGCCCCCCCAACCATCCCACCTCCCTCCCCCTGAGCAGGTCTGTGCTGGAATGTTAAGTCGACACAGCGGTAGTGTGTGTGTGTGTGTGTGTGTGTGTGTGTGTGTGTGTGCGTGTGTGTGTGCGCGCGCCATTGTCCTCATCACCGTACCCAGCCCCACCAGCCCTACCGAACCCCAGGGCCGAGAACAGAGGGTCGGCCAGGGACAGGGGGGCTTGTGCCTGGGGGGTGTGGGGGGTGTGGGGGGCACTGAGGAGGGGCAGATGGCAGAGACCCGGTAGGGAGTGGAGTAGCTATGGGAGGCTGTCCCAGCGGAGACCGCGGCCAAGGCAGGACCCCCGCTGGTGGGGCCCCCCAACATCAGAGTCGGGCCCCCCAAGAGCCCGCTAAAGTCCCGCATATTGTGTTTTTGTTTAGAAGGAAGCCCCGTTCCTATTTACCATAATTGAATTAAGAGGATTACCACGGTCCCACTGTGGCTCAGATCTGTGTTCTCTAGTCTATATGCCCCCCGCCCAACTCTC
>CM030185.1:12812104-12817104 GCA_017639675.1 Aplochiton taeniatus | reverse complement strand
GCGGGGGAGGGTAATTTGCCGCCACAGCGCACACAATGTCCCCTCCACGCCTGTGGGCCCTGTGAAGACTGCTCCTTCAATTACACCACGCGGTGGTCTGAGGGGAAGACAGGGAGATAGGAGAGAGAGGGAGGAGAGGAGAGGAGAGACGGGGAAAGAGAGAGGGAGAGAGAGAGAGAGAGAGAAAAGGACAGAGAGAGAGACAAAGGGAGGGCAGAGAAAAGGAGGGGCGATCAGACCACGTCAGTGTGGAGAACAGGAGGAGAACCTCTCCTCTCTCATCACCACACAGAAAGTAACGAAAAGTGCCTCCCTTTAAAAAACACAGTTGTAACATCAAAACACTTGGTACACCGCCAGCTGTGTGCACCCTTCAATTCCAAAGAAAAGCCACATCTTCAAGGAGGTCGTTGAACATTCTTCACCAGCCTCTGATCAGACAGAATGGAATAGGCAGACGAGGAGGACGTACCGTCCAAGGACCCTCCTTAACCCAGCATCAACCCCCCCCCCCCCCCCACCCCAGCGCGGGGCTACTGGCCGCCCGCCCCCGAGGTGACGGGGGGGGGGGGGGGGGCAGGGGGGGCCGCGACCTAGCCGCTACGTGAGGCTAACAGCGCTGACAGGAGGGGGCTGCCACACGGAGAGCCCGGCGCTCCCCCGGCCTTCAGCCCTGCTCAGCCCATCCACGGCTGCACCGTGCCCACCAGGCATGGGACTGGCTGCTGGACAGGAGGGGGGGGGGGGGGGAGCAGGAGAAGGAGGAGGAGGGGGGGGTATCAATCCGTGTCCGTATCAATCCGTCACACTCTGACAGCTGAGTCCTGCGCCGTCCTGGCCACGGGCAACTGACCAGAGACAGGCCAGAACTGGCCAGCTGTGTGTGTGCGTGTGCGTGTGCGTGTGCGTGTGTGCATGTCTCTGTGTGTTTTCGTGGTTCCACCGATCTCTGCCTTCTCAACCTCCATCTCCTCATATCCTTCTGTCAATCCATCTTTCCCTCCCTCCCTCTCTCTCTTTCTCTCGTCCTCTCCCCTCTCTCTCTCTCTCCCCCCTCCCTCCCCCCCTCTCTCTCCCCCTCTCCCTCCCCCCCCTCTCTCTCCCCTCTCCCTCTCTCTCTCTCCCCTCTCTCTCTCCCCTCTCTCCCCCTCTCTCCCTCGCTCTCTCCCTCTTTCCCTCTACACCCCTCCATCCCTCCCCCAGCCCCCCCCCCCCCCCCCCCTCTTCCTCATGACATCCTACGAGTCAATCAATCAGTCTAGGGAAGGCCTGGCATGGAGGGAGCTCCATTTATCCATTTATCCAGCTCCTCCGACTGTCATCCTCATGCAGAGGTGTTTTTATTTAAACTGACCTTCAGACCCATCCCATCAACCACACACACACACACACGTATGTCTGTGGTTTGTGTGTGTGTGTGTGTGTGTGGGGGGGGGGGTCAACTGTAGTCACGGACCGGATGGAACGGATGGTTCCGCACACGCTCTGTCACATGCAGGCTAGTCCTACGGTCTGGCCGTTGCCGAGGCGGGGAGCGTCGCCGTTTTCTACGGCGGAGGGGAAACAGCTGTTGACTTTTAGTCCCGGCCATCTCCCCATCCTCGACTTACAGAGGGAATCTTCTGTCTGTCTGTCTGTCTGTCTGTCTGTCTGTCTGTCTGTCTGTGTCTCTGTGTCTCTCTCTCACCATCTCCCCATCCTCGACTTACAGAGGGAATCTTCTGTCTGTCTGTCTGTCTGTCTGTCTGTCTGTCTGTCTGTCTGTCTGTCTGTCTGTCTGTCTGTGTCTCTGTGTCTCTCTCTCACCATCTCTCCATCGTCGACTTACAGAGCCCGGTGTATAGGGAATCTTCTGTCTGTCTGTCTGTCTGTCTGTCTGTCTGTCTGTCTGTCTGTCTGTCTGTCTGTCTGTCTGTCTGTCTGTCTGTCTGTGTCTCTGTGTCTCTCTCTCACCATCTCTCCATCGTCGACTTACAGAGCCCGGTGTATAGGGAATCTTCTGTCTGTCTGTCTGTCTGTCTGTCTGTCTGTCTGTCTGTCTGTCTGTCTGTCTGTCTGTCTGTCTGTCTGTCTGTCTGTCTGTCTGTCTGTCTGTCTGTCTGTCTGTCTGTGTCTCTGTGTCTCTCTCTCCCGTTGTGTATGTTAAATTCATTGTAAATGTAGTAGCAAATGTTTTACAGTTTGGATTTTGTTACAAATGCTTAACATTTCCATGAGGGAAATTTCAACGTACCATCTTAAACTCAGCCTATACATTTAAAAAACGAATAGATTCTTTACAATAATACCTCCACTCTACTGGGGCTTGCCGTCTCTCTCCTGTTGTATCTCCATTCGCTGGGCCACAGTCCTGGTTGAATGACAGGATTCTAGTCATGAATTCCTGCTCATTGTGAGACTGTCATTGTCTGTCCACTATGCCCTGATCACAATGATAATCTCATGGGCCATATGCTGGGAGGCTCTTCCCTCTGCTCTCTACTCTGGTGACTCCCACCACACACACACACACACACACACACACACACACACACACAGAAACACGCACACGCACACACTCACACTCACACTCACACACACTCACACACACACACACACACTCACACTCACACACACTACAGTCCACTCTCACCCCCCCTCCTCCCAATACCCTCCTTGGTATTGAGAAGGAGCCTGTGTTCTGTAGCTCTGTTTTTGTGACCCCCTCCCACCTCACAGTACACCCCCCACTCCATAATTCCCCGCCCCCCACCCCCTCTACCCCCCCACCCCCTCCCCATGTGACAGGGCTTCTGACAGTCCCTCAGCAGGGGGCCTCGGCCCTGATTGATGCCCCATATGGGCCTTTCCCTTGGAGCGGGCCGCTCCGACGCAGTGTGACGCTCGGCAGGGTCAGAAGCCAGACCCCCCACCCCCCGTCCTGGTTCCCCCACCCCCCCTCGATCACCCCCCCCCCCCAGCCCCCGCATGTCGTGACAGGAAACAAAGAAGAAGGGCCCCCCTCCTCACAGAACCAACCCCACTCCCCCCTCTCTATCCTGGCGGTCCAGAAAGGCGGGGGGCTGCCAAACGTAGACAAGGGGGGGAGCGGGGCTGGAGGGGGGAGGGGGGGCAGATTAGGAAAAAACAGCTTGAGATGTTAGGGGGGCATTTCAGAGTGAGTGTCAGATGGGATGGCTCTCTTCTGTTGCATTATTGTTTGGTGTGTGTGTGGGGGGGGGGGGGGTCGAATTGTAGTTGTACGGTCACTGATTGCTGTCACTATGTAGGTGGGCGCCTTTCACGGTAACACACAGTGTGGGAGAACGTTTTTCACGGTAACACAGTGTGGGAGAACGTTTTTCACGGTAACACAGTGTGGGAGAACGTTTTTCACGGTAACACACAGTGTGGGAGAACGTTTTTCACGGTAACACAGTGTGGGAGAAAGTTTTTTCACTGTAATACAGTGTGCAGGGGAAATTTTTTTATTGTAACACACAGTATGGGGGGAATCTTTTTCACTGTAACACACTGTATGGGGGGACCCCTTTCACTGTAACACACTGTGTTGCTAATTGAACGTGCATGCTTATGTTTACACGTGTTGTGTTACATATTGTTGTTGTTGTTGTTGTTTTTTAGCAGATTATAGGCCGTTGCCGCCACGTCATCATTCAGACGTGATCATTCTGGAGTCACATGGAGAGACTCACTCTCTCTGTATCTCTCCTCTCCTCTCCTCACCTCTCCTCACCTCTCCGCCAGTTTCCAGACAGGTAGGACGCTGACCCCTACCCCCGGCCTGAGCTTTGCTTACAAGATCCTGAATGGAGTCTGCAGCCATCTTATTTACCCAGCCATGCCAATAAATAGCTCAGCAGAGGGAGCGGAAGGATATTTCCATACCAACCAGGCAGCCTAGACGCTGCTTGTAGCCTTCCGGAGAATTCTTCTATTGTCATCTCAAAACGCTCACTTTTCTGTACCACCTGCCATTTTTTGCGGTCTCTATCTTTTCTTGCGATCATTTTTCCTCGCCCTCAGTGTTTTCCCTCATCTGCCCTTCCTCCTTCCTCTTTCCCTGGAAAAACACCACCTCACACACACACACACACACACACACACACACACACACATAATCCCTCTCTCTCGCTTTCTCTCTTCCCCTCTGTAGGTCTGACTGCAGTACAGTGTATTAAGCCTTGTCTCGGCCGGTGAGCCTGGTTAGATTCCAGCGTGTTAGAGAGACTAA
Organism: Aplochiton taeniatus; assembly: GCA_017639675.1. NCBI lineage: Eukaryota > Metazoa > Chordata > Actinopteri > Galaxiiformes > Galaxiidae > Aplochiton > Aplochiton taeniatus. The sequence goes on along the minus strand of CM030185.1, from coordinate 12,812,870 downwards.
GGAGCAGCAGCAGGAGGAGCAGGAGGAGGAGCAGGAGGAGGAGGAGGAGGAGGAGGAGGAGGAGGAGGAGCAGGGGGAGGAGGAGGGGGAGGAGGAGAGCTTACACCAGGCAGCAGCCCATGCAGCCTCTGGCTATCCACTAAATTAAAGGCCTAATGCGCAAACCTGGGAGCGAGCTGACAAGCTAATGAAATGGAGAGGCTGCCAGGGGCCCCCTGGGAGGACACGGGGCCGCAGATGAAGAAGCCTCCAATGAGGTATTCAACCCGAGAAGCCCCCCCACCCCACCACCCACCCCCATCTCCAACCCCCCCCCTCCCCCTTCCCAACCACTAACTGTAACGATGCTGTGTGTCTCTCTCTCTCTCTCTCTCTCTCTCTCTCTCTCTCTCTCTCTCTCTCTCTCTCTCTCTCTCTCTCTCCCTCTCTCCCTCTCTCTCTCTTTCTCTCTCTCTCTCTCTCTCTCTCTCTCTCTCTCTCTCTCTCTCTGGTTTTCTTTCCCCTCTCTTTTTCTCCATCTCTCTCTTTCTCCGTAACGATGCTTTCTCTCTCTCCCTCATTTGTCCTTTCTCTCCCTCCACCGCTCGCTCTCTTTTCTCTGTGCCCGCCCCTCCTTCCGTTTTTCTGCCGCTCTCTCTCTCCAGGGGAAAGAAGCTAAAGGTGTCAACAGTGGGTCTAAGAGCGTGTGAGAGGTGATGTGCTCTGTCTGTCTCTCTATCTGTGTGTGTGTGTGTGTGTGTGTGTGTGTGTGTGTGTGTGTGTGTGT
>CM030185.1:12804604-12807104 GCA_017639675.1 Aplochiton taeniatus | reverse complement strand
AGAGCAGGAGGAAGAGGAGGAGGAAGAGGCGGAGGAGGTGTGGGACCTTAAGCCGTTTGTTTCATCTCAGGTATTAACCCCAATTTTATACCTATGCAATAACATAATCATGGTTCCAAGCTGTTAGCGCCTGCTTCCCTCACCCAATCTACACAGTTTATAATCCCCGGAAACTAATTAGGATTTTGTGTAATTATCACTTTTGCCCATTTAGCAAGGGAGAGAGGAAATGAGGAAAACGCTAAAGAAAGATGGAGACGGTTGGGGGGGGGGGGGGGGGGGGGGGGGGGGTAGATAAGAGAGAGACAGAGAATGAGAGAGAGAGAGAGAGAGAGAGAGAGAGAGAGAGAGAGAGAGAGAGAGAGAGAGAGAGAGAGAGAGAGAGAGAGAGAGAGAGAGAGAGAGAAAAAAATGTGAGTCTCCTATCTACAGGTGGAGAGGGAGGTTGGGTGGTAGACAGAAAAGGCCTGTGCACACTCTCTCACACACACACACACACACACACACACACACACACACACACACACACACACACCGAGGGCCCTGAAAATACCTCACATTCCTTCCGCTTGTGGCTGGCCAGGCTGAGAGAGATAACAAAGAGATGTCCTCTGTTTGAATGCTGCCCCGCTGCCCCCCCCCCCCCCCCCCCCCCCCCCCCTTGCTGGCCCCCACAGCAAACCAAACAGCCCCAGACCCACTCATCACAATCACGTCCATTAGATGCAAAACGTGGAGATGCGTTGGATTTGCTTGCCTTGGAGGAGCTTGCTGAACACAACGGTGTCGACTCTTAATTATTAAAGACTTATTTATGGGACGGGACGCATCCAGAATTCATGCTTCTGTCAGAAACATGGCAACCCTAGAAAATAAGTTATCACTACTGACAGCTGGCCGTTCATTTAGGACGTAATCAGCTCTCTCTCTCACACACACACATACACATACACACACACACACACACACACACACACACACACACACACACACACACAGTATCATTGCATTAAGGGTGGATCACAACAACGTATTGATTCAAGTAACTGTCCCTATCAAAGACCCTGGCAGCGGCAAGCTTCTCCAAAAAGGTGGTCAGCCGATGTGCTAGTGAGATAGGGAGGCGCTTGTGAACGAGCTCTGAAACCTCAACCCCCCCCCCCCCCTCTTCTGTGAGCGTCGAACACACAGAGCCAAGCAAAGCCCAGAAGGTAACAGAGGGCCGTCACCTTTCAGACTCCAGCCCGGAAACCCAGCTCCGGATTACAAACCCGTCGCCACGCGCTCATCAGGAGGTGTTCTACATGTTCCGCGTCTATGGCTGCCGTTTGGGGGCGGGGGGGGGGGGGGGGGGTTCAGGCTCCCGTCCCTCGTCCTCGTCCCGGCCCCTCAGCGCTGGGCCTCTCTCCTCAGGACGGAGGCGGCCATCTCAGTCCACCCGGCTCAGGTAGCGCGGCTCCTCATGTTTCACTGGGGATGTAACCGACCCCCCCCCCCCCCCCCCCCAGCCTCTGTCTCCCCCCCGCTCAAGGTCACCCGCCCCGGTCATTAATGCTGAACGCCTGTGCTGGAGTTCACAAAGGCAGACACTGGGAGACATACTGTTCGATATGCCTTCCCTTCCGTTGTGCACGCCGTTAAAACCACTCGCGGTTTATTTCCTTTCTCATGCGTTTGTTATTGGACCAGGCGACTAAGAGTATTTATTCACAACAACGACGGCTCCCTGTTTCTCTTCACTTCCTGGTTGGCATAACTGTCCAAAGAAATATATATACAACCAGCCAATCAGAGCTGGATGTTCGTGTTGGAGTGATGGGCCGTCTGACGCTCCCGCTGTAGACTCTGCTGGGCGTCTGTCTGAACGATTGGCAGCCCCTGGCAGAGGCGGAAGAGGAGGAGGATGAGGAGGAAGAGGAGGAGGATGAGGAGGATGAGGAGGAACGGGGGGCTCCTCTCTCAGACTGACAGGTGGAAACCCCACTCTGATTCCCCCATCAGCCTCAGCACTTCCTGTTCACCCTGGCTGTCTCTCACACACCCCTCTACCTCTTTTCTTCCTTCCTTCCTTCCTTCCTTCCTTCCTTCCTTCCTTCCTTCCTTCCTTCCTTCCTTCCTTCCTTCCTTCCTTCCTTCCTTCCTTCCTTCCTTCCTTCCTTCCTTCCTCCCTTCCTTCCTTCCTTCCTTCCTTCCTTCCTTCTTATTCACTTTGTTTCTCTAAGTGAGTTACCAACCAAGCTTCTATACCCTCCACATCCCAGCACAGTGCAGCCTGGAGGACTAGAAGCTCTCAATTGGCTAATCTCTCCCCTATCCTGCCCCTTGAGGCTCTTTAGCTGGTCTTAAAACCGATGTGTGGTGAGCAGGGCTGGCACAAAATGGCTGTCATGGCATCACCTAGGTGGGTGCTACACATTGGCGACTTAACTGAGTCTGTCTGTTTTTAATATGCCTTGTAAAGTGTCCTTGGGTTTTAGAAAGGCGCTCTTAAATGAAAGTT
>CM030185.1:12787104-12794604 GCA_017639675.1 Aplochiton taeniatus | reverse complement strand
CCCCGAAGTCACGTGGATCGCGTTCTTAGCATTCAGGGCGCACCGCGGCCCAGGCACAATAACAAGTGGTCTATTCAAATTAAATCAGTAATGGCATTGTCCATATTTCAGGCAGGTCATGCTTCTTTTTATTTTTTTTTGTTTATTCAAAGAATGAAGACAGGTCGGTTTCTCTCTCACCACAATTATCTCCTTTCATTTAAGGAATGAGTGTGGCATGTCAAGAACCTCTCTCTCCTCTCTCACTCCCTCCCTCCCCCTCTCTCTCTCCTGCCCTCTCCCTCCTTGTCTCTCTCTCGACCCCCCCCCCCCCCCCCGCTCCCCATTCTTGCTGTGCCCCCCTGCCCATCAGCGGGGTGACAGCAGAGGTCGTTAGTGGAAGAGGGATGATGGCGAACTTGACTGGAGTCAGCCCTTATCTCTATTCCTTACACTCTGCCTTTTGTTTCAAGGGCTTTGTTTACCCACGCCCCATTAATCACCCCGCCACCTTCCCGCCTTCCCGCCTTCCCACCACGGCATTTCAAGTGGGTGCCCGTCGCCTGGGACAACAAACAGCGGCGGGGCGTCAGGTGTAAATCGCTCCCTCGTTCTCTCTTTCTTTTCCTCTTTTAGGAGGAGAAAAGGAAAGTGAGACGGCGAGACGTTACAGTTCTACCTCTTTGCTCTTTGGGTAGGGTTATCTACTGTCAGCGTTGACTCCCCCCGATCTCTGAAGACTAGACACACCTCCTCCCTCTAGAGAGAGACACACAGAGGCAGAGGCAGAGGCAGAGGCAGAGGCGAAAGACAGAGAGTCGACTTTGCCAACACACAGAGTGACTCGGCAGTACACTCACCCCGGCAGAGTGCCCGCTCACCTGGCAGAGTGCCCGCTCACCTGGCAGAGTGCCCGCTCACCTGGCCATCGCTCCGAAACGACGCGGCACGCCCTCTTCCGCTTCGGTGGGTCCCACGCAACGTCTCCGTCAGCAAGACGACAAACAAACCAACACACAGCATTAGAAAGCTCTCTGCTTGGCGTCTAACAACCAAACTTCCTCCATGTGGCACCCAGCCGTCTCAGAAGTCCCAGTACCGTTGGGGTGGGTGGGGGGGGGGGGCATTTTTGACCTGGGCCTGGCTCTGTTATTATCCAGGTCTGCAGTCGTCCGCCTCAGGGCGTTGGGTCCTGCCCTGCCTGGCACGACACCGCAGGTCCTGACAGCGCCGTCAAGTGAGCACGTGCCGACAGGACGCCATCGAGCAAAAACATTAATCAGCCGGCGTGAGGTCAGAGATGGAGGACGAAGGAGACAGAGAGAGAGAGAGAGAGAGAGAGAGAGAGAGAGAGAGAGAGAGAGAGAGAGGGGAGAGAGGGGAGAGAGAGAGAGAGAGGTGTGGGGAGCGGCTCAGACAGGGCTCGGGTCACCTTTCAGACCTCTATACTGTGGATCGGGAAGTTGCTGTCGAAACAGGAAGTGATGCTCACCCCGAGGGAGTCGGTTCGGCCACCTGGCGAGGGGTCGGCGTCGTCTGGGTAACAGTGATCTATTAGCTGGTTACAAATCACTAATCCTTTGAACATATCCACCCGCCACACACACACACACACACACACAGACAGACAGGCAGACAGGCAGACAGGCAGACAGGCAGACAGACAGACAGACAGACAGACAGACAGACAGACAGACAGACAGACAGACAGACAGACAGACAGACAGACAGACAGACAGACAGACACACAGACAGACACTTGAGTGTTGGTTTAGCTCCAGTATAGTGTTCCTGTGGCATCTTGCTGGTATAGTGTGTTTAGAATAAAAGGTGTTGCTCCCCTTGCAGGTGGCCGTTTTGAAGGTGTGAGGGTGATAGTGTGATAGTGTGTGTGTATGTGTGTGTGTGTGTGACTGCCTCCCACCTCACTCCTGCTACATGTGTCCTTTTCATACCCTGAATAAAGGCGTGAAACAGGAGCACAGGTGAGCGACAAGGCTGGTGTTATGAAGTTTGGGTGTGTGAAAGCCTGGACCCGACTGTGTGTGTGTGTGTGTGTGTGGGTGTGTGTGTGTGTGTGTGTGTGTGTGTGTGTGTGTGTGTGTGTGTGTGTGTGTGTGTGTGTGTGCTTGGGGAGAGCTTTAAGGCATGGCCTGGTTTAATTGCATAGTCAATGCATTCATCATTGGGAATGCAGAGCCGGGCTAAAATGAATTGAATTATCTGGTGAGGAGAACAAAGAGATGTACATTGGGTTTGGGTGTAATTTATTGCTGCAGAGTGAGGCGAGCGAGGGACGAAGAAGGGATGGGAGAATTAGAGGCCAGGGAAGATAGAGAGGCCTGGAGGTGGATGGAGGGAGGGAGGGAGGGAGGGATGGAGGGAGGGAGGGAGGGAGAGAACTACAGCTTGTGTGTCGTAAGGAGGATAAGATACAGACCAGACAGAGCTGACACCTTCCTCTAAATTCCTGCGGAATAAAACAGGCAAGGCGCAAGTGTGTGTGTGTGTGTGTGTGTGTGTGTCATGGAGCGCGTACATGTGTGGGCGTGCAAGTGTGTGTGCGTGTGTGTGTGTCATGGAGCGCATACATGTGTGGGCGTGCAAGTGTGTGTGCGTGTGTGTGTGTCATGGAGCGCGTACATGTGTGTGCGTGTGTGTCCGGTCGCACATGCCCACACACGCGTGGAATGTTGCAGAGGAGGGTTTCAGGTTCCCTCTCTGTGTGTCATGGCCACAAACGTTGAGTGAGCGGTCCCAAAACAAAAACAACACACATGCTGTGAAGAGAGCACCTGCACCGCCACAAATACCCAACACACACACACACACACACACACACACACACACACACACAATGCGCCTTCCGCCCTCACACACGCACACGCACACACACACACACACACACACACACACACACACACACACACACACACACACACACACACACACACACACACACTCAGACAAGTCCTCCTCCATCTCTCCCAGTTGACTGTGAAGTAATTGCAGAGAGTATTGAAAGGGAGGCTTTGGGGGGGAGGAGGAGGAGGGTTGTGTGTGTGCGTGGTTTGGCCACAAGATGGTGAAAAATCTATTTCCCAATACTATCTAACTGCCGCGCTCTCCACCAATGGACTGGCGTTCCATCTACTGAGCGGGTGTCCCATTGATTCCTTCCCAACATCATCTGGAAATCCATAAGCGGAAAGGGCAGGAGTGCAGAGGAGGACGGACCACGGAAGTGCACTCGGCGTTCCCGCGCTGGGAGGAGAAGACTGGCTTCTCTCCGTTTTCCTCCCTTCCTTCCTCCCCCTGTCTTCCCCTCCCCATGGAGGTATGAGGGGAGAGGGGAGGAGGAACAGGGCAGGAGGGAGGGAGGAGGAGGGGGGTGGTTGAGGAGGGGCGAGAGGTCGGAGGTCAGGTATGGATCACCCTGTGTGCGGGGGGTCTTCCGTCCTGACGGTGTGTTACACCCCCCCCCCTCCCATCTCTCCCTCACTGCCCTGGGAAGACACGTGGACACTGGACGGGGCAGGGGGGAGGACAGGGGGGAGGACAGGGGGGAGGACAGTGCACACCTCCATAAAGGCCTGCGAACGTTAGACTGTCTAGCCCAAAAATTAAAAAAAAAACAATATTTTAGAGTTTTAAAGAGAGAGATAAAAAAAATTGGTAGCCACTTTATCACTTCCAAGGCATATTTGGAATAATTTCAACTACTTTTCATATCTATTTTTGGCATTTATTTTGATTGATATTCCTCAGCATTGAAGAAGGAGCCTCAGCAACTGGGGCCTCTCATATACACACACACACACACACACACACACACACACACACACACACACACACACACACACACACACAGATCATGGTGCTAGTACAACAGTCCCCTGGGCCCACCCTCGCTGTTCTCCTGTACACGTCCAGACGGCGGTCCATGCCAGACGGCGGTCCATGCCAGACGGCGGTCCGTGCCAGACGGATCCCTGCCGGCTCTCCCCGACTGGGAGTGGGAGTTCTGCTGTGCCGGCCGCCGCGCCTCCCTACGCTGGCCCGGGCCAGACGGTAAATTTAGCCGGTTAAAAGATACGTGTTGTTCCTTGAGGGGGTTTTAAACCCCGTCCATACCGGGCCCTTCCATCACACGTGAGAGAGGAAATATTCAATACATGGAGGGAGAGAGAGAGAGAGAGAGAGAGAGAGAGAGAGCGAGAGCGAGCGAGCGAGAAAGAGAGAGAGAGAGACAGAGAGAGAGACTGTCCAGTGGAAAAAAAATAGGGGAAAAGGAAAACTGTTGACGTTGGGAAGGTGTTCCGGGGGTTGGGGAATGGTTGCCGTGTCAATCAGAGCCCTGGCGGCATCGATCGGCCCCGCCACACGGCACCTCATAATGACGATTATTTCCTGACTCCGGGCTGCCTTAGAGGCGTTATAGGGAAAATATAAGAGCCACTCAATTATGTATAAGCTAGGCAGGATGAGGAGGTGGCGGTGGTGCGTGCGTGTGTGCGTGTGTGTGTGTGTGTGTGTGTGTGTGTGTGGTCAGCCAGTCAGCATGTGTGCGCTCGTGCGCAGGTCAACGTTTCGATAACGTTGGTGATTCTAAATACCAGACGTTCGACTTGCATCTCAATTATGGAACATCTAGAACCAAACTCTTTATCACACATGTTTAGAGTTAGGGTTAGGGCTAGGATTAGGGTTAGAGTTAGGATTAGTGTTAAGGCTAGGGCTAGGATTAGGGTTAGAGTTAGAACTAGGGTTAGAGTTAGGATTAGGGTTAAGGCTAGTGCTAGGATTAGGGTTAGAGTTAGGATTAGGGTTAAGGCTAGGGCTAGGATTAAGGTTAGAGTTAGAATTAGGGTTGGTTAGGATTAGGGTTAAGGCTAGGATTAGGGTTAGAGTTAGAATTAGGGTTAGAGTTAGGATTAGGGTTAGGGGATAAAGTTTGCAGCCAGGTCCGTGAGATTAGGAACTGTGAAATGCCTAATTTAGAGGAGTAGTGTAATTTGAAACCTTGTTTCCCCGTTCCCTATCTCCATGTGTGTTTTGAGTAGGACTGTCCTAGCTGTTGAACGTCGTTCTACACAGACACAGAATAGACACAGAACAGACACAGAACCCCCGGTGAGGCAGACCGTACACGCTCAGGGTTGACAGCCACGCACACACACACACACACACACACACACACCTGACATTCCTATGCGATTGCCACTCATTTCTCCCCAGAGGCCTTCAATGCTGTGATTCATAGTTTAACACAGTGAGTCACGGTTCTCGACCATCCTGGAGCCAAGGGGGGGGGGGGGGGTGCGTTGCTACAGCACTGGCTAGCCCGGGTGCCTGCTGTCGGGGGGACTAAGGTCACGCAACAGAGCGACAGGTGAGTCTCCTGGAAGTCAGGGCCCAGAGCCATCCTACAGGTGAGTCTCCTGGAAGTCAGGGCCCAGAGCCGTCCTACAGGTGAGTCTCCTGGAAGTCAGGGCCCAGAGCCGTCCTACAGGTGAGTCTCCTGGAAGTCAGGGCCCAGAGCCGTCCTACAGGTGAGGCTGCATTCCCAACTCGACAGCACGCCTGTCATCCCCTGGCTAGCCTGGTGTTCATAATCAAAGTGTGTGTGTGTGTGTGTGTGTGTGTGTGTGTGTGTGAGTGAGAGAGTGTGTGAGTATGAGTGTGAGTATGTGTGTGTGTGAGTGTGAGTGTGAGTGTGAGTGTGTGTGTGTGTGTGTGTGCGGGCAAAACCGGAGCAGGCGTGGCGGCCGGCCCGGGGAACAAGCATGAACCCGGGCCGGTTCCCCCAGCAGGACCTCTTTCCCTGGGCTTCCTCCATCCCCCACTGCCAGCCACGGAGTTGAACTCCACTCTTAAAGTCAACCTTTAAGTGGATAAGCTCTGGGAAAACAAGTCTGAAAAGAAGTGTGGACGTCAGAGTGAAAGGAGCTCCATTTGAACGCCTCCCCGCATGTCTCCGTCATGTGACCCCATGCGACCAGACACCCTCAACGTGTCTGCAAAATAAGCCCTGTAGGAATAGAAGGCCACACACACACACACACACACACACACACACACTCGTGCTCGCGCACACACACACACCGCCTGGCACACTCGGTGAAGTGCCCCCCATGATCAGCAATGGCTTTTAAGCCCCAGCTGAGGCCCCCCGCCGTCTCCCAGACCCTGACAGGCAAGCCCGGGTGATGCAGGCCTGGCGGAGGGGGGGGGGGGGGGGGGGGGGGGGGCTTTCTGGGAAAGAATCTACACTTCGTGTGACGCAGGGGGGCACGGAGGGCGGGACAGAAAGAGGAAGGGACAGGGAACAGATAGCATAGAAAAGAAACTCCTTCCTGTGAAGATGACGTGTGATATGGGGGTATGCTCGTCACATAAAGTGTCAACGCTTAGGGAAACTATTAAACAACTTCAGTGTTATGCTCAAATAATACAATAAATGTCCTACCCTCAGATTCTGGATAGGTAAAGTTGCACAGCACCACCTTGACGGTAGAGCTTTTGAATATTATACAGGGGAATTGTAAAGAAAGACAGACATTTTTACTACTGAGAATAAACTTGATGCTTGAAAATTGTAATAGTGATATTTAGGAGATCCATATTGTTGCTCTGATCCTATCAGGGAGCCAGTTAGAAGAGGAGGAGGGGAGGCCAGAGGAGAGAAGGGGAGGGGGGCAGGAGAACGAGAGAGGGAGGGCAGGAGAGAAAGAGAGAGAGGGAGGGGAGGAAGGGGGGGGGGGGCATGAGTGAGAATTGGGGTCCCACACAGAGACTGAGGGGAAGAAGACATTGTGGCTCCACTGAGAGGCCAAAGGAGGGGGGGGGGGGAGAAGGCCCCGGGGCCCGCTGCTACTGCCTGGACAAAAAGAAGCCCCTGTTGAACCGTCTCTCGATACAGTGTAGACACACACACACACACACACCAAACAGTGGGTGCAGCAGATCTCTGGGACAGGGCTGTGTCTTTGTTGCCCTAATAGGCAGGATAAGACTAAATGGGCTGTTTTTCGACCCTCTGACACAAAGACACTTTTTCATGACTTCTCAGCACCATGGTTTTCCTGCTCCTCTCCTTCAAATATGTAGAACAGAGCACTCTCTGTACGCCTCACGGTGTGTGTGTGTGTGTGTGTGTGTGTGTGTGTGTGTGTGTGTGTGTGTGTGTGTGTCTCTGCTTGTCTCCGGGAGCACTGGGGAAATAGGCAAACTTTCACCATGGCCAGGTCCACCTTTGCTAGTCCCCTGGCAAGGTTGCGGCGACACACACACACACACACACACACACACACACACACACACACACACACACACACACACACACACACACACACATTTATCCACTTGGATCCCACTGGTGCAGACAAGAGGCTGCGTTACAGTATCCCACCGTGTAGACATCATTGTAAGCTGATAAAGAGCTAAATAACCAAGCCATCGTAATGTCCCACGGCTGAAGTCGACACTTAACCACCGCCCGTAAACTTCCTCCCATAAAAA
>CM030185.1:12767104-12782104 GCA_017639675.1 Aplochiton taeniatus | reverse complement strand
CTCTCCCCTTTCTGCCTATGGAACCTTGGGCCAACACAATGGCCAAAGACATTCTCTACAGGCAAGCCAGGAAGAGGGGGATGAGGCTTTGTTTCCCCCCTCTCTCTCCATTCACATAGAATTCCTTCAGACTTTGTGCTCCGATCCAATAAACCAGCGCGCGCAGAAATACATCAGGCAAGCATACACACACACACACACACACACACACACACACACACACACACACACACACACACAGATATACATGTTTGTATTCACCCTTGGGCCCTGCCTTGGTCTGTGTTTCACATGCAACATTCCCCTACTCTTCCGGTGTGTGTGTGTGTGTGTGTGTGTGTGTGTGTGTGTGTGTGTGTGTGTGTGTGCAGCCCTCTCTGGTCCCAGATGGTTAGCTGTGGCCGTGTGTGCTTGCGCCCTGTTGAGTCCGTCTGACCACTGAATGATGAATCATATCCAGACCGGTTCCACCCCCTCTGGACCCAGCGCTGCTCTGCTCAGCCCCTTAAACAACAGCCCTGCCCTCTCCTCTCCTCTCCTCTCCTCTCCTCTCCTCTCCTCTCCTCTCCTCTCCTCTCCTCTCCTCTCCTCTCCTCTCCCATCTCTGCATGCTCAGAGATTACATTTCACATTTTCACAGCAGAGCTTTGCCCCTGAGAGCGAAGAAAAAAAGAGGATTTAAAAAACAAACAGTAAAGTAGTGTTGTGGTAAAGTGACAGCGTGGAGACTCTGTACAGTGCTGTCAGCGTCTCTCTCTCTCGCTCTCGCTCTCTCTCTCTCTCTCTCTCTCTCTCTCTCTCTCTCTCTCTCTCTCTCTCTCTCTCTGCATTTCGAGCCCTCACCCAGGTCCGACTGGCAACCCCCCCCCCCCCAGATAACTACGCCCCAGCGGGCTTGTTAGGAGTGGCTGAACGCTGGGCTACATGGTACGGCTTGGCCCGCGAGGCGTGGATGGGAGCACAACGCTGGCCGTGCTGAACTAACCTAGAGGGACAGGCCACAGAGTGAGACGGCAGGCCAAGCTTGCTTCTGGTTTTGTTTCTCGTCGAACGTTCGTTCTTACATGTATTTGTTTATGAATCCATGCACAAGTCATCTTCAAGGGCAAAGTCTTTTAGAAATGGAAGTTCTTGAATTGCATTATATCTGTTTGAATATATATTATCCCTTTTAGATGTCTTGAAACTTCTTGCAACAAGAATCCTGTTCCTATGTATTTAGCACCTGCTAGTAATACTATAAACATTGTGTGTTTGTGTGTGTGTGTGTGGAACCACAGTTCCTCCAGCTAAAAGACTGAGTCTCCCACCTCGTATAGTTAATAGACCACCAGGGACCAGGCGCAGCCAATCAGATCAGGGCTCTCTCTGTGGGGAGGAGAGCAACGAACACACACACACACACACACACACACACACACACACACACACACACACACACACACACACACACAGGGTGAAAAGAATGTTGAGAAAAGAAAAAGACAGGGAGGAGGGGACGCAACCAGCAGAAAGGTAACACTTCCCGTTTCCATGGCATCTTGGTTTAAGAGCACGGTACGACACACACACACACACACACACACACACACACACACACACACACACACACACACACACCCCTCAGGCGCACCCTCCCATGCCCTGGAGGAGTGGAGCAGCGCTCGGCGGAGCACGTCCAGGGGAGACGCCGCACCCCGGCGAGGCAGGGAGCAGAGCCACCTCCAGCTGGATGCCGGGTTCCAGTGGAGAGGCTCTAAAATTAGCCCCAGCGTGGGGTGCAGGAGCTGGGGGACAGGAACGCAGGAGCCAGGGGAGGGTGTGGAGGAGAGGGGAAGGTGGAGGGAGTGGTGACAACCCGCATCCACAGAGACGCCGCTCTGCACACTCACTTGGCTGTGGTAAATTAAACATCTGAGCAAACACTTCATGAATATATATATATATATATATATATATATAACTTCATGAATATATATATATATATATATAAATATATATTGTTTTTAAAGGCACACGAAACGTAGACACACAGCTACCGGCACACAGTTAATGCACACTTACAATACCACCACACACACACACACACACACACGCGCGCACGCACGCACGCACGCACGCACGCACGCACCCACGCACGCACTCACGCACACACACACACCACCTTAGGGTTCTTTCCTCATATTTGCCTACACTCACAGAAACACACATCTTGTCGCATCATTAAGTGATTTACACATTGTGAGATAATTCGGTGTATGAATGGTTCAGTGTCAACATGTGCCACTACACCCCCCAGGAGGGGGAGAACGAGGCGGGATTGGGGGAGAAAAAGAGGGAGTTTCAGGTACGAGGGGAAACATTCACAGATAACACAGAGGTGAATGAAGGCTGTTTCCGTGTGTGAGAAGGTTTTTTTCTTATGTTTGGTTCTTACCGTCTAAAATGGAATTCTTTCTCCATGGTTTTCATTTGTATGAACTTTAAAGTTATCAGCTTAACCGCAGACCTATTCAGTGGAAGGCTGTTGGTTTTGCAACCTATTTTACCGGTAATGGATTTAACAGTTCCTGGGCTGCAGCGGCCATCTTGCACCCTCCTCAGCCTCAGCCGCCCAGAGTAAAGCTGTGTTTTCATCACTGGACGGCTGGAGCGACGGCCTTAGAAACCATTAAAACATCCCACAGCGAACACTTCCTGTCGTCGTCCCCCCCCCCCCACCAGCGTGTCACTTCCTGTGTTGTTACTCTTTCCTGGAGCACATGGTAGAGGTCACAGACAGTAGCAGTCGGTCACTGCAGACTCTCCTCTCCCCTCCCCCCCTCTCGTCAGTGTTATTTTGGAGGCCTTGTCCCTGAGAGCCGTGTTCACCTCCGCGTTCCAAACACACACGACGCCCCAGACTCTGAGCCAACGCTGTGGGGACACGGATTCAGATGGAGCAGCGCCGCTTGCAGACTGTATCGACTGGTTAAGGGAAGGAGGGGGAGGGTGGGGGGGGGGGGGGGCTACAGTAATCCTCTCAGGCCTCTCTGTTTCCTTAATCTCCCGCTCCCGTGTTGTTGCTGGCGCCCAGAGCAGGGTGCGGATGGGGTCAGGGGTCAAAGTGAAGAGCCTGGGTGGACAGCGGGACAGAGCGGAGGGGTGGGGGCGGCAAAGATGAGGTTTTGTTTCCCCTCTGCACCCCCCCCCCCCCCCCCCCCCCCACACACCGGGTCTTCTGTGATAAGAGCAGGGACGTCCTTGGAAACACAAGCCTTTCTGACTCGCACAGGGTGAAAGGTCGACGGGGATACTTTAAGCAGGGTAACACCTAGCCTTCTTTTGGAGATTCCATCACTAACACACACACACACACACACACACACACTTCCTCAAGACTTAAACAAACAGACTTCCGCCAGTCTCTCTGTCTTTATATGGGGGGGCATCCAGGAGACTGATATAGAAGGCGGAGGGCTTCTCTCTCTAGCTTTCCCCTGAACTAATGTCAGCCCGCAGGGGACGGCGGAGTGCTGAGGTCCAGGGCCCCGCTGAGGTCCAGGGTCCCGCTGAGGTCCAGGGTCCCGCTGAGGTCCAGGGCCCCACTGAGGTCCAGGGCCCCGCTGAGGTCCAGGGTCCCGCTGAGGTCCAGGGTCCCGCTGAGCTCCAGGGCCCCGCTGAGGTCCAGGGCCCCGCTGAGCTCCAGGGTCCCGCTGAGGTCCAGGGCCCCGCTGAGCTCCAGGGCCCTGGGTCTTAAGAGGACGCCCAGGCTGGGCGTACCGCTCCACGGAAACGGCGCCGTCGGAAAAACATCAGGTGAATGCAGACGGACAGGAAACGGCAGAGGACGAGAGACAAAAGCAGAGAAGAAGAAAAAATAACAAGCATGGGAGAGAGAGACAGAGAAATAGAGAGACAGAGAAAGAGAGAGAGACAGAGAAAGACAGAGAAAGAGAGACAGAGAAATAGAGAGAGACAGCGAGAGAGAAGAAAACAGAGGGTTTGACTCTTCTTGGCCGGCTTCCTCCACACTCAGTCTCTCCCCCAACCCCCCCCCCCCCCCCCCCCCAACCCCCCCCCCCCTCCCTCCCCACACCCCCTCTCCCCTCGTGGAGGTGTGAGGAGTGCTCCCTCCAGTCAAATACCTGTGGGATTACGAAGGCGCTGCCTGGACCCAACCACACCAACCTGAGCGTCCAGGAAGGGGTTAAAATATCACACCACAGCCCTCACTACCCCCCCCCAAGACCCCCAAGACCACGCAGAGCAGAGCAGCAGCGCCGGAGGAGGGCCCAAAACAAATCCCCCTGGTCTTTCCGTGGGAGGAGGCCCAGGGAGATGGGGTTGCACCGACACGTCCTCTGCCCAAACAGGGAGGGACCCTGGGGGGCTGATAGGTGGCGAACACTGGCGTGTATTGTCTGGTTGCCCCCTCCCCCCCCCCCCCCCCCCCCCCGTGCCCCATCCCCTCTTCTCCCTCCCTCCCTCTCTCTCTCTCTCTCTCTCTCTCTCTCTCTCTCTCTCTCTCTCTCTCTCTCTCTCTCTCTCTCTCTCTCTCTCGCTCTCTCTCGCTCTCTCTCGCTCTCTCTTCTCCCTACGGCGCTGCACCCCGCCCGGCTGAAGATTGAGTTAACTCTGGTCGGCCGCGCTCACTCCGAGGAGCAGGAACCCGATCCTCGGCCTCTGTACCTTGGCCTGGGAGGCGAGAGGCTGAGTTACAGGGAGGAGAGAGGCTGAGGTGCAGGGAGGCTGTGAGGCAGGGAAGAGAGAGGCTGAGGCCGGGAGGAGAAAGGCTGAGGTAGGGAGGAGAGAGACTTAGGCAGGGAGGAGAGGCTGAGAGACAAGGAAGAGAAAAGCTATGAGGCAGAAAGGTGACTAATCAACACACCAGGACACCTGGAGCCTCCGCGGATTAAGCAGAGAGACAGGTTTGCCTAGTTTGGCTGTGAGCAGGACGACTGATCTGGAATCTGTTTTCACTTTAACTTTCGGTTACTATGAATGACACTTGTGCTGGTCTTGGATCAGCATCTCTAATCTTTGAAAGGGTCAGAAGAACACAAGCCCTTGTACTCTGTGCTTTTTAACATCCGGTCGCTTTTCATGGCTCATGCTATGACTCTGTGCTGTGCGGCTAGGACAGTGGTCCAGCAGGTGTGTGTGTGTGTGTGAAAAAGGCTTAGGAATTTTCACTTCCCTGTATGTAAACGTGTGTGAATGTGTGTGTGTGTGTGTGTGTGTGTGTGTGTGTGTGTGTGTTTGTGTCCCATGGCCAGGACCAGGTCTCTTTGTCTTTGTCGCGGGTGCTAACGGGCAGAGCATGGGGAGAGGGGGGGGGGCTGGGTGCCCTGTGTCATAAATCACAGCGGAGGACGGAGGGGAACAGCTCAAATTAAGATAAAACCTCCTTAATTATCACCTAAACAGGCTGGGCCTCCCCTCTCTCTCCCCGGGCTATCTGTCACCCACCGAGAAGGGCCAGTCTCCACTGCTGCTGCTGCTCTGACAGGCTGGAGCTACTGCTGTGGACACACACACACACACACACACACACACACACGCACACACACACACACACACACAGAGTGAGAGAGAGATGTATAGACGATGCCATTTGGCGTAACCCGTTTTCCCCCCGTCTCTCTCTTTCAATATTTGTATCCATCTTTCTTGCTTGGGTGTCTCCCTCGACCGGACCCAAGCAAAACGGATCACAAAGTAACAGCGCCCGCGTGCCTGCCCTGAGCACACTGGAGGATGTGGCCATCAATCACTGAACTTCTGACAAATCGCCCCTCCTCGTCCAGGGCTTGTGTCCCTCCCCTCTCCCCCTTTCTCTGTCTGCTCATTCACCACGCCAATTATAATTAGCCTAATGACTCCTCAATGGCCCTCAGTCCTCTGCCCTTTCTAAAATCCGCCTTTCTCTTCTTCTCCTCCTCTTTCTCTTCCCCCCCCCCCCCCCCCCCCCCCCCCTCTCTCTCTCTCTCTTCCCATAGGCTTCCCTGTGAGATGTATTGACAGACCATTGTGAAGCAATGCCACTGTACCAGCCAACTCACGCACACACACACACACACACACACACACACACACACACACACACACACACACACACACACACTTGGTGAAGTAGCACTGCAGATGGAGAGGATCGAAGGGCCGGGTCCAACAAGAGCTTGAGAGCAGGGCTAACGAACGTTGAAGTACTGTACAGTGTGAGTGTGTGTTTGTGTGTGTGTGTGTGCAGACGGAAGGAAAAAAATCTGAGTGCCAGCGAGAAAGAGAAGAGACGAGAGAAATAAAGACAGTGTGAGATGAAATACTTTGTGTGTGTGTGTGTGTGTGTGTGTGTGAGAGAGAGAGAGAGAGGGAGAACTGCTAGAAGACTGTCTTGGCATTCAGAGTGTCTGAATGTTCTTTTTTCCCTTCACTTCTCTAAGAAGGAGGGTATTGATTTTATATTAGGCCTGAGCTGCCATCTGGCTGCTTCTCATTCCTCTGTTTTTACAAAGCGAGCGAGCAAGTGAGTGAAGGGGAGAGAGAGAGAGAGAGAGAGAGAGAGAGAGAGAGAGAGAGAGAGAGAGAGAGAGAGATTGAAAACAAAATTCATTATGCATTGAAAAAAGTCGAGCAAGGAGAAGGGAATTCTAAGTGTGTGTGTGTGTGTGTGTTTATGTGTATTCATGAATGTAAGGGAGGAGAGAGAGACCTACAGACAGAGCCTGGATCCCTCTATACACCTACAAAGAGGAGCTCTCTGCCCTCGCTAGCTTGGCTGTCCAGTGAATTTTCAGAGGGTGGCTCATTGCCTGCCTGCCCCCCCCCCCCCCCACACACACACACACACACACACACCCTCCCCCTCTAGATCTAAGACCACACTGCCCCCCCCCCCCCCCACCACCACCACCACCCCGCCCCTCCACTGTCCCCCTACCTTTTCACAGAGATAACTCCCAGAGGAAAAAGCTTTGGAAGCGAGTCTCTATTTCTTTTCCATGCACCTAAACACCAATAACCTGCATCCCTCTATCTCTCTCACAAAGACACACACACACACACACACACGTTTCTCTTCCTCCTCCTCCCCAGCTCCAGTCCCCTAGGAAGGTGGCTAAGCAGGCCTGTAGCCCGGCTGGCCTCGTTCCCTCTCCTCAGCCATTGATCCGTGGCATCGATGTGTGATCACCTGTTCGCCAAATATTTACCATCCTGCAACGCCATCGACCGGAACGCTACGAGCGCATAGGAAATTGAGAAGGGGATTTTGCCTGTCGGGTGGGGGTGGGGGGTTGGGTTGGGGGTGGGATGTAAGGGGGGGGCTTGCTCTTGCTCTGACCTGCAATTCCCCCTGCACAGAACGCGCTGTTGGAGCCGGTGAGCCGCACTAAATAATAAAAAGACAGGCCATCCAGTCAAACGTAAGCTTACGTTAGGCTGTGACATCTCAACATTCAAACCTGCAGTAGCCGTGGAGAGACGGGCCTACCCAGGCCGCAAAGCCAGGGACTAAAGTACTGGAGCAGGACCGAAGGTGCTGGCCCTGGTGGCAGGGCTGGTGATTAATGACGGGGGACGCCGCCCCGCTAATTGTGGCCCCTGACACCGGCACACGTCGGGGCAGACAAAGGCCGGACGGGCCCGGAGCAGGGTGCCACGCTCAATCACCCTCCAGGGAGGAAGGCTCTGCTGCTGCTGGGGGGGCCGGGATCCGGGATACGGAACGGATGACAGAGGGGCGGACCTACCTGCCGGGGCTGAGCAGGGGGGAGGAACGCGGCCGGGGGTCTGGGGCGGGGGGGGGGGGGGGGGGCGGGTCGAGTGGACAAAGCTGTCCTGAAGGCGGGTAGGGCTGAGAGATGTTATGGATTGTAAACATTTTCTATTTCTACTTTAAACTGATTGACCAGGAATTGAATGAAGCATGTTTTTTTCTCCATGTCTCTGATAGGATTACACAAATAGAATTTAGACTGGACCCTACTTTGAAAATGAAATGGCACATACATATAGATATATAGATACATACACACGATACAAAACGAAAACGAATCGCAGTGAAACTGGACGTTTTGACTGTGTCCGCGCTCTAGTCTGAAACTATACCACCGAGTCACCCGGCTACAGGGCAGGCTTCACTTTCCCACAGTGCTGAATGAGACCAAGTGCCAGCCCCACCTCTAAGCCTCCACACGCACTTTTACGTGCACTAACCGCTCCCATAAGCTCACCCTCCACCGCCGCTGTGAAAAAGCTCTCTAGAAACACGTAACCCCCCCCCCCCACACACACACACGAACACACACGCACGCACGCGCACGCACCACCGACCCCTCTTGCTGCCGCTGACATGCAAATGGAGTGTGTTTCTTGCCCCTGCCTGTCAAGACGTCCTTTGTGGGAGCCGACAGATGGAAGTGGTCATGAATCCCGTTTAGTGGAGGGCTCCAGACGCAGAACCTCGCCTCCAATCCTCTTTCGTTTCGGAATCGGACGATCCGAGGCAGGCCCTTCCCCACGGCGACCGTGCCCGCCGGGAGGTGAGGCGCGTCAGGAAGCCCAACCCCCCCCCCCCCCCCATCTGTTAGCAGCAGGGAGCGTTCGGAGTTGTGGCATGTGGAACGACGACTTTTGGACTTTCAATATTGGCTATGGCAAGCCAGCCCTCCCTCCTTTTCTCTCTCTCTCTCTCTACCCCTCTCTCTCTCTCTCTCTCTCTCTCTCTCTCTCTCTCTCTCTCTCTCTCTCTCTCTCTCTCTCTCTCTCCTTTAGATTGGTAAGAATGTGTGAGCTGTCTCACAGCAATGATACCTCTGTAAATCCCCGTCAGTGCATTCTGCTTGTGTGTTCGACTAGATCTACCCCTAATTGTGTTGTGAGAAAGTACGAGTGAGTGAGTGAGTGAGTATGTGTGTGTGTGTGTGTGTGTGTGTGTGTGTGGAGGGGTTCTGCATGATTTGGGGTCTGAACATTCCTGCGCTGTACCTTGGTCCCTCTTCAGCCCCGTCCTCGTGGGTCCGAGCTATTCAACCAGTGTGCCCCCCCCCGCCCCCCCACCCCACCCCCGAGTCCATCGACCCCCCCACCCCCCCAGTCCGTCCCTCTCTGGCCCCCTCAGACCCCGGTGTGCCTCCCACAGAAAGTCTACAATGCTGTTCAAACAATAGGCCAAGGGACAAAGAGCACATTTACACAAGTGGAGCTCTTTGAAAGCAAAAAGGCACCATTTGGAAGACTTCCAACCCCCCCACCCCCCCAAAAAATAAAACCCAGAGCCCGCATTCACCCCTTTAAACACCCCTTCCTCTCAATCGCCCTGCAAAATGTGTGCATGCATGTGTGTGTGTGTGTGTGTGTGTGCGTGCCATTTCAATGATGGAGACGTGGGAGCCAAATATATACGACGCCAAGCCCCAATCACCCCCCCCCCAATCCACAAGCAACCCCAAAAGGGCCAAACCCTCTCTACACAGGACAAAGGGTCTTTGGAGCGCCAATGGATGTGAGGGCTCCAGTAGATGCCACAGTGGCTTAAAGACCATGGAGGCCTCACACACACACACACACACACACACACACACACACTTCTTTCCCCCTATCTCCCTTCTGTCTACCAGCCTCCCCTTTATCCCCGCCGTCCTCCTCCCAAACCTCCCCTCTTCTCCTCCCTCGTTCTCTCCCCCTCGCCCATCTTCTTTTTCCTTCATTCCGCCGCGGCCCACTCTCCTTTCCCTCCTGAAACACACAGATGGCTGACGGCTGGGCTGGGTCCACACGCAGCCGAAAAAGATGGAGGGAGGAAGAGAGGTAGTGGGACGGGGACAAAAAGAGAGGAGAGAGGAACACAAGACTGGCAGACGTGTAGACAAGAGAGAGGGAGATACAGAAAGAGAGAGAGAGAGAGAGAGAGAGAGAGAGAGAGAGAGGGAGATACAGAAAGAGAGAGAGAGAGAGAGAGAGAGAGAGAGGGAGATACAGAGAGAGAGAGAGAGAGAGAGACAGGGGGGGGGGGTGCAGTGACAATTGTGGGGCGGCAGGGGGGGGGCGGCTGGTTTCTCCTGTGTCAACAGTGTGGTATTTTCCCAAAGATGCATATCGGCCCGTGCACAAATAGGGAGCGGTATTTATAGGAGGGCCCGGCGAGATGGGCCTGACAGGGAGGCTTTGGCTGGGGCCCTCGGCCGCTCTCTCCAGCGGCTCCGTCGCTGGGGCCCTTCGTGGCCGCCGAAAATTGTTATTCTTTGGATGCGTGTTGGCTGGGCAACACACGGGTTCTCAGGCGACCACACAGCGCTCCCTCCCTCTCCCTCTCCCTCTCCCTCTCCCTTCCCACCCTCCCTCCCTTCCGACATGGCCGCCGCAAGGAGCAGACCCCATTCAGGAAAAAAAAAAAGCGGAGACCCATACTTCTTGACCGGAGCCAACAACTCACACCCTCCCTCCCTCCCTCCCAGGCCTCCATGCCTGTGTCAAAGTCTCTCGCAGGGCCCGGCCTCAACCATTACATTAGGGTTCTGAGAGACAGCGTGGCTGCTCGAGACCATGACAGGAGTTATGAAAAACAAACCAAAGGCATCTGCAGTGGAGGAAGAAGGCTGCTACAGAGGCGACAGCTCAAATTCCGATGAACTTCACGACACACCTGGGCAACACCTAACTCCATAGGAAAATGCAGTTTGCATTCAGTAGAACCAGATGACAAAAGGCTGGTGTGTGTGTGTGTGTCTGTGTAAGTGTGAGAGTGTGTGTACGCCGGCGGGCTACACCTGTTGCCTGAGTATGTATTGTGTGTTGCTGGCTAGCGTTCCTGCGGCTTTCGTAACAAGCAGTCGCCGTGGCTGACAATGACCCAGCGTGAGAAGCATTGTCTTAGGGTGGCAGCTCCCGCACTGCTGGCTCGCTGGGGAGGGCGTGGTAAACCAGACGGACAAGTGGCGTGAAGACACACACACACACACACACACACACACACACACACACACACACACACACACACACGGCATGAACACACACAAGACTAAAGCCCAAATCCTTGCGTCAGGTTTCAGACGACCAAAGAACAGCCCTGAGCTCTGACAGTGGGCTCCGTGAGCGGTTGACGTGCGGAGGAGTGCGCTTGTGCTGCCACGCGTCGCCGGCGGAGCCAGAAGACCAGTCCGACCAGTAGCACCTCCGACGACTGGGATGGTGACACGCACCCGGGGTGGTAGGGGACGAGTCCGGACAACCGACGAAACGGTGTTCACGCTTAATTTCACGTCACGACGTGATCGCCAGGTGGGCTCCACGGTGACAGCGTCGCCCCATGCATTTGAATCTTTGAATCCTCAGAGGGAAAAAAACACACGCGACTGCCTTGGATACCTTTATGAACGTCCTGACTTTTACTACATATTACGGCCGTGTGTTCACAAGGCCGGGACCGTTTTGTGTGTGTGTAGTGTAGAGTGTGTGTGTGTGTATGTGTAGTGTAGAGTGTGTGTGTGTGTGTGTGTGTGTGTGTGTCTCCCGGGCCAGGGCCGGGGCAATGCAGGTTGATCACTACAGCCCTGTTAGACAGCAGTGACGTCTCCACCCCAGAGCTCACTGGGGGAGCAATTGATTTCCATTAAACATCCATTGCAGATGGCCAATAAAGAGTGAGCGGGAGAGAGCCAGGGGAGAGAGACAGGAAACTAAAAGGAGGACATTGCATGCATATGGGCTAGGTTTGGACAAGGATACCGGTGTAAGACTATAAATATAAAGGGAAGGCAATATAGTAGTTACAGAGTGAAGTCAACACATTTCGCTGTTGCAGAACATCTTGATCAAATCAATATTTGTTCGTGGTCTGGGAGTGTTTTGCCTAGACTAGCTAGCTGAGCACTGGACAGAGCTGTAAGGCTATGCGACTGCATTACAGTCCTCTGCACCTAAATAGCACCGCTGAACACCATCGCCTAATGCCCAGTCTAAGGAAATCAGAGAATACATCACGCATTCTAACAGACCAATGCGCAGCCACCCTTTTCACGAGCTGGTACAAAAACATCCGTCCATAATCTCCATTCCCTCAATTTAAAACTTTTTCAAAGCTTCACGGTATTTCTGCGACGAAAGTTACAGCTAGGGCAACAACAAACCACATGCGACCTAATGCCAATTGCGATTGAATGGATAGCAACCAAAATAGTGTCTGTGTGTGGAGTCATTTTCGGGAAAGGATAATAATACAATACAAAATAATTGCGAGTGCAAAACCTGTTGCGAGAAAACGCGAAATTAAGTATTTTATTTGAATAAGTGACGTGGCCTTTCAGAAATATGCACAGTGCGCAAATAAACTTTCTCTTCGCGTAGGCCAGGTGCATTCGTGTTGCATGTCAGTAGATGTCAAGGATATATTCGTGTTTGTTTGGTATTACCTTCATATACATTTTGTGGTATTCCATTAATATTTAAAAATGTTTATCACAAATATTTGAAAATACGGAACAAATAAATTAACAGTAACAGTAAGGCTGTTTGTCAATTCGCGTTTTTGTCCGATCTTGTGTTCTTTGATAAACAGCCCGTATTACCTGTTCCACAGGCCTACGTCTCTCATGCTTGCAAGGGTTATGTCGCGTAACGTCACTAAAGTCCCTTGGAGACTGACACTCTTAATATTGGTTCCTTCGTAGCCTACTTTATTGAAGATCCTTTCAGCGTCGTTCGTCAAAGTCATCTTCTGTTATTCATTATATCATAAATATTATTTTTCAAATAATGTGACCGTTATTTATCAAAATACTGTGCCATGGGTAGCTATATTTTCATTCTGATAATACTGTAAACGCAATAGAAATAACATGGCTAAATTCACCTTTAACGTCATATTTATTGTTATTTAGTTACTCAATAAAACATATACAGATATATACAATATGCAGGAAAACAGACGACTGCACTTTACATATTATTAAAAAAAGGAAAACAAAAAACAAATCAGTTCGTAAATTGCCGTCACAGTCCTCCATCTATTGTTTCAGAAATTCAAAGTCAACAGAAGCTTTATTTAAAGATTACAAGATTGCCTAACACACAGCAAATGTTCTCTTATTTTACATGTGCAATACCAATACTCTTTTTTTCAATTCCCTTATGTAACAGTTCCTCGACCTCCCTATACGATTCCCAGTTGGCTGCATTGTATACGAGTGGTTGAGCCTATCGCGACAAAGACAAAGGGATAGTAGAGAGGGGAATTCGTTTTACTGCCCGGGCATTTCCAAGGGTCGGGGCAAATACATTTGTTTTACTACGGGGGAGGGTTTTGATGTCGTTAGGCCAGTCTCCCACTTCCCCAGAGTTCGTCCGTCACAATTGACATATTGCTCGCCCGGGACCCTGAATAGAACTGCCCCAAAAGAAATCAAGTTTCAATGGGTGTCTAAAAAGGAGGAAGGTGTTTGGGAGGTGTTTGAATATGTGACATGATATCATTATGAATTATTATTATGGATGATTTAGGGAAGCATTGCTAGATTGAGATATTGATGTCAGATGCATAAAGATTAATGTGGGAAGAAGATAAAAAATACCAAAACCAGCAGCTAAAGAAAATGGTCACCTGGATGGATGGAAAATATAAGAAAATATATTCCCACGTTACATTTACACACACACACACACACGAACACACACACACCGCCCTCTTAATCACCTTTGCCGCCACCATTTGAACTCTCCAAGGATTGGCTCAGGTTAATAATCATCAACTAGGCCCTGTTTTGGGTCTGTGGAACGGTGGCCCTGAAAAGACCAAAATTCACCAGAGATTCACTGATTTTCAGTATCGTTGGGACTTCAAAGTCTCACGGTAGTAGGGGGTGTGGGGGAGCAGAAAAGGGGGGGGGGGGGCAGACGAGGAAGGAAGGTGGGCGGGTGGAGACCGAGGCAAGAAAGTCACGTGAACAGACTCAACACTGGTATAACATGGCAGCCAGTTTAGTATTTAGGTTAAATCCATGTTTGTTTTTTGTTTTTCTCTACCCCCCCCCCCCCCCTCTTCCTCATTCTGACAGTTCTATATTTTTCTTCAAAAAACAACAAAAGAACAAAAAAGATTGATTTGAGGTTTTATCCAGATGTGGGCCTCACTGGAAGAGCCCAAGCTGAATCGTCCAGCAGTTTGTGTGTCCTGTGTTTGTGTCCCCAAATGGATTTGGGTGTGTAAGCATGAATGTGGGCTGTGTATGTTAGTGTGTGTGTGTGTGTGTGTGTGTGTGTGTGTGTGTGTGTGTGTGTGCGCGCGTGTGCGTGTGTGTGTGTGTGCGAATGTCTTTCTCTCCCTGAACAGGCGAGAGCCTTTTGCAGTCGCCTCGTCGCCGACACACTTCCGTCGTCATCCTCATCATCATCGCTGTCGTCATCGCTGTGTTCAATAGTCTCTCCCTCGTTCTCTCTCTTTTCCGGATCCTTCCCCTCCGTCCTCTCTGGCTCAGGTCAGAGCCGCCACGAAGGTCCCGAAGCGGTTGGAGATGTCGGAGTGCAGGGAACGCCAGGAGGAGACGGGCCCCCCGCGGCCCTTACTGTCCCCTAGCTCGTCTGTGCAGTGGACGGACAGGCACTGCAAGTGGCTCCCTCCGTTGGTCCCTGGTCCGGGCCCCGGGGCCCCGGCCCCAGCCTTGGTTTGAGACAACTCTGCGTCTGCAGACAAAACGAAAGGAGGAGAAAGAGAGAGAAGGAGAGAGAAGGAGAGCCCTGGTTAGACGAGGGTGTTTTCTTCGTTTCTGACTTCTAAAGGGTTTGTTTTTCTCCTTCGAGACAGCCGTTTAACGCCGCTTAACGTGACGTAAGCAAGAAAAGGTTATGTTTAAAACGGACATTCAATAAAAAAATTCAAAAACGGAACTTCATTAAACAATTCCAAAGTATGTGTGCCTCGCAGTGGAGAACATTTTTTTTTTCATTATTTTATTCCAACAGCAGTCTAAGCCGAAAGAAAACTAGAATCGATATTTTACATGTTCAATATTTTACAACTCGCAC
>CM030185.1:12702104-12764604 GCA_017639675.1 Aplochiton taeniatus | reverse complement strand
CACACACACACACACACACGGACAATGTCCCAAAACAGCCAGACGTGGCCCCCAGCCTCATCTATGCAAGGACAAGAACTGTAAACACGCAGGCAGAGCGTACACACACACACATACACACACACAGCCTGCACACATCAGTGTGTGCGCACACACCAGTCTTTCTGGTTCACACTCACACACACACACATACATTCCTGCATGCACACTGTCCTCCCCATCACTCCTCCCAGGGCAGTGCAGAGACATGAGCTCATGTGAAAACATATCACTGACATTTATGAAACCAAAAAACATGACATTACCCGTGATGTCTCTCTAAAGAAAAAAAAATAATATGAACACAGGGAATCATTTCTAAAATGTTTTTACAGTCGAAATACACTTCTATTTAAAAACATCCAAATGTCCTACTTGCAAAGAAAGCCATGTCCTTGACCACACCGCCATTGTAGCGTGGCAAATGGTATTTGTAAAGCCCTGTATATTTCGAGGTAACCACAGGTAGCTCCCAGTGCCTGTGAATCGCCTGGAAAATCCCTGCGCCACACTTAAATGTTAAGCATTACCCATGGCAGGCTGTCTTTTCCAAAGTGGAAACGGTGGTGTGAAATTCAACATCACACAGGCCCAAATCCCAAATCACTGTGACATTTTACAAGCCGCGCAATCTTCTCCCCCCCCCCCCCCCCCCCCCCCCCACAATAAAAACCTATCTTGTTAAAGCAGCTCAAGGACTCGCATTATGTCGCCGGCGTGGAATTCATATCCACAGTAATATCACAATGATAGGCTATTCATACCGCAGAATGAACGCTTAGCATCCACAAACAGTGGGGGGAACAGCCGATGAGGAGGGGGCCGGTAACAGCACACGCTACTAAGCTGAACCGCAAACACAGTTAAATATCCCTAACCACATTACAGTCACAATGGATTACCATGGCAATGAGTTGACTCAATGCAGAGTTTAACATCCACCACCTCCACAGCTCTTTCCCCCTAGTGTAATTCTCTGTGATTTAGAGACTGGTTCGCACACAGATACACACACACACACACACACACACACACACACACACACACACACACACACACACACACACACACACACACACACACACACACACACACACACACACACACATTAGGCAGAGTGGGGGGGGGGGGTTCACGTGGCGTGCGTGTTGAACCCGGCACGCCTCTACAGCTGTCAGTCTGACGTCAACGTGCGTGTGTGTGTGTGAGTCGACGGCCTGCCACGGACCCACGAGTCCGGTCATGGACCCCAAGGGCTGTAAAACTACCCAGGGAGGGAAGCGAGTTACTGGCTGACTCGAGCACAACGGGACGGGTGGTCGTTTTTGGACGCGAAAGAAAAGACAAAACATTCAGAATGCTTCCGTAACGGCTTGAATCCAAACGTGTTAACTATCATTATCACGAACGGAGAGAAAGAGGACAAAAAAAACCTAGGAATCATTGGCGAATTCAATAATTGCATTGACGAATGTGTCGATGTTTAAGAGCCTCAAGAGCGCCGTGACAAAAAAAAAAGAAAAAGTGTTTTCCGAGCAGCGACGAAGAGTGTGTGATCGCACCTTCGTGGGTGTAACTTCCCAGACTCCCAGAATCCCCTGCGCCGGCCCCCCTCGCCCTCTCTATCCCCAGCTCTACTTCCATGACGACACTTCACCTTTGACCCCTCCTCCTGCTCCTCGGGGCGCGACCCCTTCCTCACCGAACACAAACCGGCCCAATCAGCAAGCTCGGCTCCCGGACAAAAAACGCCCAGAGGCCTGCGCTCCGATGACAGTGTGTGTGACTCAGGGGTCAGATTCCTTTAGCATAACAACTACTAGAGGGCCTCGGCCAGAGTCTGGCTGGGCGTCAGCACAATGCCCGCTCACAATGAACCGGTAGAGAAAAGAACAACAATCCAACCTCAACATTGTTTCCATAAAAGAGGTCAAAAGAAAATCAAGGGTTTAAAAAATATATAAATAAAAGGGTACTAGTGCCCGTGTTGCGTCGGTAACGCGCTGAAATATTTCACAAAACTGTTCAGGGGTCTCATCCGTTTTCTGTATCCCGTGGAAACGGGGCATGGCGTTGCCACGTCAGAGGGAAAACAACCAAGAAACACAGGCCGTGCCAACGGGTTGTCAGGTTTGCAGGGGAACGGGTGTGAGTGTGCGCGTGTGTTCCTGTGTCAGCTTTTCCGTGGGTGTGCGTGTGTGTGTGCGAACGTAGGTCTACTCCCAGGTATCTCCTGGGCTGCGTGTGTGTGTGTGTGTGTGTGTGTGGGGGGGGGGGGGGGTTGGGGTATGGATGGAGTTTAGGCCTTGTAAGGGCCTCTTTGACCCCCACCCCATTGCCACGGAGTGACCTTTCCCCAGACTAGGGAGGCTTTCTGCAGGGACAGGACAGGGGTTGGGGGTGGGGGTGGGGGTGGTTAGGGGGAGAATTTCTAAGACGAGGGCACAGGGGTTATTTTGGTTTGAATTTCCTCTCTGTTCTCTGGT
Source organism: Aplochiton taeniatus (assembly GCA_017639675.1). Lineage (NCBI taxonomy): Eukaryota > Metazoa > Chordata > Actinopteri > Galaxiiformes > Galaxiidae > Aplochiton > Aplochiton taeniatus. The sequence continues at coordinate 12,762,079 of CM030185.1, read as the reverse complement.
CTGGAACAAGGGGAGAGAGAGAGAGAGAGAGAGAGAGAGAGAGAGAGAGAGAGAGAGAGAGAGAGAGAGAGAGAGAGAGAGAGAGAGAGAGAGAGAGAGAGAGAGAGAGAGAGAGAGAGAGAGAGAGAGAGAGAGAGAGAGAGAGAGAGAGAGAGAGAGAGAGAGAGAGAGAGAGAGAGAGAGAGAGAGAGAAAAAAAAAGACTTGCCCAGGCAGGCATCGTTCTCACCCCTGCTCTTAACTTAACTCACAAGTAACACAACCGTTCGTTTCCCATCTCCTAGTACACACACACACACACGCGCACACGCGCACACGCGCGCACGCGCGCACACGCACACACGCACACACGCACACACACGCACACACGCACACACACACACACACACACACACACACACACACACACACACACACACACACACTCCTTTCGGGCCCCAAGGCACGCCGATGATACTAGACACAAATCGGAAAACGGGAAGTGATTTAGGGCCTGGTGCATAAATCAGAGAGCCCATGTCCAGAGCCTGTCCTCCATGTCATCCTGGTGGGTGACACATTGATCTACTTCCCCGCTCCGCGTGCGTCTCTGTTTGCTCCCAGAACCTCACCCCGCTCCCTGTTTACCTCCACTTCAGCCCACACAGAGACCTCCACCACTCCCCCGCCCCCCAAAAACAGTGGGAACGGGGGGGGATTAGAAGCATCTGCTGACAAGGGGCCGGGGTGGGAGAGAGAAGGGGGTTTGGGGGGGTTCGGGGGGGGGGGGGGGGGGGCTCTACGGGGTATACTACTCTCACTCCTTGGCTTCGGCTCCCGGTTAGAACATGCTGTCCATTTCTGCGGAACACGGACAAAGAAAGTTTCCCTGAAATCACCCCCCCAAAAAAAACTCCAAAAGTGTGCACGTGTTGTTTTCTTCATTTTGCTTGCAAAAATATTTCGACAATATGGAAAATATGAAAAGGCTTCTGAGTTTAATGTTGTTCACATGTGCTCACTAAATCAAATAAATACATCATTTCATTATATTTGGCATGTGAGGAAAATTGTATAATTGAAAGGGCATGGCAACAAAATAACAGGCAGATTTGCCATTATTAATTAACAGATAATTAATAAGAAATTAACTGTTGAAGTTTGAAAGTACCATCAATTATAAGACTTCAATATTTTTCAAAGTGAATAAAGCATTGTATGGGAAAGAATTTTAAGCTTTTTCAAGCACTGAACTATTGCAAGACAACACAAATATTTGACAATGTGTACTGAGAAAATTTAAATATTTGACAAATACTAAAACTAAAGTTATAAATCTGATGTCCTTAATCTAATCTGAACAGATATCGATAACACACGTATTATTGAATTAAGGAGGATAAAGAAGACTCAGAGAAAACTATTTTCCTGCTTGCTCTTTCAGTAATGCAAATAACAGCCATTACCAACCCATTCGCCTTGAGAGCGAAACGTCAGATGTCCCCTGGAACAACACACACGCGCACGCGCACGCACGCACGCACGCACGCACGCACGCACGCACGCACGCACGCACGCACGCACGCACGCACGCACGCACGCACGCACACACACACACACACACACACACACACACACACACACACACACACATGGCATACTACTTTCCATCTCTTTCACTTTCTCCATCACTCCATCACTCTCTGCTTCTCTCTCCCCAGAGAAACAGCTCTACTGTCATAACTCATTTGTCAAATTCTCAATACAAATTAAAGGTGCCTGATGACTACCTGAATGGCAAATAACATAACTGCAACTGGCGGCATGGCAACACCTACACACACCTACACACCTACACACACACACACACACACACACACACACACACACACACACACAGAACTACTACAGAAAAAAAATGCGGATGATTAAAAATATAAGTACTAAAGACCACCTCTGTTCTTCCGTTTACTTTCACATCTTCTGCCGGAATTTCTCGACATCATCAAATTCCATGTCTTTTATAATTTTTTTAATACCCTGCTTGGATTCCTTGGCCAATGGACAAGACACAGGCATTAGCAAACATGACACATCCATCCAGACTGGAGGATCCAGTTGACAGTCCAACCCCAACGGTTTCCCAGACAGATTCCCCGCTTCCCCTCCTTACTCCCTCCGAGGGGAATATCCACCGCAACACGCAGGGGCTAGTTTCCATTTTATTTCAATGCTCTTAGCCTAGGAAAACAGAGCAGTGGATCAACTGCTATTCTGGAGAGTCCTAAATCCATGTGAGCCAACAGGCCTGGCACCTTGGGCCTCCCCTACTCTCCTGACGTCAGTCACAAGCTCGCTTCCTTGGTGGGCGTCCTTTGACTGTCACTGCAGCTCAACGTCCGGTTACGGCCCACCACGTCAAGCACGACAGACAGAGAGACAGACAGGCAGGCAGGCAGACAGACACGCAGGCAGGCAGACAGGCAGACAGACAGACAGACAGACAGACAGACAGACAGACAGACAGACAGGCAGACAGACAGGCAGACAGGCAGACAGACAGACAGACAGACAGACAGACAGACAGACAGACAGACAGACAGACAGACAGACAGACAGACAGACAGACAGACAGACACTAAAACACGAATACACACGTCTGTCCAACTCTAGATTCCGCAACGCCTTTGAAAGTGCCTGGAGAAAATTAAAGCTGTTTGTCCATGGTTGCAGTATTTACGGCCCGAGTAAATACTCTTAAACATTTCCGACACCGCTGGAATTAAGCGAGCGTGTTCCAGCAAAGCAAGCACCTGATTACAGGTTTGGAACTTAAGGCGTGTGACCAGGTCGACATGAATCAAACGTTATGGCGGCAGCTGACAAATCCACATTATCAGACGTCCATGCCTTCAAGACTTCACTTTACCCCCATACCTCCGCTGCACAAATATCTAATATCTCATATCTAGTGATATTCGTTATTGCAGTTTTTTCCTCTACCGTGGGAACATTTCGCAGAGGAAGAGCGGGACGACTTTGCGCTAAAATACAAAGTAAAAATATTCTTGTATTTGGATTTTAAGATTTTGTTGTAACGTTCAACCGGCAGTGCCCAGGCTCTGAACATGAACCAGTATTTAAAACAGTCGAAAACATTACCACTGGGTTAGCTGACAGACATGTACAACACACACACCTCCACCTGAAATATGTTCTGTCACTTCCAACACTGATGAATCTGTCAATAACCAAGACTTCACTTGCAGGAGGAGCTCCGGGAAGAATTGGCACTTCTGGGAACAATATTACCCGGTCTAATTGCTATGATTATGGTAATGATTATTATTACGGCAGTATGGGAGTATGCACTGGGTGTGTGTGTGAGTGTGTGTGTGTGTGTGTGTGTGTGTGTGTGTGTGTGTGTGTTGTTTGGAAAGTCAATACCAAACACCTTGTAATGACGGATCTGGAACACAGACTGCCTCGAGCTGTATGCTTCGTTCAAGCAAATGTCAATCAGATCACGCCATTTTTTCCCCCTACCCCCCCCCCCTCTCTCTCTCTCTCTCTCTCTCTCTCTCTCTCTCTCTCTCTCTCTCTCTCTCTCTCTCTCTCTCTCTCCTCTCTCTCTCTCTCTCTCTCTCTCTCTCTCTCTCTCTCTCTCTCTCTCTCTCTCTCTCTCTCTCTCTCCCTCTCTCCCTCTCTCCCTCTCCCCCCTTTAAGAAAAGGAGGAAATAGAAATTACTTGTGTGATTGGTCTGGTTTCCATCGAAGGGAAATGTCAATACAATAAATATGAATGCCCCAGCTCAGGTTGGGGAAGGCCACGGTCTCTTCGGGACGGAATGTCAATGCGCCTGTTGCCATGGATTAAATAGCCCGCTAATAAGCGTGATGAAATATGACAAGTTCCCTCTCGCTGCATATACCTGTCATGCCCGGCTCCAGCAGAACTAACCCTAAACCTTTATGAGATCTGGCTCTGGGCATCACAAATCACTGTGTTCTAAGTAACACTCAGGTTAATAAGCCTACCGGAATGTGTAATATCTGCGGCCGTTAAAATAAAATAAAATAAAAAAGATTGAACGGCACTGAAATAAATGTGTTTGGAATATGTATTGTTACCTCTGGCTGCTGGATGCCTGTTATCTAACCTGTGGATGTCTTTCAAAAACAAACCGTCAACTTCTAGAGGAAAAGTAGGGCGAATTTCTACATAAAATCCTTTTTTTTTTTTTAAACCAGTATAGATATGACTCATTCATACGGTAAAACACAATACCTTCCATAACCATAAATAAGAACTACAACTCCCTTTACTTATGGTGACTTCCTTCCACAGGCCTCAATGCCAGCTTTTTATCCGAGCAATTGGCCTCCATGCCTGGGTGACCGGGGTGACTAAGTAATGAGCCCTCAGTATGGCATCACGGGCAGGAGAGGCCAGAGTAGGGACGCCATGACTGCACCTCTGGCCCTCCACAGACCCCAGGTCAGCCGGTGCGAGCACACGTCGTATGACCCCACGCGAGCACACAGCGGCCTAGCTAGAGAGAGTCTGTGTTCTCTGGGTTTAAATGGAACACAGGCACTATAGGAGCTACGGACTGTCTGCAGAACAGTTACATTGATAGAACATCGAATAGAATAGAATAGAATAGAATAGATTGGAATAGAATAGAAAAGAAGGGAATAGAATGGAATAGAATAGAATAGAATAGAAAAAAAGGGAATAGAATAGAAAAGAAGGGAATAGAATAGAAAATAAGGGAATAGAATAGAATAGAATGGAATAGAATAGAATAGAAGGGAATAGAATAGAAGGGAATAGAATAGAATAGAAGGGAATAGAATAGAATAGAATGGAATAGAATAGAATAGAAGAGAATAGAATAGAATAGAATAGAAGGGAATAGAATAGAATAGAATGGAATAGAATAGAATAGAATGGAATTGAATAGAATAGAAGGGAATAGAATGGAATAGTATAGAATAGAATTTTATAGTGTAGAATAGAACAGTGTAGAAGGGAATTGTTCAGAATTTAATAGAATAGAATAGAACAGAATTGGAGAACACAGTGATTTAGGGGTGTTCAAAATTCAACTCAAGGATTCCTTTTGACTTTGTTTCTACTGTCTTTCAGGAGCAACGACACCAATCCAGAGCAACGACACATGCCAGGCTGTCCTGTGCCACTCCCACCCTCACCCTCACCCTCACCCTCCCCCTCCCCCTCCCCCTCCCTCCCCCTCCCCCTCCCCCTCACCCTCACCCTCCCCCTCCCCATGTCCTCACCACGTGAAGGGCCCTGCGTGCCAAATGTCACTGCAACGTTGCTCTTTGCCTGGCTCTCCTTTAAGCGCGGGCCCGAGCCATAAGCCACCTGTCTCCATAGGGCAGTTAAAGTCAACTCCCCGTAAAACACAGAGGGGAGTCTATAAAGCAGCCAATTAACACAACCATGCAGGACAGCCACCATTAACACGGGGCTCCAGCAGGCAGACCTGCTGCATGAGCTCGCTCCTCTGCCTTGGAATAGGGAGACAACACTCAGGACGGGGCGAGAGACAGGGCTAACTAACAAACCAGCACTGGTGGGGGGGGGGGTTAAAGATCTCTGTGTGTACTTATATGACCGGACGATTATGCAACTGGAAATGACGTAAATCTGTAAATTATAATCAACAATGCAGACAATGATATTAATATGTTGTCGCTTTGAAAATAAATGAATAGAAGCCTTGTGCTTTGCACTCCAAATTTAAACAGATTTTTGTGGGAATAATTTTAGCATATATTATTTGTATACTGGTAGTATTAGTCCCAATTTGTCTACATAATTATTATTCATGATAAACATAAGCAAACATTTTGCGTAATTGCCATAAATGGTGAGCTTATAATTATAATCAATAACTTGCATGTTAGTATAAATAAAGTAACAATTGTTTGGTTGCAAAATATACGGTTTTGTTACTTGGATGAGCATAACTGTTCAATATAGGATATATCATACAGATTTCTATTACATTTCTTTAAAAGAGACATTAAAGACATGCTTCTGTGGACATTTCAACTGAGGAATATAACTTTGCCCAAAACATTAAAAAAAAATGTATCATCCAATAAAATTATGGACCAAATGAAAAATACATAATAATTCGAAATATTTTAGGTAAATAAGTAAATATTAGGAATGCCGGTCTGCAAGCTCGGCCAACATTCTTTGTCAAAACACGTTAAAATAAATAAACTTCATGGAGCGCTTTGTGCACAGCCTATTGCCTACTACTAGTTGATGGTTGCATGCAGCCTAAGCATCCAATTCAATCTTAAAATCCACCAAATACACCGCCACCCTTTTTCATCTTTGGTGTCTGAAGCACTCAAATGAGAAACTGTCAAGCGCCGTGATTTGTGCTAACTAGCTATCGATCGCGCAACAGCAGCGTGCGTTGTGTGCACGGAGGGAGGGGTGGTGAGGAACACGGGGGGACGTTATGGCTACGGAGACAGTATGGGGAGAGAAGGCAAGCATCGGCAAATACATTCGAGGCAATTGAGCAAGCATTAAATTATGTAGGTATTTGGATACAAACACAGCACCTATGTATCAGTTCGTGGAGAAAAAAAATCGCTGAGAGCAGGGCAGCAGAGAGAAGCCTGTGGCCTGGATGAGTGCCTGCGCTCTGCCTCTTAAACAATGCGCCTTGACTCCAGATTCCTTGCCCTCCGCGCGCCCCCTCCCCTCACCGCTCCCGCAGTTAGACAGAACAAAGGGACACTGAATACGCGCTGGGGGCTACCTATTCACGTGAGAAAAGGCGTTTCGGTGGCTCGTCTCTGGCCGTGGCGATTAAATTATGCTTGTCTCACAGCAACCCCACCGCCTTTTGCAGGCGTGACAACCATTTCTGTCTTGGCTTTCATGAATTCTCACCATAAAGAAAAGCGGATAGCCTCCCCAAATAAGGAGATTTTTCGAACGGATGGAAATAGGCTAAAGCTATTTCAAAATACCGGCCAATAGTTCATTTAAGGAGGTCCTGTAACTAACCCATTTAAATAGGAATGGACATAAATGTTTGTGGCCCTTTTATCAACCACGCAATATTATTTGGTTTAAAACGGCCTAATTTTAAATGAATGTTATTGTTATTTGTCGTTATTGTAGATTAAATATACTAATGTTAAGCATATCATAATTACTTTAAATTGGATGCATTATTTCTAGCTTCAAATAAATAAACGCAAATCATTGTCAACAACAACTCTAAAAACCATAAGCGCACCAGGCAACACGGATTAAATGGTCTCAATATAATAAAACGATTTCTCAAACCACGCAGGTAGGACTACTGAGCGAAGCACGAAAGTAAAAGCCAGTAAACAAGAATTGTAACCAGCTAAGAAAGTATGCACAAGATAGACTGAAATTACTCAGGTTGCACAGCATATACGAAATATTAAAAAAAGCAAAATACAGGTCACACTGTGCTGTGATATAAAAAATTACGCAGGCTATTATAATGTTCTTGTAACACTTATCACAATGAAAATAGGTTATTATGAAAAAAAAAATGGACTATTAGTCTATTTTACTATGAGCTATTGTGTCCAGAAAATTATATCCTCGAATGTTGCAAAAACTATTCACTTTCTTCTAACTTGCATTATCCCCCATAACGAAAACAAACACAAGGAGAGAGAGGGGAAACCCCGCTGCGAAAACGCATATCTTTAAAAAGCTATTAATCTTCTCAGTGTAGTTGTTCACCCTGAAAACCGAGATAAAGACGCGCAGGAAGTGTTTACTTTTCTCGGGCTGTTCTTTTGAAGTTCCGCTAAAACGAAGGAATCTACAAAACACACACCATAAAAACTGCAAGGACCATACTTTCAAAAGCAAAGCATAGCCCTAAATTGCTTTATCACTATTTAATCCTCATCCTTCAACATGCTATGGCTAGCGTGTAGCCTACAAAGTTTATGAATAGCGATATACATATAACAAAGTGGAGTGGCAGTAAGGAATCTTTTTTTCCTGTTTTAGAGGGGAAATAATGAAAAAAAAATGTTTGAAAATATAACGTCAAACTCGATGTAAATGTCCCTTGCTTCGCCTGTTATAGGATAAGCTAAATTGCTTAGGAAGATTTTTTTTATTTTTTTTTTTGCGTTCCTCTGGGTAGAATGTGAACAAAAGTTCTCTATACTCACTGACATACTGACAGTTGTGCCTTCGGCGAATTATCTCAAAATCATATTTATTACTAGACATGTAACCCTATTACTAATGTAAGATAAATAGGGACATTGTTTTCCCCCTGAATTGTTATCTCACGAAAAGTTACACAAAACAAGTTAAACAATTTTTCTCATGCTTAGCAAGAGTGTGACCCATTCCACAAAAAAAAAGTGACAAAAATGTGATTCCTAAACCCTCGAAGAGCTCTTCTCTCAGAAAATAAACTAATTTAAATAAATGATAAAATGATAAATCACTTCACATTCAATTACCTTCTTTGCTGTTATTCTGACTCTTGTTTTTGTCCCAGGGTGCCATGGCCTTGTCATCCTCGGGGCCGTCCATCATGACCTTGTCGCTGGGCACGTACCAGGTGGCATGCTGCTCAGCCATCAGGGTGTCAAGGTCAATACTGCCCATGGAGCTCTTCCCCGCGTCCGGGCTGCAGCTCACCAGCTCGTTGTCCCCGGTCTGTGAGGGGCAGTCGCCTCCGCCGCCGCCTCCGCCCCCGCCGCCCCCGCCTGCGTTCTTCTTTGCGTTCTTTATCGCCAGCGGCTGGTCCTCAGAGATACTGAACTGCTGCCGCTGCAACTGGATCTGGGCCTGCAGGATCTCCAGAGGGTGGATCTCGTCCTGGCCAGAGGTGCTGGAGGGTGTGCGTACCTGCTCCATGGCCGGCGTGCCCGGGTGACCCGCTCCGTTTCCCGGCCCTGCCGCCGCGGGCCCTCCCCCCGCTCCTCCTCCGCCGCTCAGTCCGTAGCTGTCAGGTGTCGAGGTAGTGTGATTGTTGATGCCCTGCATCCCCAGGGGCTTCTGTCCGTTCATCAGGCCGTGCTCCCCCCTCTGGAGCTTGGGCGAGCCGCCCACCATGGGGCTGCGGCTGGCCTTGGCGGCCATGGCGCCGACGGCCGCGTCCGAGCTGGACGACACCTCGTCCTCGTTGCCGTAGTGATTGCTGACGTCGTCGGGAAAGTCCACGAGCGGTGAGCTGCCGTCGGACTTGGTGACGCTCTGAATGCCGCTGTCCAGAGAGGACATGAGGTCTGCCTGGTCCCCCAACATCAGGTCGCCTCCCTTTCCCCAGGACGGGGACGGGAGGGGTTTCTCGTGAGGCGTACCCCCACCCCTCTCCCCAACGCCAGCCGAGGGGGTCGGCTGGCCTGGACTCACAACAGGGTTACCGCTGTCAGAGGGAAAAAAAACAGCCGGGCTCACGTGTCCGCTGTCCCTTTTTCTCCTCCCTCTCCCTCTCCCATTCCCTGTTGTTGCTTTCCCCTCACTGCAAGGGGTAGCGTCCATGTTGTAGTTTGGGGAGAGGGCACTGGCTTCCCCCTGCACCGTCTGACTTTGACCTGCAGGCTTCACGTTGCTGTTCCCCGTGCCAGGCATCTGGCTGTTTTGGGGAGTGCCGCTCTGAAAATATTCTGGAGCCGACGCGGCGCTAGCTGTCCCGTTAGCCGCGCCGCCACTCATGTCCTGCTCCGTTTGACTGAGTTTTCTCTTGCCCTCGTTCTGGCTCTTCTTGTTGAACGTTACATTGAGGTTGGGGGCCCCCAGGCTGGCTATCATGTTCTGACACGCCGTGGAGAGGGCGGCCAGGCAGCTCTGCCCGAAAACATTGTCTTTAGTGCTGGTTTTGCTAAAGTTCCCCAGGGAGAGGGCTCCCAGCTTGCTGACGGAGGACCTCTGGCCTGGAGGGAAGTCGGACTGGGGAGGGTAGCTCCCTGGAGAGGTGTTCACCCCCTGGGGACCGCTGTGGGGGGGTCCCTGCCGGTTCGCCCCTCCGTAAGGAAACGTGGGCTGGGCTCCCATCGGGGGCGCCGGGAACTCGGCCGACCTCCGTTCCGCCGGGGCGTTGGGGTGGCCCACCCCTGCCCCCGGCGACTGCATCTGGGCCAGGTTGCCCATGGGGTTGGCGCTGAACTGGGAGTGCATGCCGGGGGAGTGCAGGGCGGGCACGTGGCCGTCTCCCGGTATCCTCATGGGCTCCTGCATTCCCATCCCGTTCATGCCAGGCCGGAACATCATGCCGCCGCCGCCGCCGCCGTTCTGCTGCTGCAGCGCCATCTCGTGAGGTCCCGCCTCCCCGCTGGCTCCGCCCATGCGCCGCGACATCATCTCCCCCGGCGGGTGCGAGCCGGGGAACCAGGCGTTCTCCGGAGCCACGTGAGGGTTCTGCCCCTCAAAGTTGGCCATCCTGCCGCCGCCGCCGCCGCCGCCGCCGCCGTTCTCCCGGTCGAAGCCGGGCTGGGGCATGCCGGGCCCGCCGTGGACCATGGGGCCCCCCGGGCCCACGTCGCCGTGGTGACCCAGCTGCTGCAGACTGGGCTGCCTCATCCTCTGCTGCTGGTTCCGAGACGCCATCTGCTTGATCATCATGGCGGCGTTCTGACGCTGCTGCTGCAGCGACTGCTGCTCGGGCCCGGCGTGCTGCAGGGGACCAGGAGGGAAGCCCTCGCTGACGGGCGGGGTGAACTCCCCGGGCAGGCCTGGGTACGACGAGGGCGACAGGTGGTTCTCCATGGCCTGGGGGTTGTGCATCCCCCCGCCCCAGCCTTCCCCGCCATGGGCGTTGGGGAATTCAAACCGGGGCCTTTTAGCCATGTTCATGTAGGGGGAGTCAAAGTGTTGCAGCCGTTGATTCGGAGGCTGCTGGGAGGGAGGAGGGGGAGCAGGCTGTTGCATATTAAACATGGGGTCCCCGTAGGGGTGGAGGCCCCTGTTCTCCAGTCTGTGAATGGGATATTCAAACTGGTTGTGTTGGCCTGGCATCATGACGCCACCGTCTAGAATGTTGGGGTTGGGGGCGCCAGGCTCGGCCTGTGAGGGTCGGGGGTGGTTCTGCCTCCCGATCAGCCCAGCCTGCTGCTGCTGCTGCTGCTGCTGCTGCTGCTGCTGCTGCATGAGAGGGTGCCTGGCGTTGACCCCCGGCTCCATTCCCACGGGCACCTTCCGGCCGTTTCCGAACCGCTCGAAGAACACCCCGTGCTGCGGGGGCGGCTGCGGCTGCTGGGGCTGGGGGGCCGGCTGCGGGTGGCCTTTGGGGATGCCCTGCATGCCAGGTGTCCGAGGCATGGCGGGGTTACCGGGGAAAGTCCCCGCCACGGGCCGTCCCGCCCCGAAATGAGGTAACTGGGAGTCGGACTCGGAGGGGGAGAAGACAGGCACGTCGAAATGTCCTGCAGGGGGCTCGCTGGGGAAGTTGTACTCTAGCCCGTCCACCGCTCCTTGGTTGGGCATCCTCCGAGGCTCCAGGCCGTGGGAGTCCGAGGAGGACGAGGAGGAGGAGGGGAGACCGTGGAAGGACGCCGCCCGGTTCGGTGACTGGTCTAAGGGGAGACAGGGAGCGGGGACAGCGTGGTTGGCTCCTGGGGGGCCGTGGTGCTGGAAGTCGGGCATGTTCCCAGACCTTTGCTGCTGCTGCTGCTGCTGCTGCTGCTGCTGCTGCTGCTGCTGGGGGAAGCCGTCTCCCGCCGGGCCTTCTCCAAGGGGGTCAAAGCCCTCCCCAAACCCCTGGCCAGGCCCCATACCGCTGTTGTTATAGCCCATCAGCCGGCCGCCATGCAGGCAGGAAGAGCCTGGGTCTGTGCCTCCGAAGTTCCCACCGAAGTGAGGGTGGTGTTGGTGGGGGTGAGCCTGGTGGCCGTGGGGGTGGCCTTGGTGAGGTTGCTGGTTGTTAAAAAATCCATGCATGGGTCCTTGCTGCTGCTGTAGCCCACTGCTCGCGTGCATTTCCGAGTGGCCGCGCGGGTGGAAGCCCCCGTACTGCTCCCCGTTCATGTTCATATTGAGCCCCAGCATCGGCGGCTCGTTCAGAGGGCCCATGCCTGGCTCCATGGCTCCCTGTGGGCCTCCTGCATGAAAGCCTGCAGGGCCTTTATAATGGGAGCTCATGTTCAGTCTTGGTTGGTTTATGTTTCTCTCTGACTGGCCAGGGTTTCGGTTATTAATCTGAGAACCAAACTGCTCCAGCCCAAACATACTCCCCTGCAATCAATCCCACATGACAGCAAGCTAGCCTGGCATCGGCTGGACTGACCGTCTCTGTTTTTCCCTGCGTCTACAGAAGAGAGTGAAAAAATATATTACAAATAATTTACTAAGATATTTAAATTAGCTTTTGAAAAAAAAAATATATATTCAGTTGGTCGACAAATGTGTGGTTATTCTCACTCACCGAATAAGTTGTGGTATTCAATTTCTTTTCAAACTCCTCCACTGTCGCAGTGGAAATAAAGGATCGGACAAACTGTGTCCAAAGACGCACGCAAATAGCCTCGTTACGTCCCGTGATTGTGCGTAAAGTAAGCCTAAATGTTAATTGCTCCCAATTAAACACAGTTATTAAACAAAAAAAAGACAGTTTAAGCTAAATCGCTTGCCAGATTTTGATGCAATATCATAATCCAAAGTTTTCTGCGCGCATTTCTTCATCGTAGACTAGTGGAAGACACCTTTGAATTTATAGTGACAGGACAAGATTCAACAAAGAATACTTTGATTCGAATTATTTTCCTCGTCTTGCTTGTATATTCCACTTTGGTGTCAAACTTCCCAGGAAGACCAGTTTCGACTGTCTGTGGAACATCCCATTACGGAGACGGAAAATCCTCTGTAAGAGTGAGCATGGTTTTGGAATTTTATATATAAAAAACTATTCTGACCAATTATTCTTTAATTTATGTTTTGATAATGCGCTCTACCTAATCGCATAGTCACAAGTCAGGTGTGAAAATAAGTCCAAGAGACGATATAAATATCCAAACTGGCAACGAGAGAAGTGAAGACCAGCTTTTACACGACCTCTATCCGGCGCGTCGGGAATACACTACCCGCACTCCACCACCTCGGAGCGGGTTGACAACATCCTTTTACCCGGTCTTGGTCAATTGCCTTGTGTTAGCGGAAAAAGGCAGTAAAGACTCCACGAATAGTTCTTATTCCCTCACTTTTTTCTCTCTCATACTATTATGCACTCTTGCTCCCGAGTCTGGTGTGGTCTATTCCAGCTGGGAGCGATTCACAGATAGCTCGCTCACTAGTCTGGCGCTCAGCGCTGTGTGAGATCAACGCGTCCAGGGAAGCAGCAACAAGTTTTGCATTTCTGCAACCACTTCCATCCATGATATGCCGGCCAATTGGAGGCTCCCGAGCTCGATGTTGAGGGAGGGACTATTTTTTAAGGTGGTTCATGGAGCGAATCGGAGAGTTGGATAAACATTAAACACTGTATCACACTATACAGTTTTAATCGAGTGCAGGATTAATAGGTGCATCAAATATTTCTTTTTAATAAAGTTGCCCGAAATCCTGAAAAGCATATTTTTAATTTAGCCTACCAATAGTTACACTAAATGCTATTTATGTTAACAAGTCCCCCAGTAGTAGATTCAATTAATAAAACGATTGCTTTTGTAAGCTATTATGTATTAACTATATAACTTATAGGCTATTACTCTATATCTAAAAATTACTACAAAGTTTATCTAAGTGGTTAAAAAGTAGAAACGTAATGTCAATTGATGATACACAACGACAATGATCACAAAGGCATTCGTTTAACAAATGCATGCGCACAGTAAACTATCCTTTTAGTTTGCTAACGCACTTTGAACAGCAAATTAACATTTCTATTCACATTAACTGGGCAATTACTCTAATTCTTTTGACCTTATGCAATTTCTCCTTACAGAATTTACAGAATTGCAAAACAAATGCAATTTAAGCAAGCTAGATCTTTTAAACTAGACATCACCCTACAATTAACTTTTGGTTCATGGACTAAACGTGTTAGGCCTACATTATATTTTAAATGTTGCTCGGCTGTCTGAAGACTGCAGCATTGGTCTTAAGGGCCTTAACACATTTCAGCGAAGGCATATGTTAATATGATTTAGAGCCTGCTGCTGAAAGATATGTTATAAGACAGAAATAGGTGTTTCCAATACTGATAACCAATATCGACAAAAAAATGGATCTATATGCTAACCCCAGTTCCAGTAGGTATTGATTGCAATAGGCCTAGCCCTACGCGTTTAGTCCATGCACCATAAAAACACAATTCCAGTTTAAGGATAGATCGCAAGTCTTTTCATCTTCCTTGGCCCACCAAAATACACGAGTCCAGTTTCAGTAGTAGCCCTATAGATCGCAAAACTTTTTAGATTCCTTGGCACACAAAAATATACAGCGTTAATTTACAAAATATGATATTCACATGTACGTAAAAATATATTATGGGTGTGCGTGCGTGTGCGTGTGTGTGTGTGTCCCAATAACTAAACTAAAGAGTGAGCGGTAATATAGTCAGTGGATAGGGCCTACTCAAATAAAGAAAATCCTCCTTAAAGGATCAATGCCTACAGAATTTTTGCCCATAGATGTTATGATAATAAATTGCAATATTTGTTTCTCTCAAATTAGCTTATCTATCCAGGTTCATTTTGCTCCTACATATTTCAAAGATCTAATCTTGCATGTTTTCATTAAGGTTTGATCGATAACGGTGAGTTTATGAATAAATAAAATAGTGTTTGAATAACTGTGCAGACTAACTTTCAGGCCACGGGTTAGACTATACAAGTATAGCACAATGTATGAATGGGGTGAATGGGATTATGATATATTTATCGTGAATGCACTAACCATAAAAAGCTCAGTACATGTGTGTCAACAAACGTCATCAAATAATTTCCCCTAAAAGGAAAATGGACTACGGTAGGCCTAGTTTGTGCAAGGCGACCTGTGGGTATTGAAGTCAATGAAAAGTGTAGGCCTACTTGTAAACAACGTGCTCCATTAGAATTACTTTGTTGCATAATCTGCCGTGTTAATGCACATTTTCTCGAACTATTCATTGCAACGTTCATAATTTGAAGTGATTCAATATATTTAAAGATCACGGTAATTGCTTAGGAATCCAAGTTTTCCATGTTCGTGTCCAAAAAAAGTGTCATGCATTTATGCATTCTTGTGTATTAATATATCCGGATTAGGATTGAAGATATGGCACATCCCATTGATTACTACACTAAATGGTCATCAGTCGATTTTCGATATTAAATAACAAGATGTGCATTGCAGCATCAAGGGAATGGCTAATGTTTGTTTTTAATGCAACCAGTCCAACATTTTAATGTTAGAGAAAAATCTGAAACTCAATTCACCCCGCTAAAATCGAGTTGAAAGTTGAAATGTAAAAAAATATATACATAGGATTTACTTCCATACTAGAACAGTACGAATTGAAAGTGAAAAACCCACCATAGATCCATACCCGACACAGTGGCTTGAAGAGATGTGGAGAATTTCGTCTCCCAAGGATTGCTACTATAGAGATGCTCGGTTACTTGGGAGAGAAAGAAGCTTCTTTCAAAACGACACAGTGCCACCTAGCGTTGTGTGTATTATAAGGCTACTATAATAGAGGATATTTTTGCGTTGCTAAAAACATTCTTTAAAAAAAAGCTCAAAATTGGGCTTTGCGTGACCACATTTTGAAAGAGGAGGAAAATACATTTGTATTGTTTTAGGCCAAATTGTGGTATCTCCTTCTTTCGTGAAAGAGAGAAACATTTGAGAATTCACTTCAGTTAATTATGTCCTGTTATATCACGCCACTCTTCCCAGAGTAAGGATTCATCTTGTGAATGGGGACCTCTATATGTTTTCACGCAGACATATAACCTTGTTGTTTTATAAATGAAAGGCTGTATATTTTATTTGGAGGTACAGAAAATACTATGCTTCTGGGTAATCACTTCTTTTCAATATAACTTACAACATATTGACTGTGTCAAACTATCAACACTGTTAGTGTATGCACAGCGTGCTTATATATCCAACATTTTGTTCTTTCTTTTATGATTTCCAGCCATTGGTTAGAGAGTTGGCCCCTACGGTGGCTCAGTTTGACCACACAGAGCATGGATGCCTTAAACAACAGTCAGCCTAGACTTATTCTTTTCTCTAAGAGACGTCCTCTCTTGTGAACGGAAACCAGCAGCTTCAGGTCCTCCAGGAAAAAAAGAGGGTCCCACCAGCCTCTCACAGTAGCTCAGAGGAGGGATCCATGTGGCTGGGTCGAGGTTCGAGACAGTGGTGGAGAGGGCCCCGGGGGTTGCAGTGAGAGACAGGGGGGTGATGGGAGCAGACAAATGGGACTGGGGTGCAGCCTGGGGGCACATGCCAAGGCAGTTCACTGGATGTTCAGACAGAAAGAGAGGAACTCAGCTGGAGGATGGAACGAGAGCTGGAGGAAGAGAAACAGCAAAGCAGCCATAGAACAAAAAAAAAAGGGGGGGGGGGTTAAAAGAGAGGGAGAGAAAAATGGGACCTTTGGAGAATAAAGCAGATATGCATGGTTTGTCCTGCGCGTGAAGCATTCATACTTTCGTTATTATAATCCAAAGTTGACAGAAGACTTTGAGCATCTTGAGAGATGTGGGGCCCACCTTGCTCTCCGTCTCACCTTGCTGCGGGTCCGGTCTCCATGTGCGGGCGGCGCCGTCATTAAAGCTGGAGAAGCTCAAACCCAGAGGAACACGGGAGACAAGGATGTTGTCTGCTTGTCTTTGGCCTCGGTCTGCACCCACGGTGATGAGAAACGGAAGGCTGGTTTGCACCTTTATTCTCAGACATGCAGGGAGGATAAATTATAGTCTGCAGACAAGGAGAGGAGAGCCGAAGGGGTTTGTTAAAGGCCTTCTGTTGACGCTCTATATGTTCTGTATGCTCTGTTGACTATATATATGTATGTGTGTGTGTGTGTGTGTGTGTGTGTGTGCATACCAATATACAGTATACATATTTAATATGAGTTCTGCAAAATATAAATGTTGTTCCCGTCTGAGTGACAAACACAGAGCAAACGGATTTTTCACAGTAAACCAAACTGAATCAATCTGTCAATCAATACGTTTTTGGATTCACGTGGATGGGATTACATCTTATTCTGTTATGGCTAATATCCATGACGACCAAAACCATCTCCTCATAAATAGAAACAGTCATGTTAAATGTAACAAACTGATGACATCTCCCCCCCCCCCCGCCGTGTGTCTCTCCAATGATGATAAATTCAGCTCCGAGCTGACAGCGGCCAGTCCGCCGGCCCTCCCAGCACTGTCACAATATCCCTCCGCTCGATTGTGATTTAGGGATCAATTTGTCTCAATATTTTGCCTCAATAAGACAAGATAGTAGCAGTTGAGTGTCTCCGCTCTCCCTGTTAATTCATGGCGTGTTAACACTGCTTCTCCTCACGCAGACATATAGTACTGTCAGGGGGGTGGGGGGGGGGGGGCCTTAAGAGACGGTCCCTTCCCCTTTGTGGGGCCAGGGTAGCAGCAGCATCCTGTGGGGCTGGGAGCTGTGCAGCAGAGCCTCAGCGTCGGGGCTGTCACTCTGACGGGCCATCCCAGCACCGTGGGTCAGGGAGGTTAAGCAGCATCTGTCATCCAGTGAAACGCCATTGTGTCGGGGGGGACGGGGAGAGAGAGAGAGAGAGAACGACCCCCCCCCCCACCCCCACCCCCACCCCATTCTCCACCCTCTGCCGGCCGAACGCATCCCCCCTTAACCGTCTTTCCTCTCTCTCTCATTCTGCCCCCTCCCCCCCCCCCCCACCCCCCTCAGAACAACAGGAAAGAGAAAGGGGGAAGATCTCCCCGGGCTTGTCGCAGAGCCTGGCCCGATGAGGAAACACTCTGACATCGTTGCCATCGAACAGGGGGCCAAAAATAACTCTCCACCCCTCTCGAAGACCTGTGGCCCCTGGACAAATCTGGCCCCTGGGGGGCCACATGAACAGGGCATGCAGCCGGGGACTGAGCCGGCGGTTGAAGGCTTACCCCACAGCGGAATCGCCGTCCCCACAAAAAAAGACTCTTTCACTGCAGAGTCTAGTGGCGTGCATGGCTATACTCCGCACAATGTGATGCAACCAGCAGTAAATACAGGGTCTGGCCTTCTGACTTTTATATGAAGCAAGATACAGCTCGACCTAGTTAGCTGGCCTAATAAGACCTAACTGTTGGAGAGAAATATGGAGCTCCTCGCCACTTCTTGTTTTCGGAACGTTTCATATATCTCGGAACCATAACAGAATGCTTGTTTGTATATTCTGCTTTGCTACCTTTTTCTGAAAAGGATTAATTACTTATATTCCTCCCTACTTGGTCGTATCCAACTGGGTAGGGGCCAATGACATGTCCCTTTGTTTTTTTCTGACATGCAGAATGAAGCGCACATACGTGTGTGTGTGTGTGTGTTTGAGATCCCTTCGAACAGGCTGTGTGTGGGCGACTGTGCCCATCTCCCCTTTTAGAAACTGCATTATTCGCCTGCTCTGGTGCAGATATGACTGGGTTTCCGTACACCGGGCACATGTGACCGTTCCCCACAAACAGGAATAAAACAGCGGATATCTCAGCCGGCAGTCTGGCTGCTCTTCCTGCTCCCTCCCGACGCCGATTCCGTTGTTATTGCGTGACACCGCTGACCTCCAGGAGACCAGGATGTTCGGGGCAAGGCAGGCAGTCAACCGTCGGCAACACACTTCTCTGAATTTCAAGAAGAAGAATACTGTTTATCTTATCGGGTTGGACCTTTTTTTTTTTTTTTTTTTTGCCGGTAGGATTTCCTCTCCAACAATTTAGTCATCGCTCTCCAGTAAATCAACTTCGTTCCAACGAAATGTCCTAAAAATGAAACTCACCATGGCAACGCAGTAGTGGTGGCCATCTTGGTATATTTTCCAATGACAGAAACCTAAGTTATGTGTCTGCCGAGTCCTAGCTACTAGTGAAGGAGCAGCCCGCGTTTGCAGACAGCTTTGTTGCTGGAGGAATGGGACAGAAGCTTATGGAAAACTCCATATTTTGATGAATGTGGTGTGGTGATGTATTGTGACATCCAAAAGCCTACAGCAGCCACTGGGAAGTCAACAGACGTCTGCTTGTGTGTGTGTGTGTGTGAGATGCCCTCTTCTAGGCCTGCCCATCAGTAGATCTAATAGTATGAGCAATGGTTGGAGATGGCCAGATCCCCATGGAAAGCTAATAATCAGGCTTTCGTACACCTCTCAAACATAAACCATACCTTAATAAACATACAAATAACTTATGCCAGAGAAAAAAATGACAGAAAACAATACTTGAAACTGGACATGTGAAATTTTATTCGATTTTTAGATACATTGTGTAGACTTTTTTTTTTTAAAGCACATAAAAAAGGGCTATATGGAAAGAAAAGGCACAACATATTACACGTTCCCTGCCATGTCCCCGGCATTTCGACAGATGATCAGACATATTTAAAAAGCATTCGTTATCGCTTTGACACTTAAACTGCAGATTACATCAACCATGATCACACAAACGTGTTTTCTTTTTTTCTTTTTTATTCTTTGAGAACTGAAGAGGACTCCTACTGCACCCTTGCCCTCTCATCCTTTCCTCTGCAAGTCGTAAACAACTATGGCCTGATCTAACGATTGCTTTGCAGTCCTCTTCTGTCTGACAATTTGAGTCTAAATACTATATAATAGATTCAGAAAATGTCCCACTTCATTCCTATTACCCCAAAAAGTTTTAATGAAATTTGGGAGCTTTAGTTGTCAATCGCTCATGCACCTCATGTGCTGAGGAGTCTTTATTGCCATATTGCCCCAGGAACGTATGCCTGAGATGTGTGTGTGTGTGTGTGACAGTGCTGAAGGCTTGTAAACGTTCACAGAAATCCATTCACACTCTTTGGGTGAACAATCAACCCATGACTATGAACCTGAACTCCTATCCTCACCCCGTAGTAAGGCTTATAAAATATGAACATTTCAATTATCTTCACTCATAAAAAGATATTACATCCATTGATTACATAGCATGGCTGTTTTTTTTTTGTTTTTTTTTTAAAAGGCTGAAGTTATGTGGCAATCTGAGAAAACACGCACACGAATTCTCTCT
This sequence comes from Aplochiton taeniatus, assembly GCA_017639675.1. Taxonomy (NCBI): domain Eukaryota; kingdom Metazoa; phylum Chordata; class Actinopteri; order Galaxiiformes; family Galaxiidae; genus Aplochiton; species Aplochiton taeniatus. Next base: position 12,741,881 of record CM030185.1, on the reverse strand, counting down.
CGGAGAGAACAGCTAAAGCATCGAAGAGTTTGAAGGGGGACAGACGTTTCCATTGCTAGTGGGGACAGACGGGGGGGACAGACGTTTCCATTGCTAGTGTCATAAAAAGGCCTCCTGAAATCAACCAACCTGTGTGGTGTAGTGCGAAAATGATGGAATACATGGCTAGCAACCCATGGCCGACGTTAAAATAATAAGGAGGGAGATCAACTCGAGCTAATCTTAAACTGACCCAACAATGTCAATGTGACCAAACATAGGAGCTCCTGAGTTTTACTGTCACAAGCAAAAGCCAATTAGCCAGTGCTTACAGACAGGGGAGGTAGCTAGCTGGAGTATAGCGGTTTAGCATGCTAGCAATGGCTATTAAAGGGGGTATGGTAGTTTGAGCAGCCCAGCTAGCAGTAGCTGGTGCAATAGTACAGTTTTGTAGGCAGAAGCTAGTTTCAGGTAGCTTTTTGTATATTAATCTTGGCTCGCATAAACTAGGTTGAATTAGCTATAGCAGTAGCTGGCTAGAACTAGATAGAAACCCACTTACTAAGGCGGAAGCTAGGGGGTTTTGGTAGCTAGTGTGGTAGGCGGGTATTGCTACAGCGCACGGTGGTCAAGAAAGGTAATACACTGTGTTGTGCTGACTGGGAGGGGGAGCTTGCTATGGCTGTTATGTAAACAGACCCAGCCAGGATCCCACACACAGGCAGGGCTGCCTAAAGACCCTTTTGGTAAGGCAGACAAAAAACAGTCGACCTGCAAGTGCTCCGCTCGGCAACTGACAGGGAACCACCGCCCCCCCAGCCCCTCCCCCCCCCCCCCAACCACAGTAAGGCAGGCACTGGTGGGGGTGGACCTGGGATGGGTGAGGAGGTGGGGCGAGCGGAGCAAAGCCTGACAGGACTGGCGGAGTAGGTGCAGCTAACACCATCTGTGACTGTTTTTCAGTGCGGTTTCTCTCTGGGGACATTCGTTCGGGAGGAGCGCTGTGTTTGTGTTGAGGAGAGGGAGTGTATGGGGGGGGGGGCTCTAAACACTCCCAAGGCAGAAATCCTGCATGGATCTGCCCAGCACAGGATTCTAAGAAAGCCCTCGCCGCAAAGGCATCCACACCTGTGCACGTGTGAGTGAGCGTGCCTGTTGGAGAAACCACTTTATGCGTGTTTGAGCTTCTGGTTTGAAGTGAGCGAGCGAGGGAGGGAGGGAGTCCTCGGGTTAATTTGCATCGGTAGCAGGTGATAGAGAACCTGTAAGGACAGGACTACCGGAGTGTTAACCACACTCCGCCAGGACAGAGGGGAACAGAGATCCCTCTGTGTGTGGGCCCCAGAAACGGACGCCATTTTGTGCCGAGAGTGTTAGTGATCTCTTCAGTGGAAGTGGGGGCTGCAACAGGAGAGGGACATGATGAGAAACAGACAGACGAGCTACCTCGCGGCAGCCAGGGGAAGGCTAGCCCCTGGAGACGTGCTGGTACCGCTAAAACACAGAAGGGAGCACAACGGAAGGGCCGAGGAGGAGGAGGAGGACGTCTGGGGAGGAACGATCTGGGGACGACAACATCTATACCCTGATACACGGGAAAAGGGGGAACAAGAAAAAGCAGACGGCAGGAGGAGGACAATGTCCCTCTCTGTAAGGGGGAAAAAAGTCTTGGGTCAAACCTGCCGTCACAGAACCAGTCACATGATTGAGTCGATTATATCCTAACGTGGTGCTATCACCGTGCGCGGCTGCTCACCGGAACTATCTATCTAGACAGAGAGGGATGAGGGGGGGGTGGGGGGGGCTGTCAATAACCCGGGGCGGTGATAGCGAGGCCGTCCGGGAGCCCCTGGAGATCATAAACTAACCCCCCAGTCTTTATCGGCTGGGATCCTGTAACTTTCTACGAATCAATGTCTCGGAGGAGGTCTATGATTGGGTGGCGGCGCTCGCCGAGATCCGCTCTATTAGTCGATAGTTGCAGAGGGCCCTCCCCCGCTTGTCCAATCAAGTTGCGGGAAGCGGCAAGGGAGAAGGTGGCGCCCAGGGAGGACCCTCGCCACTCTTCACCGTCACCATCGTCATTGCTGCTGCTGCTGCTGCTGCTGCTGCTGCTGCTGTTATTGTTGTTGTTGTTGTCGTTGTTGTTGTTGTTGTCGATCACCGTCGTCGGGTTCAAATCCTGGGTTCTTCTCATTCCTCGTTGGCAGCACTGGTTCCTCGCACTTGGCCCTGCTTGCGAAGCTGTTAGGGAGGGAGGGAGGGAGGGAAGCAGGGAGGGGAGGACAAACTCACTCATTAGGCTCGCGGAAAACAAAACAAGTGAGGGCAGGCCGGTGGAAAGCATGCGTCAACAAGTGGAACTCTGCAGGAGGAAGGAACCTGAGTCGACTTGAAGAAGCCTGGCCGCGCTGCTGCGTTGGCCCAGCCTACATGGGGGAAATCTCCCCTTTCGCAATCAAATCGGTCTGCAAAAACCTTTAGAGGGATAATGTAGCGGAATTGGCTCTCACGGGTCTTTTATTTGTCTTGTGGGGAGATAAAAGCAGGGGTTGTCAAGGTGCGGGGCCACCCCCCCCCCCCACGGTTGAAGCCTTCGGGTAGTCAGTCAGCGTCTGAATCTGATAGCGGGACGTCTTAATGGAGGCTTGGTGGAGTCCGTGGTGGCTCTAAACAGACTAGACACGTCGGATTAAACGGCAGAGGGGATCCATCCCTTCCATTTGCCCATCCATCCTTCCCTTCTTCCCTCTCTTTTCTCAATCATAGGCAGAAAGGCACAGGCTCCTTTTCAACTGCAGAATTCCATTTGTATGTTAATGAGGCTGAGGAGGCCATCTTGAACCCCCCCCCCCCCCCACCCCCTACCGTTCCACCAGTGTTAGCACACATACACAAGTAGACAGAGAAGCCTGGTTAGTGTGCCATCCTCCACACGACGCCCATGCTCCAATCCTCCCCAGTGAGCGGTCCTCGTCACCAGACACTAGACTCGTTCTCACGGGAACCACCTCACACACTCCACACACCAGGGGCCTCAGGATACACTCCACACACCAGGGGCCTCAGGATACACTCTACACACCAGGGGCCTCAGGATACACTCTACACACCAGGGGCCTCAGGATACACTCTACACACCAGGGGCCTCAGGATACACTCTACACACCAGGGGCCTCAGGATACACTCTACACACCAGGGGCCTCAGGATACACTCTACACACCAGGGGCCTCAGGATACACTCTACACACCAGGGGCCTCAGGATACACTCTACACACCAGGGGCCTCAGGATACACTCTACACACCAGGGGCCTCACGATACACTCTACACACCAGGGGCCTCAGGATACACTCTACACACCAGGGGCCTCAGGATACACTCTACACACCAGGGGCCTCAGGATACACTCTACACACCAGGGGCCTCACGATACACTCTACACACCAGGGGCCTCACGATACACTCTACACACCAGGGGCCTCACGATACACTCTACACACCAGGGGCCTCACGATACACTCTACACACCAGGGGCCTCACGATACACTCTACACACCAGGGGCCTCAGGATACACTCTACACACCAGGGGCCTCACGATACACTCTACACACCAGGGGCCTCACGATACACTCTACACACCAGGGGCCTCACGATACACTCTACACACCAGGGGCCTCAGGATACACTCTACACACCAGGGGCCTCACGATACACTCTACACACCAGGGGCCTCACGATACACTCTACACACCAGGGGCCTCACGATACACTCTACACACCAGGGGCCTCACGATACACTCTACACACCAGGGGCAGCACGATACACTCTACACACCAGGGGCCTCACGATACACTCTACACACAAGGGGCCTCACAGGAACCATCCATACACTCCACACACCAGGGGCCTCACAGGAACCACCCTACACACCAGGGGCCTCACAGGAACCATCCATACACTCCACACACCAGGGGCCTCACAGGAACCACCCTACACACCAGGGGCCTCACAATACACTCCACATACCAGGGGCCTCACAGGAACCATCCATACACTACACACCAGGTGCCTCTGCTAAACTGCTGACACAGTGGTCAATGGAAGCTTTATACTTTTAGACAAGTAGTCTGAGACAGAGCTGAACTATTAACAGGGAAGTTTCTATTTTATTCTAGAACCTTCTAGCCATTCAGGAATCCGTATCCTTTCTCTGAACGTGGAGCTCCTTAGTATGTTGTCTGTCATGGGACCCCCTTACCACCCCACCCCCCTCGTCAACCACACCAACCCCTTCCCAACGGCGGCGGCTCCCCCTCCGGCCCCGGCCTTTCCGAGGTAAATGGGAAACACATTGCAGGGCCGGGCGAGATGTGAAGAGGAAGAGCGCCAGACTGGAGTCCGCTCTGGCCGGTTCAGCCCAGATTCCTGCCGTTTCTGTGTCCATGTACGGCTAAAAGCTCCCTGATTAATATTTAGAGAGGGGCCAAGAGGAGAGGGAGCCGATGCTGCCAGAGTGAAGTCAGGGTTCTGTCTGAGAGAGTCTCCTCCTCCTCCTCCTCCCCTCCCTCCCTCCCTAACAGGTGAAGGGGCTTTGGCGGTCACTGGAACTCTTTGGACGTCTCCAACTAGCTGCCATCACTTACATTTTCAAAACGGTTCTGAGAACAGTCTGCACAGATGTCTGGACTCACACAGGGAGATTGAGTATGCAGTCTCTCTCTCTCTCTCTCTCTCACACACACACACACACACACACACACACACACACACACACACACACACACACACACACACACACACACACACACACACACACACACAGAGTCAGAGTTTTTTGCAATGTCCGCAGAAATCCTTAACAACCTGGCAAATGCTTCATATTTCTCAGAGATCTGGGGTTATTGATTAACTAATTCAAGCTAAGAGTTATGGTGGTCCACATGACACACACACACACACACACACACACACACACACACGCCATAAAAACCCTGATGTCCCCTTCCTAACACCAGCGTGTGAGGGCGCAGCAGAGCAGCCATGCAGCCAGAGACAGTGCCCACAGAGAGCGGGGGGGACTCGACAAGGTGGCCCCCCCTCATCTCTTCCACTTACACAGCTTCCCCCTGAGACGGGCAGCCGGCCCAGCTAGTCGTCGGACGCCTTGGTGCCCCGCACTGAGCCATTCCTACGCATCTAGAGGGACAAGAGCAGGGGAGCCTGTGAACGGAGAGTTAGGGCAGGGGTGTGTGTGTGTGGTGCAGGGGCTGCAAAGGTTCCCACTAAAAAGTGATAGAATGTATTAGTTTAATTTGTTTTCTACCCAATGGGGAGATGATACTCAATAACAAAGTGATAGAATGTATCAGTTGAATTTGTTTAATACACAATAGGGAGACAATATGAAATCACAGAGACTTTTACAAAATAACAGCTCAAGTGGGAACCCTGAGCATTACTGAACCACGGGTGGGTTGGCTTACAAGTCAAACCCCTGACCGCGAGATCAAAGGGAGCCCCGCATGTGTTCCCAATCCTGCACTCAGGGTCACTAAACCAAACTCACCCGTAGTATCATAGTAGAAGTGGTGGAACCTTCTAGAACACAAGCACTGACCAGCCTGTGTTCTTTGAAGCCAGAATTGTTAGTACCCACGGGGTAGTGAAGATGGAATATGGATGAGTATAGTGAAGCTACATGGAATAATGATTATCTTTTCAAAGTAATGTCGGTAAAGAAAAATAAACAGGGAAATTGAATTTCATCCTCAATGATTCTCAATATGATTTGATTAAGTATAGAAAGTATGGAAAAAAAAAAATCATACTCATTTGTTTCAAACGTGTTAATGGGCCAGTTTCCTGGACAAAGATTAAGCCTAGTCCTAGACCAAATCTAACTGTCAATGGAGATTCTTCATACATAGGACTACTTAGACTATGTCCGGGTAACCAGCCCAATATGTGTTAATAATAATGAGATACAGAATGGAAGTCAAAGCCTGATTTTGTTGACAAGTCAATACAACAAAGCCAACTGAAGGATGACAAGGCTGGAGTTTTGTTGGTTTTGCTGCAAGGCTTCACCCGGATCAAAAGGACATCAGGATGTTCAGGTGACCAAACCAAACAGGGCCGAAACCCAAAGGGCTCTACATACGCCCCAATGCTGCGTCTGTTGGAACCAAAGCTACCCTGTGACAGTTTGAAGTAGTCGCTAACCCCGCCAACCTAACCCCTCCCCCCCGCCACCCCTCCCCTGTGGCATCAGTGGAGCTTCCTCCTCCTCTTATGTCTAAGTTCCTCCTCCTACGTACCGCCTCCAGCTCCTTCTGCGTCTCCGCCTCCATGCGTCGGATGTCCTCCATGTTGAGCTCCACCCAGCTGTCGATCCAGCAGAAGAGCTGGCGGTGGAAGTTGGTGAAGATCCTCTTCTCTTGCTGGGGGGGGGGGGGGGCAGAAGAAAGGGCGCAAAGCAAAAGGGTCATGAAGAGAGGGAGTAGCGACAAGCTACGCAAAAAAAAAAACAACAGTCGATAATCAACGATTTACGGGTATGCTGTAATATCACTATTATTACTACTATGATTGATCGAATAAATTGTTTTGGCTGAAGACTCTTTAGAGTAGTTCTAGGCCCCTAGGCTGGAGAAGAGTGGGTTCTTCCCCTCACCTTGTGGATGAAGTTCTCCACCTTGGTCTGCAGGCCCCACCACTTGAACTGGACGGTGACCAGCTTGTAGGCACACATCCGGGGGCAGTCAGTCTTGGTGACCAGTTCCTTCTGTGAGAGAGTGGGGTGGGGGGGAAATGCACACACCAATCACCGCACAGCAAAGCGACAAGGAGCTGAATCCATTATCCAAGACACGACCAAAAAACGAAATAGTACAAATCTACGAACAAAAACCAAAGTTTTGTTCCAACTCGCAAAGTGAGAACGCTTCAGAGTAGCGCGGAGGGTAACCGGTGGGCTAATCTGGGCCGCATTCAAAGCTGAAGAAAGATATGAATACATAATGCTGCGGGTGTGGGGAGCGCTGCTGAAATAATTATCAATATGACGATGTGCTGCAGATAGATTAAGGTCTTCTAATCTGTGTGACGCTTTCAAAACCATCTACCGCTTGTACTCTCGCCTGTCTGCGAAGAGTGAGGGGGTACGGGAGGAGAGATAGAGAGAGAGAGAGAGAGAGAGAGAGGGGGGGGGGGCACAGACCAAAGTGGATAAACTCCAGATGAAGGGGGCTCTTTCTCTGGCACCCTCCCCGACAGCAACCCCGCTCCCCACAGGCATGCCTTTGTGGCCGCGGCAGGCAGATAAAAGGGGCCGCTCCACGCAGCGATAACGGTGTCACGGCTCCAACGCCCGCTACATTATTAACACCGAGGACCTGCCTCGCCTCGCGCCCCACACACACACACACACACACACACACACACACACACACACACACACACACACACAACCTGATTAATTAATCACTTCACTCTCGGTGCACCGAGACGAAAATGCCGGAGACCTGCCTCCATCGCCACAACACCCCGGCTACGTTTGATCGCAGCGCAAGAGAGAAAGCTGAGAAAGCGCACGCGCACGTCTAGGGGAGGCAGGGAGGGTACATGAGAAACGTTTCTAAATTTGTGGGTGGGTTTATGGAAAGAGAAGAGGGAGGGAGAAAAAAAATAAAAAAAGTTGTCATCGCCAAAAAGAAGAACTTCACATAAAACGGATCCCACATCAAAACACTTAGGGTGACATTTTCTTCCCAGCCTCTCTCTTTGCCCTCCTCAAAAGGCACAGGAGTCCCCCCCCCCCCCCACACCCAACACAAAGTGTGCCGATATGGAGGCATGTGTGCATGCAGAGATAGACAAGAGGTTTATTGCAGCGAGAAGCCGGCAGAAATTGTGTCTCTGTTGTCACTTAAATACATTTTTTCTTCTTCCATCTTTTGGGCGGGGAAAAGAGAGAGAGAGAGAGAGAGAGAGAGAGAGGAAAAAAGACGAGCCTGTGTCCGTGGTGGGTGGGAAAAGTGATCTAATTAAAAGAGCAGCGGAAAAGTTGCCCTGCTTTATTCAGACTTTATAAAGCCTTTTTTTTTGTGTGGTGGGGTGGGGCTTTTTTTTCCTGCGTCTCACAGCTTGAAGCAAAGTAAGGAGAAACTTTCCTGGGGTGCAATCCAAGGGTCTGGGAGTGCTTTCTATCATTACAGAGTGAAGATATGAAGATGATGATGATGATGATGGAGGAGGAGGAGGATCCAGGCCAGAATATAAGCCCATGGGGGAGGGGGCTTGAAAGGGGGAGGAGGTGTTAAGAGGGGGCGAAACATTCTCAGTTGCTCAAAAAAGAAAAAATCCCATTTCGACAGGTTGCCACACACGTTACGTAGGTGTGTGAACTCTCACACACACGGCCAGACGCACCGGCGCAGAGAGGATGCAACCCATTTCTGACGGAGGTGACAGCGCGCGCGGATAGGCCCTAATCTGACCTGATCACTTGCGATTTCTATTACGGCCAATTAGAGCCTGGGGAGAGGCCATTTGTCTTCATCAAACTGGAGCCTACAGGGCTGACACTCACCTCTCCTCCTCCTCCTCCTCCTCCTCCTCCTCCTCACTTCAGTCTGATTACTCTTTATTAAACCCCCTGCAGCCATAGACTACACCGCCAGAACGGTCAGGACCCCCCCCATCCCAAAGGCCTCCCTCCAACTCTACACTCTCCCCCTCCCCAAAGGCCTCCGTCCTACCTGTACCCCCCCCCCCTCTCGGTGGCGGTACCTTCCAATTGGGCCCCAGAGGTCCTCGGCCCGTCTTGGCGGACTTGAAGATGGCCGGGTCCTCGTCAGCCTTGTAGTCCTGGAGAAAAAAGGACCACACACACACACACACACACACACACGTTTAAAATAAACAGCGAAACCAACAGTAGGCCATGGTTATCACTCCGACGGGTTCTGTGAGTTAGAGCCCTCCTAACAAGACTGTAGAGCCGCAGACCAGTAGGTAAGGGCTCTCTGTAGGCACAGGCCCTAATTAGACTGGGCTGGACCGGACTGGACTGGCACCACCGTCCTCAGGGGACCAAATACTGGCTACAGGACAGGGCTCTCTCTGTAGGCACAGGCCCTGACTGGACTGGACCAGATCGGACTGGCTCTACCGTCCTCAGGGGGTCTGGAACAGGCATTGTGTGTGTATGTGTGTGTGTTTTGGGTGAGGGCGTCCTTAAGCCATGGCTGCCCACACGTAGATCCCCCAGAATATAAGACCCTCTCCTAGCCATTTTCCCCCCATCGTCCCACCCTCCCGGACCCCGGGACCTCCAGGCCCAACAGTCTGGCGGTGTGTGTGTGTGTGTGTGTGGGGGGGGGGGGGGGGGGTACGGCCTGGTTCGGATGAGGCGGTTAGGCTGGGCTTTGTCGATGGCACCAGCGCAGAGCTGGACTGGCAGAGGGGCACTGTGGGGGCTTACGGAATAGTATGGGTCCCATTAGCCATTACATGCTCAATGGAAGTTTTTTAACGCGCGCGCACGCGCACACACACACACACACACACACACACACACACACACGAAGAGTACAGCTGCACCAACCGATATCACAATACACCCATGTTGCCAATCGAGAGGAGGTCGCTACCAGGCAAACTAACTAAACAACCTATATGGCACGCACACAAACACACACACACACACACACACACACACACACGATTCATTTAGAAGAGCACAGGCAGGGGTGCGAAGTTGACTAAATAAAAATAATAGAAGAAAAAAACGCGTTTGGAATTACCCCTGGCTTGAGGGCCCAGCCATTTTAAATAAATCATGATGCGCCTGCAGCTAAGAGCTGCTTTTCAGGGCTAGCAGTCAACAGGAGAGGAGCCAACCAAACAGAGAGCCGTGGAGAGAACACACACACACACACACACACACACACACACACACCTAATTTGGCTGTTTTAATGCTGAGAGCTCCATCACTCTAACAATACACGGTGCCGCACTAATGAGGTCTGTGAATCGATGGGCCACGGCTGAGGAAGAGGAGCTGGCTACTCCTTGGTAAAGGAGGAGGAGGAGGAGGAGGAGGAGCTGGCTACTCCTAGGTACAGGAGACTGTCTGTGTGTTAGCATGAGAGACAGACAGTGAGAGTGTGAGTGAGAGAGAGAGAGCAAAGGTGTTGAAAAAGAGAGCGCAAGAGAAACAAAGGGTGAGCAAGGAAAGTGTGTATGTAAGTGTGTGTGTTTGAGAGAGAGAGAGAGAGAGAGAGAGAGAGAGAGGATCTGTCTGGCAGGAGGAGGGATGGAGGAGGCTGGGTGCATGCTCTCAGCCTTAATTACAGCCCCAGACTGATACATGGTGGCGGTGCGGCCCAGGACCCGCAGGCTAGCCTGGGGCGCCGGGCTGATAGGGCCCTCAGACACACACACACACACACGGCGAGCCAGGTAAACACAGATACCTTGTTAACCACCCACTGCCAACAGACCTACACACACGAAACAGGAAAATAACACACATAAAACACACACACACACACACACACACACACACACACACACACACACACACACACACACACACACACACACACACACACACACACACACACACACACACACGGCTATTGCAGAAACATAAAATAAATGCACGCACTCAAACACACCACTTACCAACACGCACAAAGTGAAATGAGGCAATGCGATGCCAAATGATGGCAATAATATGCAACCATTACGAATACCAACGACCAGCTAATTGGTACAAAACAGAGGGCTGATATTTGCAACAGTTAGGATACTAACTAAAACAAATAGAGGAATTCTATTTTTAAAAACCAAACACTTTGAATGGCGGTCTTTCATGAGCTCCAGAGCAGGGAGTTGACAAAGAAACCCTGGCATAAGTAACTAGACTACTTCCTATGGGACTGCAGGAGTGCTCCCAGCTTAGCCTTACAGGACGGTGGATTTTATTGTGAATTTTGATCAAAATATGAAAGAAAAAAGTAATATATAGAAACAGTTGCCCTTTTCTTTCAAAGCAGGACCCTTGCACTGACCACGTCTTCCCACAAGGTGGTGCCAAATAAAGCCGTAACCGCGTTAGCGAGGGGTGTGTGTGTGTGTGTGTGTGTGTGTGTTACTTACACTGGGGGCCACTTGCTCCCTGTCGGCGATGTCGATGGGAACGACCTCCACTGTCTTCCACGTGGCCGTCCCCAGCTGATGTACCTGCCAATCACAAGCAGACGTCAGTGCCCAACAACAACAACAACAACAACAACAACGTGGATCGATGCTCTCACCCTCAGCCAAAGCCCTTCAGGAAGGAACCAGTCTCATTGGAAGCCGAAGGGTTTCAAATCGTATGATTATGCGAAGGTTTTCAAACCGTATCATTTGTGAAGGTTTTAAAACCCGTTTCAAATGTGAAGGTTTTAAAACCGTTTCATAGGTGAAGGTTTTAAAACCGTTTCATTGGTGAAGGTTTAAAAACCGTTTCATTGGTGAAGGTTTAAAAACCGTTTCATTGGTGAAGGTTTAAAAAACTGTGTCAAATGTGAAGGCATTCAAACCGTTTGAAATGTGAAGGCATTCAAACCGTTTGAAATGTGAAGGTTTTAAAACCGTTTCATATGTGAAGGTTTTACAACCGTGCATATGTGAAGGTTATTTGGGGAGTTACATATGGCCGACCACAGCCAGCCACGGGTAAACAACAAATCAAGGATAAACAACAGGTAAACAGTATGATGGAGCGGGCGAAGGCTGGGGGGGTTGCTCACGTTTTCCACTTTTCCCAGGTCAGGTTTGTGCCACGTCTCAATCTGAATGATGAAGTCGTCTTTCATGTACTCGTTCTGAAAAACAATACAGAAAGGAACAAATATATGATATTTCGATTGTTTAAATTTTTTTTAATAATATTATATTATATTTAGCATTCATATTACAGAATTGCCACGAGTACCATGACATAATTATGACGTGATGTCGATATGACGTGTGTGAATAACAGGCTACTCACTGTGACGACTAGAGTCCGTGTCATTATCGAGGAAAAAGAAAAGAGCAAAAGGTTATTGGACATTTTCATAACATTCATATTCCTTCACGCTGTATGCTGAACACAGACGAACCAAACGTTTAGGTGGCAAACCTCACCCACTAGTGTGGATGACGCTCACCACCACCACGCCCCCATTTAGACCACGGGCCCACGAAGGTCTGGACCATGGAGCGGCAGGGCGGAAATGGAGGGGGGAGAGGTCCCGACCGTTAAGCCACCAGAGGCTGTTTTCCTCGGGGTTAAATGCTCCGTGTGAAGCAGGACTAGGGGATTTAAAGAGTCTTCACAGGGTAAATCAGGAGGAGGCCGAGAGGAGAGGAGGTGGTAAATCAGGAAGAGGAGGAGAGGAAAGAAGAGAAGATACAGAGTAAATCAGGAGGAGAGGAGAGGAGGAGGATACAGGGTAAATCAAGAGGAGAAGAAAGGAAAGGAGAGGAGAGGATACAGGGTAAATCAGGAGGAGAAGAAAGGAAAGGAGAGGAGAGGAGAGGATACAGGGTAAATCAGGAGGAGAAGCAGGGCTGACTCACTGGTTCGGCAGTAAGGGTAAGCATTCCAGGCTTTTTCGTGGAAGACCAGGGAGCCTTCGGGGGCAATCATCTTGACAAAGGCAGGGACTTTACTGGAGGGAAGGAGGGAAATGGAGAGAGGATGAGGAGGTGGAGGGGAGGAGGAGAGGACACGTACTTTTCAAATCATTACATTTCACTGTCAAGATGGTTTTGAGCTGGATAGTCCAATGTGTACCTTTGGGGTTTCTGCTAGCGCGTACAAAACAAAGACAACACCGCCACCTGCTGGCTAACTGTGTCATTACATACAGTGACACAAAGGGAACTATTGGATTATAAGTGTTTCGAGTGTGTATCACCATATACTCCATACCTCTTTAAGTGGTAGATGGTAGATCTTGTGTGTGTACTGTCCTTTCCCTAACAGGATCATTCGTGTTGGAGTGTGTATTACTGTATACTATACCTCTTTAAGTGGTAGATCTTGTGTGTGTACTGTCCTTTCCCTAACATGATCATTCGTGTTGGAGTGTGTATTACTGTATACTATACCTCTTTAAGTGGTAGATCTTGTGTGTGTACTGTCCTTTCCCTAACATGATCATTCGTGTTGGAGTGTGTATTACTGTATACTATACCTCTTTAAGTGGTAGATCTTGTGTGTGTACTGTCCTTTCTCGCCGTCCTTCACGTAGGGCTCATTCTTGAGCACCTCAATCCCCTCGCCTCCCCCAGTTTCATTCTTACTGGCCTCCGCCACAGAGAACAGCTGGCCCACTTGGTACTGGGAACAAGAGCAGAGCGTCCACCGAAAAGAAAAAAAAAAAACACGATTTAAAAACAGGTCCGCCCTAGCACTGCACTATGAAAAGCCACACGACATACATTTTTTTCGCGTCAAACAAGCATGGAATCGTCGTCTTTTTGAGCTCTTTATTTATATATATTTTTTTATTTGACCAGGTTAGTCTCATTGAGATGTATTAGGTCTTTTGCAAGACAGACCTGGGCCAAAAAAGCAGCGTGTACGTTTAAGAACGTCCTGTGAAACAGAACACACCCGTCCCATCTTCGAAGGAGGGCCAGCGGTTCCATTCCGGAGGAGCAACAGAGAGAGCTACTTTAAAGCAGCAGGGAAGGGCTGGGCGTGGGGGTGAACTGCTCCACCACACAGTAATAATGAGAGGCTTTTGGGGGGGGGGGGGGGGGGGGGGGCAGCGGTTTAATGGGCCATGCTAATTGTCCTGGTTTAAACAAAGGACTCTGAACCATGCGTTTAGGGAAAACAGGGTCCCGCCTGTTCAGCTGAGCCCCGTCCCCCAAAAATGTTTGCGAAATTAACGAGAGAGCGCGCGCGCACACACACACACACACACACACACACACACACAATTCTGTCAGTGGGCAGTGCTGCCACCACCACCAACAGGACTAGGCCCTCCTCTACCACGAGGCGACTCCAAGCAAGAGAGGGAGAGGGAGAGGGTTCATTTTCTATTTTTCTTCCTTCGATCCCAAATGCACTTCCAGGAAACCTAACAAGTCATTCCAATGATTTGGGATCAGCGATTTAGTCACAATCCGGCCCTCCTTGCTGCCCTTTTCCATTGCCCTATAAGGCATTGTGTGCGTGTGTGTGTGTGTGTGTGTGAGTCAGAGTTTCTGAACAGAATCACCGCCACAGACACGTAACCCGCTTGATCTCACGAAAGAATTACAAACAATCTTGATTTGCAGAGTCGGCGTAAACAATAAGGTGCCCTCCCACCCTTACTGACAGGGCATTTAACGTGTGTGCTCTCCTGTAGCTATGTCAAAACGATCCCTTAAAACCTTTGGCGGTCAATAAGCACTTTTAGGTTCATTGACATTTACTCACCTCCTCCACTGTACAGGGCAAGACCACGCGGCTGAAAGAGAGAGAGGGGGGGGGGGGGGGAAATCGAGACAGTTTAGTTTACGACTTGACAACAAGTCCATTAGGCTGGCCTTATCAGCGAACTCTAAATGGACTGCAGTTCAACATCACCTGGCCTTGGATCGGACATGTTGGAGCGTGTCAGAAGCCTTCAGCTCAGAAGCAGTGTCTAAACAGTAAACCATGCAGTCACGTCTTGGATCCCCTCCCTCCCTCCCTCCCTCACGTATCATATCTACATGTTACGACTGCATAGCAGAGCCCACACAGAGGAGACAGGCGAGGGGTCAGCGGTTAGATTGCAGCTCTCTTCTCAGGATAGGTAGGAAGACTTAGTTGGTCGAGTCATAAGAGCCCAGCTCCTGCCTTTAGTGTGAAATGGCAGCAGACAGGAAGACAGAAGCTTTGACAGGACGTTAGCCCGCAAACACAGGAAGCTGCTGTGGCCCACGTTTCCTGAGCCGCGACAAGTCTGCGGCTTCTATGAATGCTGGGCCCTGTAGTGCTCTGAACTGTGAATGAAGACAACCAGCTGGGAGCCCTGGCAACGGACCGGGAAGAAAAAACACAAAACAGAACCCAGGAAACCAAAAAGAACAGAAAAACTCTAAAATAGAAAGGAGAAACCGAAAACCATCAAAAGAAACCACCGTGTGAAAGGGAGAACAGAAAGTACAACCGTATGTGTGTGTGTGTGTGTGTGTGTGTGTGTGTGTGTGTGTGTGTGTGTGTGTGTGTGTTTGTGTGTGTGTGTGTGTGTGAGAGAGAGAGGGGGGTGATTTTCTCAAGGAGAACAGCATGGCGAAGGCAGAACCAACCCAGGCCAAAAGATAAGCAGTAGATAAGCAGAGGTCAGGGAGTAGAGGGAGGCTGTGGTGTCATAACGTTGTCTAGCATGACGACTGGTTCTCCTGGCTCTCGGGCGTGGCCGCTGGGCTAGACACCCCCAACGCGACACCAAGTAGCCCGGGCCGAACTCCAGCCTGGGCTGCTGGAGAGAGGGTTCTCCCATTGACCACAAGCCCAAGAGAGGAGGGTGGAGGCTGAGGGGCTTCTCTGTGCAGAGTAGTCAGCGTGGGCCTGGATTCCTAATTCGGTCTCTCTTTATACCAGGCGATTCTAACTCGTGGAATTTCCCTTCCACTCCCCCCATCTCTGCTCAATCTTTAGGACCACAGGGACAGGAAGTGTCTCTCCATGACTACAACTACAGGGAGCAGAGTGGACACACATAGCACACGCGTTTCCCAGGGCTTCAGGACGGCCTGTTGTTGATGCAACGTTAATATTCAACTAACGGGCACCCCTAAGGCAGGCGACCACTTTGCACTGAAGTATCACACCCAGATGCTGGATTAGGTTTGTTTGGGCTTTAAAAACAGCATTAATCCTGGCACGGTCCAAACTAGCGTGTGGTCATAACGTAACTCCCATGGTGGTTTGCAAAGGTTACGCAAACACTTTAGTTCATAGCCATGACCATAGTGGAACACAAGGGTTGTGATCATAACAGCCGACATTGATGCCAGGTAGACTTACAAGGCAGATGGGGGAAAACACACCTGGCACCAGCCACTGTGATTCCAAGTGTGACTTTGATGTATTAACCTTAAAACGAATCTACAACTATCAGTGCTTTAAAAGACATCAGACTGCAAAAAAACAACAACATTTAGACCTCTTCACTGTGACCGGGTTGCAGAAAAGGTTGCGGCCAGGGTTTTGAAAGAGCCCACTCAAGAGAGTGTATCAACACGGCACTCCGATCATTAGATTTGCCTTTCGTGCCGGTAACCCACCCTACGACTGAAAGAGGGAAGTGTAGCTACCGATATGCAAACTACGGCAAGGTGAAGGAAAGAAGGAAAGGCAACAACACAGGAAACACAGTCTACTGGCCCCGTCGACCACGGTTACAACCCTATGTGCCACATTCAAAACAGACCCTAAGGTCAATAATCCATGCTGCTCTTTCTTCAGCTAGTCAGTTTGTACTCCCACCATTCGAAGACTGGACACATATCTAGGATCCCAGATCGCTTGGATCTGCAGTGCTTTTCTTACTGCTTTGTTTGATGGCACACCCTGCCGATGATTTCAGCATGAGTTTGTTTTCCGAAAAGCTGTTCTGACATACATGTAAACACACTCTTTGGTCTTTACACAAAGTCAGACAAGATGTGCAAGTGCAGATTATTATCCATTATTCATGTAATAAACTGATACCCCCTCTTTTCAATGTGTGCATGTGATGTGTATGACTGTCTACACTTGCAGTACGCTAATCCGACCTATATTGTCAACAACTTCCAAATCCTCTGGTTGTGGATAAACTCAAATAACTAATATGATTACAATGTACACACCAGTGTTACATTAAAAGAGACTCTTTGTTATAGCAGCCTGACCAGGGTGCTTCAAAGATCGGTATGTTAGCTCAGTACAGATTAGAATTAACAGTGTCAAAAACAGACATTGTTGTTCGCTTTAATCTGGTGGATTGGATCCGATTACTCGGATTATAGTTCACAGCATTCAGGAAAACGTGTGTTTACCTAATGTGACCAAGAAATACCTGTATTTACTTACAAGCCTTAGCTTATCACTCACTTCCTCACTCAAAGGTCGAGGGGCTTGTGTTTTTCATTCGGGGGTTTAGGTAATTCTCTGTACTGCAAGCCTGCCCCTGGCAGACCGATATCCTCGTCAACAGACTTTGTGCAAAGTTCACGAGTCACTAAGATTGACTAAGCTAAAAGTTGTAATGTTTATCAAATTGTCCGACAAAACATCCAAAACCAGGTAATTACTCATTAATAGACGAATAAAAAAATAGTTCAACCAATAAATAATAAATGTAATTTTTGTATCATGCCTGGTAGTCAGAAAATCCGTTAGCGCGGCTGTTAGTAGAGCTCAGATTGGAAATAAACGTTAGCTCGCTATTAGCAGTTAGCTACCGTTTTCGAAAGTAAGTATTGTAGCATAAACATAAAGTTGAAAAAAATTTGGGACAAAAAAATGACGGATTTGAGAAAAAAAACAACTAATTAAAACGATTCAACAGAGGAGCAAGATGCCTTCAAGGGCTGAGAGCTGCTGTCAAATCCTGCCTGAAGTAAACACTGTGTTGATCTCTACTAGAACACCGGTAGGCCAGACCAGGCAGAGGCAGCAACATGTTAGCAGAACAATCCCACCCTTCCCTCGTGCGTTCGTTCGGGAAGCAAGTCTTTCATACATTTATAAAGTTTCGAATGCAAGTTACTCTCACAAAAGACTTGCTATACTCTTGAAAACCCTCAACTGACAGTTAAAACATTAAAGATCAAAACCAAACGAAATCAGTTCATACGGAAACATTTGACTTACTATTCTTTGATGAGGACCATCGTCGCCTTTTCGCTTGCGGATGCGTAATGCTTGCGCTACCTGACGTCATGTGCGGTTTTGAACAACTCGCTTATTCCGCCCCTACTTATCTGTGATTGGTGCAAATTGACGGAGCTTACTTTAGTCATCACTAACATGATTGTAGTGCTTTCTGTGCAACCCTTTAATTAGCAAATGTGTAATTTCTGCATATTTATATACAATCAGAAGTGGCATAACTGTTATTGTTAGTTGAATGACTCAAATCCCAGTGCTACAGCGAAAAAACGGCTGTTTTATACCAGGTCCAACTGGTATTAAATCCGGTTAATATGTGAGTTTCTTTTCCAAGCCAAATATTGGGCCTATTCAGAGTGGTGTCTACATGTGACAAGTACCCCTTCCCAACATTCACTTATTTTAGTTGACCAAACACATACCCATGAACACATCTGCCTAGCTATAATATAATATCCAATGTTTCACCTTCAAAACAAACTAAAGCCAAGCTTGAATGTTTGAATTCTGAAAATGATTGTTCAAAAGGATGTGTTGTGGCAAAGCTGCACTGCAGATGTGTTTTCAAATTGAATGCAACAAAGTAAAACAAATAATCAATACAATAAAGCAAACATGATTTTTTTATTGAAACAGTTTACCGATAAATGACAGATGGTTGTCATGAAATTGTCATGTTTAATTTAAAAAAATCATGGGCTAAAAAGTCATACATGGTACTTAACATTGAATAGCAAGAGAATCCATGCTTCAGAGCAGACACTCAATTCACAAAGAAATCAGGCAAAAAGCCCTTTTGATTTCGATAAAAAATATTAAATCTTTTTTGCCACTCTATCCATCTTTACATGGTACAGGTTTGTTCACTTTTTTAATAATATAAAAACGCTGAATACTGATTGTGAAACACTGGATTTAATTTACAAAACATAATAATAATAATAATTATTATAATATTAATAACAATAACAAACAATAATAACAATAATCATTCGATTTAAAAACAAACAATAAAATTGAATGGAGGAAATTGTTTAGAGAGTTGTTGCATCTTGGCCCACAGAAATAGCAAAGTTGTTGGGAGGAAATACCGACTGGTATTTAAGTTTACCTGACACACACATACACACAAACACAGTATCAGGTCTTGGAGTGTCTCTCATTGCCATTTACAGTGTTATGGGCACAACAACAAGACAATCTCTAAGATCCTTCATGAGCCTGATGAGCGGTCGCACTCATTGGCTTACCAAAATCCTTCTCCGCTGTCAGTCAAGTTGAGTTGACCAATAACGGCTCCTCAACGAAGTGCCCGGCTCCCTTCGACACTTGGGACAGGAAGTGGTGGGTAAAAGCATCGACGGACCCATAAAGTGTCTCAGCATTTAGAGGAAGGGAAAAACCTGCCCGGCGAGAGGAACTTGTATCCGTTCCCGGCAGGAAGTCTGATGGAGCGGGCGCCTGGGCTGCTACGCGTGGAGATGGTGGGAGAAGGGATCACTTTGCGGTGTCCGTTGGAGGAGCTCTTTCCGCCCCTATCCAGCGAGTGCAACCCCAGCTCCAGGCTGTCGTCTTGGCCGTCGCCGGAGGAGCAGTGGCGCGGTGAGAGGTTCAGAAGGCTCAGCACATCCCTCTTGCCCGACCCCAGAGGGCCTTGAGGGCCGCGGAGGGCCCTCACTGGCCCTAAGTGCTGCTGCTGCTGCTGCGCGGCTGCGTTGGCCCAGAAGGTCTTCAGGTTGTGAATGGCCTGGACCTTCTCGTCGATCATCCCCCTCCTCAGCCGGTCCAGGTCCGGGGCGTCGGCTGAGCTGGAGCAGGCCGAGCCGGTGGAGGAGTAGGACAGGGCCGGGGAGGGGGCGCTGCCCACGGGGGACTGGTGGCCCGAGCTGGGGGAGACGTTGCTGGGCGAGCGGGAGATGTGGCCGCTGTAGGGGGAGCTGGGGTACTTGAGCCTGAACTGGGCCTGGCTGTCCAGGCTGGGGGAGGGGTGGCTGCCGTCCCTCTGGGACGATTCGGACACCGCCGGGCTGTTGTAGCCGGAACTGATCTTCTGGAGGGACGAGGAGCGCGACGGCGGTTTGGGCCGGGGCGACGACTGGGCCCGGCCGCTGGCGCTGCTGCCGGGCCGGCTGAAGGCGCTGGTCTCCGAGGAGCGGAAGGCGATGCTCCGCGGGGAGGCCGACCCGGCCGTGGCGCCCTCCGGCCCGGCTGGCTGGAGGCTGCCCACCGCTCGCAGATGGCTCTGGGTCTCCTCCAAGATCTTCTGGGCCAGCTCCTGGGGGTCCAGCAGGACCGTCTTCTCCTCCTGGGACTTGACGGTGCTGTCCGTCTCGGTGCTGGACTGGTCCGACTCGCCAGTGTCCGAGCTGCTCACTTTGCCCGGCACCTTCTGGAAGGGCGAGTTGGGGCTGGGCACCAGGCTGGCTTTGACGGGGGAGGTAGGGGTGCTGACGCTGCCCCGCGAGGACACCGAGACGGCGTAACCCCGCCCCGCCGCGGCCCCCGCGCCGCACCCCCTGCCCCCGCGGTGGTGGCGCTGGGCGTGGCCCGGCGGCAGGGGCAGGGAGTCGCAGTGGCTGCCCAGAGGCTCGCTGCTGATGATGGAGAAGCCCTCGTACTCCTCCTCGTCGCCACGCGCCCCGCCCGGGGCCCCGGGCCCCCCCGCCGGCCCGTGGGGGGAGGAACGGCTGCGGGGCACATGGGGGTGTTTGTGGATGGAGTAGTGCGCGCTGGCGCCGCCTCCACCCCGGCTCCGGTAGCCCAGGAAGTCCGACTCGGACTTGGAGGCGAAGCTCATGCTGGAGGCCACGGAGCTGAGGCTGTAGACGGAGATGGCGTCCGAGGCCAGATTGTCCAGGCAGGCGGGGGAGAAGGGCAGGCTGGGGTAGCCCAGGGGAAGGGGGTTGGACACCGACTGGGCCGAGGCCAGAGACTCCAGGGAGGACGAGCTGTCCAGGCTCAGACGCTTGGGAAGCTCTGTGGAGTCTGGTGGGGAGAAAAAGAAAGAGAGGAGGACCAGAAAGAGGGAGAGAGAGAGAGAGGGAGAGAGAGAGAGAGAGAGAGAGAGAGAGAGAGAGAGAGAGAGAGAGAGAGAGAATGGGACAGGTAGAATTAGTGATAGAAAAATACATAAATATGTTTCAATGAAAAGTACCCAGCTATGACTGCAAATCTGATCATACTTCAAAATGGCGAGTGCGGTATGAGTATACTATCGGGAATTAAGCCCAACATGTCTCAGCGAGACCTTGAAAGTCCTATAGGCCATATATCGTGTGTCGGTATGAAGGAATGTGAGAGTTGTGACGCTTACCAAACAGCGCCAGCAGAGACTGCAGAGCAAAGTGCAAGGTGCGTCTGTTGGCAAGCTTCCCTGTCTTCAGCACCACTTCTTCATGGCCTACCTCACACAGGTCGAACCCTGCACACACAAACAAAGGATATGAGTTGATCAAACAAGACAAAAGGACTTGGTGTTTATGTGTTTGTGGAAAACACATTCCTAACAGACTTGTCTAGTAAATTATGGGTTGAATGAAATATTGAAAAAATAAATATATGTATACATGTATACAGTCCCAGTCAAAAGTGAATGGGAAAGTGTGTCTAAACTTTTGACAGCAATGTATATACAGTATATAATAACACTGATTTGTGATTTGCAAGTTAGCTCCTTTGTACACGCCGCGTGTGTTTTCTCACCTAGCGCAGCCAGGAACTCATGGCAGCCAGGCAGTCTCCATAGCTGCACACTGATGGTCACCTGAATGGGCAGCAGGGAGAAGTCTTGCTCCTTCTCCCCCGTCTGTAGCTGCACTAGCACCTGGTGGAGCTGGAATAGGGTGGGGGTGGGGAAAGAGATGGAAAGAAATAGGGACGATTTGTTACAAAGTACAACAACAAAAAAAAAGGAATCAAAAATGGTACTTGCTCATGAAATATGACACTTTATTGATTGTATCATTGGTTGAAAATCTTTGAATGTATGTGAGAAAATGATCGATTGAATGGTAATGAATGTGCTTTATTAGCCGATAAGTGGTTTTATAATATCTCCCTATGAAGCGTTCTAAAACACCGGACAATCTCAAGTCGCTTTTCTTCTGGTTGCTTTGAACATGCCCTTTGACCCTTGGGTGAGCTTGATCCTTGTTCCCAGGGGATGGTGGTCTTTAAGCCTGGCAGAGAGGGTAACACAGGCCCCAGTGTGACGCTGAGCTGGGAGGCCGGTAGATTAGCAGGGGACCTCAATCTATTGCTACTGTTGTTCTGTGTGTGTGTGTGTGTGTGTGTGTGTGTGTGTGTGTGTGTGTGTGTGTGTGTGTGTGTGTGAGTGTTAGGGGGGTCAAACACGTTTGGACTAGGGGCACACACACACTCGCCCCCACTGTTCTGGGATTACTGGGTTTGGAAGAGAGGCCCCTTTGTGGAGCTGACATAACTCTCAGCTCCGGTGCAAAACCCACACATGCCAGCATGTCCTCCCTGCTTGTGGGTTACCACCACCTCTGGTTGGTTTTCCCTTCACGTTTTTGTCCCCAAGCCCTCCACCACCACCCGAAAGACCTGGAGTGACCCCCCGTGAAGCGGAGAGTTCAATCCCCGGGAAGTCTCAAGAGTGCCGCGAACCTGTCTCCCTTTCATTGCACCAACCCAAGCCTGGCAGCGAAGCGTTGACGTGAACTATATGTTTATACATGTTCCTGAAACAACGTGATCAACTACACGGCGAAGAGGATTGCAGGATTCTGTGATCAAGAAATGAGGCGGAATGGTGATGCTTACAGTCCTAAGCAGCAGGAGTGAGGCAATGGCAGCAGGAGACATGGGAGAGGCTGGAGGCAAGAGAGGCCAGAGAGGGAAAGGTGAGGAGGGTGGGGGCACACTTACCATCGCCACCATATTTTTGACCGCCTTCAGAGGGGCAGGTTGGGGCCAGCGGGTGGGGGGGGCGGGGGGAGAGAGAAGAGGCTTTTAGTTGCATGCACACAGGACAGGGCCATTCACAAAGGGCCACAGGACAGGGCACTAGCAAGGAAACCAACAGCGTAAATCACTATTATCCACGGCAAATCACCGGCTGGCCAACGAACACGGCGTTGGAACGCCGGCCCGCGGGGAACTACGGTGTGGAGCACTCTTTTCACGCTGCGTTCCTGAGCCCTGCTTAGACGCTGCCGCACTGGCTGGTTTGAAACCTGACGAAAGGATATCACCTCCATCTCGGCATGTGACCCCCCCACCCCCCTCCCCTCCCTCCCTCCCTCCCTCCCTTATTCCACATGCTACACACATGGACATAGGTAAACCTCTGGGGGTGGGAAGGGGGGGGCTTAATTCTCTGCGGTCACGAGGAGCATACACAGGGACAGGCTGGCGTGGTGTGTTGCGTAGGGAGAGGACCGCCTGATCGGGGGGCGCTCGGTTTGCGGACACGTTGACGTGGATTAGGGAGGACGGAGCTTTGGTTCACGGTACCGGAACCGGTGGCCACGTAACGCTGACGTACCCCCCCCCCCCCCCCGTGTGTGTGTGTGTGTATGAGTGCGTGTGTGTGTATGCGTGTGTGTGTGTGTATGCGTGTGTATGTGTGTGTGTGTATGTGTGTGTGTGTATGTGTGTGTATGTGTGTATGCGTGTGTATGCGTGTGCGTGTGTGTGTGTGTGTGAGAGAGTGTACGACCTACCCGGTTGATGAGCTGCTCTCCCGCTTCGGAGGCAGTGATGAGTTTGCAGAGGGCCTGGAGAGCTGGGGGCGGCAGACCTGAGAGACCAGGATCAAGAGATTGCGCTTCATTATTCATACGCCAGCTACCCACCGAGCAGCATAAATTACAGCAAACACAGCCTGGCTGCAGGTAGAAACACAGGGCTGGAGACAGCACGGGGACCAATGGTGTACGACTACACATTAGTTCATGATAACATTAATGTAATGCAGATGATGGCATTAATATAACATTGAATATACTTTAGGAAATAGGCTTAAATTGAAGGTTGGTTAACCAGAGTCTACTGAAGGCTATTCCTCTACATTAGCAGGAGACCTGAAGCACAGGAAACGCGACGTGGGAGTATCACTCTAATTAAAATGCATGACATAATTACGACGAAAATTCGAATTTTCATGACTGCAATCGTTAACATCGCGAGTCCTGTTCTGTTTATAGGAAAACCCCTGAGGTTAATGAACCAGCTTCAGTGAAAAACAGGGCCGGTTCCTGTGTTTTTCGGGCTGCCTACCCAGGAGCGACTGGAGGGTGGTGCTGCACTGCTGTAGCCGGTCCCCCGGGTCGGCAGTGGGGAAGAAGACGGCGGAGGGCATGCCCGTGCCCACCGAGTCCAGGCGGAAGCCCACGGCGGTCAGCAGCGCCTGCCAGCCCGGGGCGCCCCCCACCTTGTTCTCCACACTCTGCTGGGAGGTGTACATGGAGTTACGCTGGCCGTTCTGGATCCTCTGCAGAGACTTCTCCACCTGGGAGAGAGGGAGGGGGGTTACAGGTACGGTAGGTGAGGAGCAGAAAAAAAGGCCGTACTGTAAACCCAGACATGCACGCATGGCAAACTGGAGGTACATGGTTCAAAAAGAGAACTTTCTATCCTGTGTGTACACTGCTTTGGTCAGGGATCTGATTGTGTGGAGTTTTGAGAATGAGAAGCTAAAAGGAAGGCTTAGTTAAGACGTTGCGTGCGTGTGTGTGCGTGTGCGTGCACGTGCGCGTGTGTGTGTGTGTCTCACCAGGTGCAGCAGGACTCTCAGGGCATCCCGCACTCTATCTGGACTCTGCAGAATCTCAGCCAGGGCCTGGCCAATCAGGGACGAGGGGCTGTTGAGCTTCACGTCGTTACCAATCAGCATGTAGCCTGGACAGAAGGGAACCAGGAAATCAAAATCAACAAACAAACAATGGTTTTTCTTTGCTATTGACAGTTTACACCTAGAAAAGTTTGAGGACAAGATTTACTCTCTTTGGCTACTTAAGAATTGTAAGTTTTAAGTTTTTGGACATATTATGTATCGGACTATACACTACGTGTCAGCTGGATAAGAGTTGAATATGAGTCTCGAGTTAAAAAAGCCTTTTTATCATGACTAGAAAACCAAGTCATCATACAATGGCAATTCACCTAGCAACAGGCCAAGGCGCACTCAATATTTATCTTCCCGGTCAACCAAAGCTAATATGAAAACAAAATGTCCGACCTGCCCAGTTGGAGGGGTGCGAATACTGCTTGCTGCTCTGGACCGTCTTCATGGCATCAGCTAAGGCGGCACTAGCCTTGGTGCCGTTGAGCAGCGCCGTGTAGAAGGCGTGGACAAACACCTTGGAGGCCGACACAGGGACCGGCCACAGGGACACCAGCACACACTGCGCCCCCGCCGCTAGGAAGGCCCTGGTCAAACCCACCACCCCGTCAGCCGTCACCTTACTGCTAGATTCTTGGTACGACCTGCAGGGGGCGACAAAGGGGGATCAGGCAAGGTTAACGCCAGTGCAACATGGTCACAAAACAAACATGTAGCCCCACTTTTCCTTTCTACATTTCTCAATGTCTTTTCAGAAACTAAAATGTCCTACAATGGATTTAATTATTTTCAAGACCTACTCACTAAAAACACATTTTGTGATTCAAAACAAATAATCCATTCTTTTCTATCTGCAAAAGAACCTGTTTAGCTCGATTCCCCAGATAATCTTTTATTAATCCAACATTATATTAAAACAACCCTGGCGGGCTACAGTAAAAACAAAGGATTATGGACATTTCCTCACTGACAATTCTGATGAAAAATGTCTCCCGTTCAGGTTCCACTAAGTAGCTCCAGCTAGTCCATGAATACAACCATGTCCTCCAGCCCCCCCCCCCCCCCCCCCCCCCTCTCCCAGGCCACACTCACCCCAGCACCACCAGTTTGACGGGCAGCCTCAGGTCCAGAATGTCCGCGGCCGTCAGCAGGAATTCCTGCAGGGGGGGGCTGTCACAGATGCTCTCCACGTCGCTACCGTCGTCCTGGAGGTGGAGGCTCTCGCTGTAGCTGCTCCCCAGGGAGCCCTTCCTCCCGCGGCCCCCGCCGCTCCCTCTCCTCCCCTGGCCCCCGGCGCCCCCTCTCCCCGTGGAGCCCACGCCGGCCCCCGCCGCGCCCGGCACCCCCTCCGGGTTGGGGGTGAGCACCAGGGCGGCCAGCTTCCAGGAGATGTGCGTGGCGAAGTGGGCGCACTCGGCCTGGGTGAGGGCGCTCATCACCCGCTCCTTGGTGGCGGAGGCGGCGGCCAGGGGCTGGCAGCCCAGCAGCTCGGCCACCATGAGGGCCTCCTCCTCGGCCGAGGGCATGGGCCCCCACAGCCAGCGGTCCATCACCGAGGACGGCAGCCGCGGGTTCCCCACCACCGCCGCCATGGAGACGCCGCCGCCCGCACGCCGCGAGTGGGACTAAGGGGGCGAGAAAGAAAGAGAGAGGGAGAGAGAGAGAGAGAGAAAGAGAGAGAGAGAGAGAGAGAGAGAGAGAGAGAGAGGTAGAGAGAGAGAGAGAGAGGGAGACGGAACAAGTTAGCAGACACAACAAACTAAACAGAAAAGAAGCAATTGAACACAATAGAAAATAGAAACGCACTCAGTAGTGTGAATCACAGAATCACAGACCACAAAGCCCCTGCTCATTCTAAACTTAGCTCAAACCCCTAGTGAAACCAAGGGTGTGTTTTATGATATGGATCTAATAGCTGAAGTATCTGACACTTGAAACAGAATACAAAACCCAGTGAGTGGTCCGGTAAACAAAAAAGGTAAAATATCTTGAGAAACGAATCCATGCGCAGCTTGAATACCTTGGCGCTGGCTCCCAGGCCATGGATGGAGGGCACGGCGATGAGGCTGAAGCGTTCGTACAGGTACTCGTTGGAGGAGCTGCCTTTCAGCAGCGCAAAGGGGATCAGGTAGAGCTCCCCTTCCAGGACCATCACCAGCTGCCTGTGCCGCCCCACCGGCCCGCTGGAGTGCATCAGACCCTGGGTATGGAGGACGATGGAGGGGGGGAGAGGACACGGGGGACAGGGGAGACAGAGTATGAGAGGATGGGGGGAGTGAGACGCGGATTTAACACTTACATCCGCGTTCAAAAACTGTCGATGTCTAGATTCACACACTCCCAAACTTCTACTTTATCTCATACTGAAGCTCTGGTATGGTACCCTCCCAGCCCCTCCGACACACACACATTGAATAAATTATTTATGACCACACTATGAATACCATCCAGCACACTTGGGATAACCTGACCACGCACACCCACCCACACACACACACTCACACACACACACACACAGTGGAACTGTGCTTACCCCCTCCATAGGAGCGATGAGGAGGTCGTAGAGGGCTCTGAGCGGAGGTTTGCCCAGGTTACTGGAGCAGCGCGTGAGAGAGGAGCAGCCATCTTTGGCCGGGGACATGGTGTTGCTGAACAGACTGGTCATACTCTGGCAGCTCCTGGAGACCACACAAGAACACAACCACCACTGTCAGCCAGGGCTCTGGGCTAAAGAGGGCCCTAGTGTTAACACAGACCAGGATGCATGCACACACACACACACACACACACACACACACACACACACACACACACACACACATAGAACCACCACTGTCAATCAAGGCCCTGGGCTAAAGAGGTTGTGGTGTTAACACGGATTAAAACAGACCTGGATGGAAGTTTCAGTCTTCAGAGAAGAACAAATAATACTCAACCATTCGCGTACGCATACTCACATGCACTCAAACACACACATCCACACAAACACATCCACACAAACACATCCACACACACACACACAGAGAGACTTAGGAGTGCTGGCAAATGCGCTATCACCCTGCCTATCTATTCAGGCAGAGAGCTGCATAGTGCTGCATCAGATAAGGTCTGTAAGGAGATGCAGCGCCCCCCCTCCTCACACACACGCACGCACGCACGCACACGCACGCACACACACGCACACACACACACACACACACACACCCCTGCCCTTCCCCAGTAGCTTGTGTGCGGACACACACTGAAGCAAACAGAGAGAGAGAGGCTCCGTCTCTCCAGGATCTTATCTTGGGCTTCATACTGTGTTGGTTCTTGCCTTAATATGAATATTATATTCATTATAATAATATATAAATGACATCTCAAGGTTCTTCCAATAATACTGTTCATTATCATCTAAGCAGGACAAAACGGTAACCATAGCTCCACTCTTTTGCTTGATTAAAAAAGTGGCCTGTCAGATGAAAACTCGACTGTACTAGTTGAGCCGACAGAGGACGATTGAAGGACAGCGCGCGTTCCCTTTATCTGGAACTTCCATCTGAAATCGATAGAGAAGTAAACGGTGTCTCTGGCAGTGGAACACTGCGTTTCCCATGATGGCCACTAGATGTCGCCGTGGGACCGTGGAGCTGTGGAGCAGAGCGTGGCGTGAGACTTTCCCCCGACCCGAGAGCTGAGAGAGAATCTCGGTAGGACAGCTGGAGAGGAAGAGCAAGAGAGGGAGTGACACATCGACTCCTCCTCCCCCCCCCCCCCCCCCCCCCCGGCGACCTCCGATTCACCCCCGCAACTTCCCGTGTCCTGACTCGAACTGGGCGACCGAAGCCAGAAACCCAGTCTCTCTCTCCACGGTTATCGTCCACATTCTTTCTTCTCTCTCTCTTTCCCCCACCTCCTCTCTTTCTTTCTATCTCTCTCTCTCTCTTTGTCCCCCTACCTCTCTCTCTGCCCCCACCTTCTCTTTCCCCACCTCCTCTCTCTCTCACCCCCCTCTCTCTTTCTTTTTCTCCCTCTATCTCCAGGCAAAGAAGCTGAACATTTCAAAACCACTCCCCCGCTCTCTCGTCCATTTCAAAACCGCACTATTAAAGAAATCCCATACCATTAAAGAAATCCCCTATTATTTAATGTCAACAAAGAAAGCAATGCTCCCCCTGTCCAAGCACGCTCCGTTGGCCGTGTCAAACCCCGACAGAGATGGGAGGGCACTGCCGAGCACAGCTGAGCTCCGACACACACAGAGTCGCTGTCGCTCTAATACCAGCGCCTCCAGTGCGGCTGGGTGACTGACAGCTCCCAGGTCCCTGCAGGCGAGGCGCGTGGCGCGCTGAGACAGAGCCGGGCCCATGGTGACCCCGGGCCATGGAGGCAGCCATCCACTCTGTTCACACCCAGGCAGGCCCAGTCTCCGTGGGTGTTTATGTGTGTGTATATATAGCAGCCAGGGGTTCCTTCAGGCGCCGGACCCAGCATGACCCCCCTCTATTCAGGCCTGCTGCTAACCGAGGGGGCCTTGGCTGTCCTCCAGCCTCTTTAAGGTTTCCTCCCTCTCTTTCTCACTCTCTCTCTATTGCTGTATTTCTCTTTCTCTTTCTCTTTCTCTCTCTCTCTCTCTCTCTCTCTCTCTCTCTCTCTCTCTCTCTCTCTCTCTCTCTCTCTCTCTCTCTCTCTCTCTCTCCCTCCTTCCCTATCTCTCTCTTCTCTCTCCAAGCCTTCCCCATCTCCCTCCCCTCTCCTTTGGTTTCCCTGCGGTTCTGTCTCTTCCCCTCTCCCTCTCACTCCGTCAGAGGCCCTGGCACGGGCCCCTCCATGGGAAAGCAAACAGACGTTCGTCAGCTGGACAGGCGGAGGGGCTGGGAGCGGGGACAGCGAGGAACTCAACGGACAAAGAAAGACGCAAGCGGGCCCTGTGTAAGGGCGGAGAGGGACCGCGAGGAGGAGAAGAGGCTGACATCGGAGGGGTCGGAAGGTTAAGAGCAGGATATTACTCAAAGTGTCGGGCCGAGTCGCCGTGACGATGCTGGAACGACATGTCCGTTGATGGCAGAGAGGGGTGGAGAAAGCCGGGTGGGGGGGGGGGGTTATGTCAGCTACCGTAGCGACCCGATTTAAAGGCCTTGCAACATTCTCTGAGTGGGGGGGGGGGGTCTTTAACTTCCTGCAGGTGGTTTTGTCTGGTAGATTTACAACATGGCTGACAGGCGCTCTGTTCTCAGGGAAAAAGTACTGTGGCCTAATAGACCAAGGATCTATTCAACCTTGCTTTACTTTCTCCCTGAAATGGATTGGGTCGGAGGCGTTGAGGGGGTCCAGACGTGATAGATGAGCTCTTAGTTGCAATCGCTAAGTAATTGTTGGACCTTTAAGATGAGGTGACTTTGAAAAAGCCATTAGCAAAATCCCAACAATAATTCCTCTGGGGTTGGAGTAGCTACATTAGCTCTTATTTATTACAGCAGGGGAATGGTTGGCCCAGACCCAGACTGTCACACAAGCAAAAACATATCCTCATCTTCAAACAAAGAATCCTTTTCCAAAGATTCATGTTCACGTTTATGTTCATGTTGTTGCTGTACTTATTATAATTGTTTCCCCGTACGTTTTATCGTAGAAAAAAAGTTTCACACCGACTTTTCATCACTGTCACTTCTTTGAACTACTCAGTCTTTACAAGGTTAGTCTGTCTCACTGGCCTTATCATGATACTCTCACCCTGCAGAAGAGACTTACTGCAGGGAAAGTGAAGGGGGGGGGGGGGGGGAATTAAAGAATAGAAAGCCCATGAAAGGCAGACTTCCTTTCTTAATCTCAACCCCCCCCTTATTTTTTCTTCAAAATGGCCATGAGCTTTGTTCCATTCCCCCCCCTCAAGTTGAGGAGATTGAAGAGAGCCTCTTCATTGAGAGTGGCTTCATCATTCGGATGTGTGTGTGTGTGTGTTTTTTTTGGGGGGGCGGGGGGGTTCTCCAAAGAATGAGGGGATTATTACCGTCAGCCCATTAAAGAGTCTTAATGAGCAGTGAGACTCAATTACAGCTGGAATTACCCCCTCATCAGAAGAACAGCTCGGCCGGAGACAAGAAAAGAGAAATATAACTCAAGACTATCTCTCCCTCTCCCTTTTTCCTCTCTCTCTCTCTCTCTCTCTCTCACTCTCTCTCTCTCTCTCTCTCTCACTCTCTCTCTCTTTTTCCTCTCTCTCTCTCTTTCTCTCTCTCTCTCGCTCTCTCCCTCTCTCTTTTTCCTCTCTCACTCACTCTCTCTCTCTCTCTCTCCCTCTCTCTTTTTCCTCTCTCTCACTCTCTCTCTCCCTCTCTCTTTTTTCTCTCTCGCTCTCTTTCGAACACACACACACACACACACACATACACACACAGATCCCCTAAACACACACGTGGACGTTGTACATCATCACAGTGTGAACACATGCAGTGTGGTGATGGAAGGCCGCTCATGTCAAGGATGAGGAGTTCCTCTGAGCCAAACACCCAACTGTACAAAACCATACATCGAACGCAACGCACAACACAAGCAACACTCACACGCACACACACACACACACACACACACACACACACACACACACACTCAGAAGGGCTTTTAAACAGCCGTTCTGCTCGCCCCCAGACACTTTAATAAGCAGGATTCACACACTGTATCAATCCATAAAAGAGGAGCACACTATTCAAACACAGTAGCTACAATTCCACCCCCCCCCCCCCCCCCCCCCGGTGTGTGTGTGTATGCGTAGTCTCTTCGTGGCTAGTGAATATATACAAGGTTGTTAGTAACATCTCTCCCACGCACTTGGACAAAGTCCCACTTTACCGCTCCAGAGTTCTTGGCCGGCCCCTCCACCGTTGTGTTCGCCGTTAAGGACGGCACGGCCGTGTTGCAACTGGCGGCAGCCATTCTTTGTTGCAGCGCACTGCAAATCATTTCACATTTGACCCCCCCACCCACCCCCCCCCCCACCCGACGATTCTTCACGGCCACGACCAGACACTACCCTGCCTTCCTTACACTTTGCACTGCAGCCTGGTGGGAGTTTGCCGGGCTGTCGGGGGTCAGGGGTCGGGAGTCTGACCTGTTGAAGAGGTTGTTCCGGGACACCATGCGGAGGAAGCCTGTGGGGTCGGTGACGGAGTTCAGCTTGTTGTTCAGCTCCTCAAACTGCTGGTCCAAGAGGTCGCCCGCCTCGCTCTCTGTCTCACTGTTGGAGCAGCCCCTGAGGAGCGGGGAGGGGGGGAGGGAGAGAGAGAGATGAAGGGGGAGAAAGAAGGTGGGGGGAGCGAGAGAAAGAGAGAGAGAGAGAGAGAGAGAGAGAGAGAGAGAGAGAGAGAGAGAGAGAGAGAGAGAGAGAGAGAGAGAGAAAGAGAGAGAGAGGGGGGGTGCACAGAAAGAATGGACGATTACAGTGGAGAGAGACACAGAAAGTGCAAAAGAGGTTCAGTTTAAACACAAAAAACATCTTCTCAGCGTGGCTCTTCACACATTGATTCCAACACACACACACGCACACACACACACACACACGCACACACGCATACCCACACACACACACATACACACACACGCACAAACACACAGGAGAACCTCCATCGGCCTACTTCCCAGGCCTGGTCCGGGGACCTGGCGGAATGGAGAGTTTAAATCCTCTTATTCAAATACTTCTGCTGATCCATCTATCTATCTATCCATCCAGCCAGTCAGCCAGTCAGTCAGCCAGCCAGCCAGTCAGTCAGCCAGTCAGACATCCAGTCAGCCAGCCAGTCAGACATCCAGTCAGCCAGCCAGCCAGCCAACCAGCCCCAATCTCCATTTCCAGCCCTCCATCTCTCCGTCCATATCCCCCTCTCCATTTCCAGCCCTCCATCTCTCCGTCCATATCCCCCTCTCCATTTCCAGCCCTCCTTCTCTCCGTCCATATCCCCCTCTCCATTTCCAGCCCTCCTTCTCTCCGTCCATATCCCCCTCTCCATTTCCAGCCCTCCATCTCTCCGTCCATATCCCCCTCTTCATTTCCAGCCCTCCATCTCTCCGTCCATATCCCCCTCTCCATTTCCAGCCCTCCATCTCTCCGTCCATGTCCCCCTCTCCATTTCCAGCCCTCCATCTCTCCGTCCATCTCTCCGTCCATGTCCCCCTCTCCATTTCCAGCCCTCCATCTCTCCGTCCATGTCCCCCTCTCCATTTCCAGCCCTCCATC
This sequence comes from Aplochiton taeniatus, assembly GCA_017639675.1. Lineage (NCBI taxonomy): Eukaryota > Metazoa > Chordata > Actinopteri > Galaxiiformes > Galaxiidae > Aplochiton > Aplochiton taeniatus. The sequence continues at coordinate 12,708,966 of CM030185.1, read as the reverse complement.
TCTCCGTCCATATCCCCCTCTCCATTTCCAGCCCTCCATCTCTCCGTCCATATCCCCCTCTCCATTTCCAGCCCTCCATCTCTCCGTCCATGTCCCCCTCTCCATTTCCAGCCCTCCTTCTCTCCGTCCATATCCCCCTCTCCATTTCCAGCCCTCCATCTCTCCGTCCATATCTCCCTCTCCATTTCCAGCCCTCCATCTCTCCGTCCATATCCCCCTCTCCATTTCCAGCCCTCCATCTCTCCGTCCATCTCTCCGTCCATGTCCCCCTCTCCATTTCCAGCCCTCCATCTCTCCGTCCATCTCTCCGTCCATGTCCCCCTCTCCATTTCCAGCCCTCCATCTCTCCGTCCATGTCCCCCTCTCCATTTCCAGCCCTCCATCTCTCCGTCCATCTCTCCGTCCATGTCCCCCTCTCCATTTCCAGCCCTCCATCTCTCCGTCCATGTCCCCCTCTCCATTTCCAGCCCTCCATCTCTCCGTCCATGTCCCCCTCTCCATTTCCAGCCCTCCATCTCTCTGTCCATGTCCCCCTCTCCATTTCCAGCCCTCCATCTCTCCGTCCATATCCCCCTCTCCATCCTCTGGTGGCCCCCTCAGCACACACCAAAAGCCTGGGAAACACTATTCCTCTCCTACAAGCATCACTTCCAGCCCCCCCCCCCCCCCCCCCCCCCCCTTCTCTACCTCAGTCCTCTGAGGGTCCCGGTCTGTCTCTCACAGCGTTGCACGTGATCCCGTCCACCAGTCAAGACATGGAGGAACCAGGGTGTGTGATGCTGACGGTGCTCTCAATGTCCTCCGTTTATTCCCCCCCCCCCCCTCCCCACACACACACACACGCACACACACACACACACACACACACACACACACACACTACCCCCAGCCCCCCACCACACCCCTCCCCTCCTCTCTCCTCCCCTTTCCATAGACATGGGCTGGTGATGGGGCAGGAGGGTCCTGAAGGCTGGCACCAGGCCTGGCGCTGGGCACACCAGCTGGCTCTGGGACAGCGACCAGACAGAACGCATGAACGATGCCGGCTCTCCGGAAGCGCGGCGCAGAATCGATGATGGGGGGTTTGTTTGGTCAATAGTCCTCCATCTGTGTGTCTGTGTCTCCGTCCACAGAGGGTTGGCCTTGGGTTTGTCTTGGGACACCGTGGGGAGGGGAGTTCCCACCCCCAGCTTCTCACTGCATCGATTTCCCCCACACACATCTCTCCCTACTCTCCCTCTCTCTCTTTACTACGCCCCCCCTCCCCTCCCCCCTTCATCACTCCTCCTCCTTCTCCCGTCAGCCTGTTCTCTGGGGTTTCCCAGGGTCTGGGTCTGAGTGAGCGTGGAGAGCAGCCATTACTCCGTCTGGCTGGTCCCCACAGGGAGCGGGGTGGAGGTGTTGAGCCGAGTCACTCCGACTCAGAACCCAACCGGGCAGAAAGCCTCACCAAGATCACACGGCCAAAAAAGAGGCCTATTTACACAGATATTTATATAGTATAAAAGGCCTACCTATTTACACAGATATTTATATAGTATAAAAGGCCTATCTACACAGAATTTGTATACATTTTACTCGTAAAAATCATATTGAATATGAATGAACTAGTTTGACAAGTATCATAACACACAAGTCGTTTAACTACCCCACCAAGGCAAATAGAATCAAAAACTCGCCATCCCGACCTTTGACCCCGGGGTCGAAGGGAGGAAAGGTCCTCACCTGCTGTAGTAGGACTCGACCCCCAGAGCCTCTCGGGCGCTGGCGATGTGCTGCTCCAGCGACGAGCCGCTCACCACCCCCCCTCCCCCGCCTCCGCCTCCGCCTCCGCCTCCGCCGCCCTCCTGGAACTCGGGCCCCGCGTCCGACACGCCCTCGCCCAGGTACACCTCGTGGAACTTCAGGATGCCTGCACCCCCCCCGGAAAGGATGGGGAGCAAAGAGAGAGAGAGAGAGAGGGAGAGAGAGAGAGAGAGAGCGAGAATGAGACGAGAGAAGAAACATATATTAAATGTCGCACAGCGACACAAGACGCGAGCCTGCAATATTAAAAACCATGTAGCCCAGTTTTCCATAGACACGTCTTCCACCACTCATATGGGTTCATTTCATATTGAAAACCGTATACTCCACCAAGCGCCGCATCTGCGGAGAAAAATGAATAAAACAAATCATATTTAATAAAAGATGAGTGGGCTGTCTCGTCCATCTGCTCCCTGCCTCTAGAGCTCTCAGACCACAGCTTGGTGGGATGTAGGGTGTGTGTGTGTGCGCATATCAGTCCCTTTGTGGGCTTGTGTCTGAATGACTGTAAATTAGTCTGTGTGTGGTGTAAATTTGTACCGGTGTGTGTGTCTGTGTGTGGTGTAGAATTGTATGTGTGTGTCTGTGTGTGGTGTCAATGTGTATGTGTGTGTCAGTGTGTGGTGTATGGGTGTATGAGTGTGTCTGTATGTGGTGTATGGGTGTGTGTCTCTCTGTCTACGCTGTATGCTGTGTGAGCACACAGAACTGACAGAACACAGCTTCCAGACCAGTCAGCAGAGGCTCCAGAGCTCTTCACAGACTGGTCCTGGATGAAGACTGCGGGCGCATGCGGGGTCCATGCCAGCCGAGTGCCAGGGGCATGCCAGTGAGAGATCCAGGGGCTTCTGAGATCACTAGTGGCTCTCTCTCAGCCCCCCGGGCGGCACTTTGAAGCTCTCTTTCCCCTCCTCCATAAAGCCTGCCTCCTCCTCCATATGACTAAGCCTTGAGGTCAGTCTGCTGGCTGCCTAGGACGGGAGCCTGGATCTAGGGGACTGATCAAGACGGGTAGGGGTGCTGTGTGTGTGTGTGTGTGTGTGTGTGTGTGTGTGTGTGTGTGTGTGTGCGTGCTATCAGTAGGAGTAGGACGCGGGTCATGACTCTCCCCTAGCTTCTCACACGAGACCAGAAGGAAGCGGAATCACTATGACGATGGCAGCCATTCTGAAATGTCAGGCCTTCTTTTCCCATTCTCTTTGGTGAGACAGGCTGGCGCACGGGCGGAGCCACACGGCCTAAGGCACTGGCAGACTGACACTCACAGAGTGCACTTGTTTGTGTGTGTGTGTGTGTGTGTGTGCTTGTATACATGTGTGACTGTGTGTGACTGCGTGTGTGTGTGTGTGTCCTTGTATACGTGTGTGACCGCGCACACATGATAAAAGAGAAAGATGATGGGAGATGGACAGACAGACAAAAAGAAACAGTCAAAGAAAGAGAGAGAAAGAGAGAAAGAAAGAGAGAGAGTTGGAAAAGAAGCTTGAGTATGAGACCCCTCTTTGACAGACAGAGACTTCTAGTATGCTTCCCTGTGGCTGTGAGGACGTTGTTGACGTGTGTTCTCGGGCGCTGTCACTCTCTGTTAGCATGGTTCATTGGCAGGTGAGAGGCAAGGCCGGGTTTTTATTTTTGGGGGGGTTGGGTGGGCGGGTAGGGGGGGGGGGTGGGGTGGGGGGTGGGGGGTCTGCCTACCGAGGAGTAGCAGGTGGCACAACCGCCCCCCCGTCGTGTCAAAGCTGTCTTTCCCATTGCTCACAGCTTTTCTTAACACGTCTCCACACAACCCCATGTCCTCCAGGGCTCAGAGTAAAACACAGCCTAGAATAGAACCACGGCTAAGTCTGGACCTCGCTCATTAAACAGAGAGAGAGGAGATACGAAGGCTTGGGAGCGGTCTCTGCCACAGTCCTGTAGCCACTCTCCTGTTGGTTGGCGAAACACTTTCAAACAATACCAGCGAGATTGCTTCTTTGAATGAATGTTGTTGTTTTTTGCTGAGCTCAAGCTATCCTTGTTTTCTGCCCCAGCCAATAACAGTGCGGTTCAGTGGATTTTATGGATTGGTGATAAAGACAACAAATCTATTGCAATTGTCAGATGGATTTTTGGTTTTCTTTTGAAAGTGCTATGTCACGCTGGCAGGTAGCCAGTAAAGAAGAAGAAGCTACTCCTGTCATTAACACACTGACGTCTATGACCTCCGGAGAAGAGGGCCTGGGTGAGTCAGGGGCCAACGACCCTGCCCGAGGACCCCTAAGTTCCCCTTGGGTTGGTCCGTTAGCGGGGCCTACCTGCTCCCGGAGCCAGCAGCCAGCTGTAGAGGTACCCAGCCGCCATGGAGAAGTAGAGCACCAGGGCCCTCTGGCTGTTGACCGTGTCCAGGATGTGCTCCACTGTCACGGGGGTGTAAGGGTCGGTGTCCTGCTGGCCCGTCTGACGCTCCACCAGCAGGTCGGCGAAGGCCCGCGTGCGGCCGCGCTCCGCCACCGCCAGCGCCTCGTCGTGGTGGCCTGCGGGCGCAAAGGGGTCAAAGGTCGGAAAGGGTGAGGTGTTAGTTAGTGTTTTGTAATAAGGCGAATCAAACAGAGAAAAAAGAATAGACATACAGTACTGTGCAAATGTTTTAGGCAGATGTGAAAACATTTTGGCACAAATTTGAAAGCAAATAGTGGTCCCAGCAAATATTGATTTGATTTAGATTGTTCATTTATTCATTCACTTTGCATTTGAGTTCATTGATAAAAACAAACTATTAACACTTAGATTTTTTAAAGCATTCTCACTTCACACACCTGCCTAAAACCTTTGCACTGTACTGTATTTTTAGAAACGGAAGGGGAAAAAAGAGCACTGAACTGTACACAAATGAATCCTGATAGTTTCATTCATATGAAATTGATTAAATAACTGCAATTCCGGGTGGTATTTATTACATTCCAAAGATTACACTCAATTGAACAGTAGCACTCCATTAAATCGCTGCCGATTAGTTTGCATTCCAATTTGCCACAGCCACCCAATCGAAGCGCCGCTCATAAAATCCGTCATTTCATTTTGCACGTCGCTTATGTGAGGTGATTAAGGACGCACCGAGGCTGACCAGGACCCTCTGGAGAGCCTGGTAGGAGGAGGTCTGCAGGTCGAACAGAGAGAGTTTGTAGTCGGTGCTGTGCTGCGCCTCGTGGCGGATGGTCTCGAACAGCGCCGACGCCCGGTACAGCTGCAAACACACACAAACACACACACACACACACACACACACACACACACACACACACGCACACACACACACACACACACAACGCCACAGGCAGAACGTCATTAAGCATCGCATTCAGACTGACAGCTTGGCATAAAATACAACACAAAAACATCTGGGGGAAAGTCAGCCGTGGAACTACTTTTTACGTTTTACAGGCCTTTCAGAGCAGGAGTGCTGCTCTGTGCCAACATTGGCTTATTTCTCTGCATAGCATCACTATCTGATAGCTGAAAATAGGATCGTTTTTTTTTCCTTTCCACAAAGAGGCACACCGGTTCGTAACACAGGAATTCTATGACCAGGAGGAAGGGTGCAATTCTAACTTTGGCCACTAGATGGTAGCAGCCCTCCTCACTGATTCACCACCGTGTTTTTTAGCAGTCCACTTCCCCTGCGCTGTCTCTCCTAAAACCAGAAAGGGCGAGCGCGCCGTTACTCTGATATTCAACACCAGCATCCACTCTTTCTATTTAACTGGACAGCCAGACAGACAGACAGACAGACAGACAGACATACACACACACACACACACACACACACAAACACACACACACACACACACACAGCACCGCCATCCTCTCCTCTTATTAAACTGGACTAGATAAAGGCCACAGAGCGTCCCCGCCAGTGTCTGGCCATCTCGGACAGATCGTGTCCGGGGAAATAGCAAATGTTAGCCTCATCTCACAGGGTCTGTGCCCAGACCAACGTGCTCTTCCTGGGGGCCAGACACCCGGGCTGGGAGGGGAGCAATGGATGGAGCTGATTGAAGGGCAGCCCATAGAAATGGGAAAGAGCAGCAGGGATATTTATCTACTTATCTAGTTATTTATCTACATGGCAGACAGATAGGCTATAGCTGGAGTCAGGATTTGTGTGTGTGTGTGTGTGTGTGTGTGTGTGTGTGTGTGTGTGTGTGCGTGCGCAGTGTTCCTGCCGCGCCCCTGGCCTAGCCCCCACCCCTGGTCCAGGACTGCTGATTCATGGGGCTTTGCTATTGATTTCCCATACATCTTCCTCCTCCTTCTCCGCCTCAGCTGGCCGGCGGGCCACCCTTGGAGAAGACAGGGAGAGAATGACCCACCTTTGGCTCTGAGGCTCACAGAGGAGCCAAAACAGACAGACCAAGCCATGTGTTTAAAAACTGCCTCGTCACAAATCACAAGCACACAATGATAACCTTACACATAATGTCCAAAAGAAATACCTTTATACATCATTTACAAAAGAAATACCTTTAAGACATAATGTCCAAAAGATAAAAAGGCTTGTCACTGGCGTGTTACCCTTAATAGTGCTCTGGTCATTGAAATAGACGGTATGGAAATCGGATCATTGTCAGCCATAATAGGTCTGACTTACCTCGAGCTTACTCTTTCGCTCGGCTACTTGCACCACGACCACGTACCTAACTCAACCCCGGACGTACGGACATACAATTGATGTCAATCATGTCGTCTGACGAAGGGGTAAGTTGGGGCATATCTTCTTTTCTTCAAAATGGTGAACTATCCCTTTAAGGCCACATGGGCTAGAGTCTTGGGATGCAACTCTTTTTGGGACCACACTACACAAATGTTGAAATATGTGAAATATGTGACATATGTATGCAGTATAGAGCACACAGTTCAGAAACCATAGGCTGAATATAGAACCAGACAATTCTCTATTTAGATGGGAGCGATTGGCTGAATACTATGGAGAGGGTTTATGGGGGAAGGGGGAGAGGATCTGAAACCATGGCAAAGATGGATGATTCTATCAAGTGTTTGGGGACGCATATGGAGTATG